>JANVFT010000057.1:0-313041 GCA_028011325.1 Lentinula lateritia
TAAATCCTCCTGCCAGGGCATAAACACTTGGGTACGACATTCTAATAACTTGATGTAGTGATATAGTTATAGAGAATAAGAAAATACTTAGCTTGTTTAGCTACAAGACCACGGAATACTGAACCCCTCGCGGTGGGCTCCACTGAAGAAAGGCTAATCGGTCCAAGTGAGGACTTGCGAAGGAATCAGTCGGGTCCAGGTATCGGTTTGGGGGAAGAACAGCCCTCGAGACTTATGGTGTCTTGAGGATAGCCTAGAGGGGAGAGTAGTTAGTAATAATAGAAAATAACACTTATCTGAGACGAATCGTCCTCACGACAATTTCACAGTTCACAATACACAATGAGGGTTACCAGAAAAAGAGATAAGATTCTTTTTGTCCGTACATCTTGATATTTAACTCGGGCGGCCACGCGTTCTCTTGCGTTGCCCGACGTCGTACATCTAATCAGAAACATATATAGTATTTGATAAAGAAAAGAATCCGTCGAAGGTGAAGTATCACTAGCTTTCCAAAGCTTCCAGCGCGTCTGAATACGACCCGGGATTACACACAAGACTGATTGACCGTACCGCTCGCCTACGACCATCAGCAAGGACAATTAGGTGGCTCAAGCCCAATGTCTGGTACGGGTGTGCTCCAAGGAAGCAATTTGGCGGCCTTGGCAGTTGGTAGGCGTCGTGATGTGAGAGGGGGAAGTATGATCAAACAAAGTTGAGAGAAAAAAAAAGAAGTGAAAGCATAAGTATAGTAACATACTGCGACCCAATAATCCTACCCAAACATTTCCTCCAATGATCCTGAATCCTGAGCTCATTGGATAGAATACCGCATTGAATAATTGGCAAAGTGAATATTGTTGAAACAGAGAGGAAGCAAAACCGAAAACCCAACCGTCGGATCTTGATAAGCTGAATGTAGCGCATCTGCCGTGTACAAACCAGCTGCTGACGCCATGTCGAAAAGGGAAGAGTGAGAGTATGAGAGGAACGAGAATGAGATGGTGGTGGTTGAAGAAGAAGAAGGGAAGGAATTTCGTAACGCTCCGGATCGCAATACAAAGTGAGGTAAGCTCAAAAGTACGAGCAATCGCCGGGATGGCCGAAATAGGAAGTATAAGTGAAAGTAGATATTTTATAGTATATTTTTGAAGGCATGTATTGGGCAAAGAAGTATACTGTTAAATAAAGTATGTTTGAAAAGGTATAAGAGGAGTGTGGCTACCAACGAGGCAAGCCACGCTCCCACAATGGGAGGGACCAAAGCTGACGGATTGGTATTTTGAGCACTTCGCTTGAAAGCCTTGTCATACTTTATCATCTTAAGATGACGGTAACGAGCTTGCCTCGTTTTTGTGTGAAAGAGAAAGGAAGGAATCTAATGGGCACTCCAACCAACCAATCTAATACACAATATGCGAGTTCACTGCTATCAAATTTATTTAATAGCAAGGGGTAGCGTTGGCAAAGGTTCCGCAAAGCTTTTGAGAGCTAAGTACGAAGCTTCGATCAATCAATTTGAATTGTTCTAAGGATTCGGTATATTCCTTTGATCAAGGTAGATTCAGCACGATTTGTGCTTTGATTGTATTGATATGGGTATATCAAGAATTGGGGGGTTTGAATCAAAGTAAATTAAAACCGAAACACACAGACCCCTACGGAGGGCTAGAACTATGTGCTGGCACAACCACACAGCGTGATTTGCCCTTAAGACCAACAACTGATCTTAAGTTCGAAGAATACCCAACAACTGGATATACTTCTCGCAGTCACAAGGAGCAGAACACGATGTTCCTATACTCACAAGTGCCGGGCCCGAATGGCTGCTAGTGAAGAGGTTTCAGTCTGGCGGGAGTGTGTCTTTCCTTTTTACCGATTAGCACTGCAACATCGTCCCAAAATCACTTGTATTCCAGATACATCGGATCGCTATTTATACATACAGAATATAGAGTCGCACAGTACAATTAATTTAATACAATAAACATTCGGAACCGCAAGGAAACTTCTACACTCAGTCAGATATCATTTAATTTGAATCTACATGTCCTTATTTGGTCCATAATGGTTCCAAGATTCAAGTATACCTCCAAACATAGGTAGGTACTTCGTTATTCATTTAATTTAATTGTTTTGGAGAATGACTCAAATGGTGTTCAACTGTCATTACTGTTCAACACTTACTTCGATCGTTTGTCACCTCGTCCGGAGGCAAATCAGCTCTCCTCAATTCTAATCCTATCAATCTGATTCATCTGGATTAAACTAATTGCTTCTCTCTTTCAATAGACACCCATTGTGCCTATACTCTATCAAGTGAGTTACGCATGGTATTCATTTAATTACTTTCTTCAATATTTTCTGCGTCAGGACTCTTTGACATTCATTTGATATGTTTTCGGAGCCTCGCAGTACTTCGATCATTCTTCTAGTCATTTTCCTTAATCATGCAACCGTATTGGTCTATTAGACTAAATCGCAGTCTTTAGATTAATGCATGATCTCGTTCTAGAAGGAGTATTTGATAATTCCTGAGTTCTAGAAAGTCATTTCGAGTCAATCCTCGGTTCATGGTCACTTGAGTAAGTTCTTCCAAACTCCTGCCAGTGTAAGGTCCAATAAGAATACCCTTGGTATGTCATACGTGAATGGTCATCCTTCGGATGTAGTCCGAGTCTGGTATAATCCTGCTTGACAAACAGGTAGACTGTTATCCGAAGGTAGTATCGGGGATGGGTAAACTAACCAACTTGTGGCAGTATGGGTATATGGTCCCTTCAACTTATTAGACTGATTCAGTATTGACTTTGACTGTCAATCTGGGTCTCAATTACAGACCTCTTGATACGAATCTATACGTGAAAATGTCACAATTCACAGCATAGACGTCTAGCCAAAATTTAGGCGTGTCAACGGTCCGATGCTTCATGACGGCTCAAATTCTGCGCATCAAGAAAACGGTCATAGCCACTGTACTCCTTGCAGACACGGCACCGAAATGTACCATCACAAGATGAGCTGATTTCCCAAACTACATATTACATGAATGTGACTTCTCGACCACGAGAAAGAAAACACACTATCAATGTTTTTAGAAGTGAAACGACCTGTTGAATTGGTGAAGCGGGTTGTTGAGGCAGAGGAAGCTAGATTGAGTGTGGGTAGTGTGAGCTTTAGACATTAACCGAGAACCCAAGCTTACCTTCAGATGTGGTTCTTGAAAACTTGTTGCCTTGCGATGAGCCTGCTCGGGTGCCCCCAAGCAGTAGAGGCCAAATATGCAGAGTCGTCAAATCGGACACACCAACATCAACAAGCCTGATATGATCACCAAGAGAAACAGGATGATGAGACGTGGTGATACTATAGGAGCGCTGTTCAGTGGGGTCACTGATCAAACGACGACGACATAATTCAGCCTTGACATGGTACACCGTAGTTCGCTTTGTTATATCTGTGCAGGAAGATAAGAGTGAGCATGATACACCAAAAGGATATGAATCACCCAATTTCTGTGTACAGAAAGGCCCCTGAACAAAGATTTGCACTGGGCGTCTGGATGATTGGCGGGAACAGACCCGGCTTGTTGATGCAACTAGAGAATTAAGGAGAGAAAGTACCATTAGCATATGTTAAGTTTGAAAATGCCAAACTGCACATACCCATATCTTTATGTATGATTCGATTTGCTTGTGATGCACAGAAGTTAAAAATGAATGTCACAATCAAGAGTATGTTCCATGACAAAAGACTGAGGATAAGCTCAGAAAGTGCAGAACGGAGCATACTTTTGAATAGTAGTGCAAAACCTGAGGTGAAAAGCAAAACATAGCAGCCAGGGATGAAATAGAGTAGGCGATAAAGGCATTGATATTCTGAGCGGCGAATATTATAGGCCCGTCTGCGAAGCTGTGTTTTTAGGCGTTTTCGGGCAATGAGCTGTAAGAAAGGTGTCCTGTGCTGGAAGTTGTGGAATGGCGATGACATTTGTCACTGTGGTCCCAGAATAAGAGATAGTAAAACAGAATTTGAATTTTGACATGAAAGACATACCTTCGTAAACAGTGTTATTCTCTGTATAATTTCTAACAACTTAAGCAATACATTATAGGCCTCGAGTTTGAATGTTTGCAACAGGTAAAATATATTGAGATAAGATGGTGTTCAAATAGCCATTTCCTACTGTAATAATGAGAGAAGATCCCGACGTAGGGTATGAGCAGCTTCCAAACGATCCTCTGCATCTTTCTGTGCTGCACGAGCCTTCTCTACGTCCATCCTGGCAGCTTGTAGCTCCTCTTCAATTTCCTTCTTTATTGTTTCAATCCCAATGAGGCGTTCATATTCTCTGAGGTGTGATGGATCAAGTAGCTCAAGCATCTTCCGAATGGTGTTTTGTGAGCGCCCGAGGCATACTTTCTGTCGAAAGTTTGTGGCAATGAGCTGATCATTTTCCTCCCGCTCCTGCTGGATGCACTGCGTAAGTTGAAGATGCTGTTCATGTAACCACATTGCACAGGGGCAGGCAGTGGGCAAATGAGGGCAGAAATCTACCAAGAGTGTGAGCTAAGATGCCATCATTGAAAAAGTTAGCCAACGCACCTGATGTTTGCTCTTTAGCCTCTACAAGCTGAACACTATGAACATCAACATTAATTTGATCTGCAAAGCAAGCAATCATTAGTCCACATAAAAAGATGTCTCAGATAAACATGGCACATACAGACAGGATGTGCAGACAGGGCTTGAGAAGGCGAGGGCGGAGGGCTCGACTCATATAATTCCTGCTTTTGTGATTCAACCCCGAATTCTTCATTGTCAATATCCGAGGCACCATCCTTAAGGTCTGCAGATTGGAGAATAGTCAGATTGATGCCCTTGGAAGCGCATAACTGTTCAATAAACTCTTGGGGGCTGACATCATTATCGAATACACCAGAATGGGCGAGGCTGAAACAGAGATGTAGGGATAAATTACCTAGGAGGTAAACAAAGACGTACTCTTCGTTTGCATTCCTGCTAGCCAAGGCACTTGGACAAGGAGGCAGTAAAGATGAATTCTCCTCATCACAACGACATTTCTTAGTGGGAGTAAAAAGCTGAGAAGGTTCATAATCATCATTTGACCCCCCAGAATCAGGTATATAGTCACGTTTGAACAATTGGTTCAACTTTTTGTGATTCATCATGATCCTGAACTCAAGAAGTTTGCGACACAACGCCGGTGCGGCTCACTGTATATAGTACCACAACATGGAATTCTTAAGATATTCTGAGGAACGCAGGTCTGACAGAATCTTCCCAGTGAATCGACAAATTTCCCAAGAGATAGTGTTGCCGGAAGGTGAGGTACCTTCCGAGGTGAGGTACCTTAAGGGCAAAAATTTGAAACTCCGACACCTTAAGCTGCCTTAAGGTCGACAATCTCAAGGTTACCTTGAGGTCCATCAGCACTAGATCACTTGAATCATTTTGATAGCAATGACCTGAGGCTGCACCTCACACTATATTTCCATGTATTTACCTGTTCCACCATCTCTTTCTTCTTGTGATGCTTGTTGTCCAGCCACTTATAATCTGTAGCCTGCGGAGCTGTAGCTGAAACGCGACGGCCACCTTCAGGGGTATACGGAGCTTAGGATAGCGAGTCTTGTCATGAAACCATTTTTCTGCTCCACTTCTTTGTGTGTCCTCTGAGCTCTCGGAACCTCTGGAAATCCTACCATGTTTCCTTATTCTACAAGTACTACACAAACTCCTTTAAATTCCCAACCCACACAGAGTAATACAGCTTCACCATTCCAACCAGCATTCATGTACCCATATACCTATGGTCATGATCAAGGCCCATATGTGTACCCTCCACATTTTCCTCACCTTACCACACCATCTGCATCCACCTCAACACCAAATCTATCATCCCCACAAGATTTGAATCAGCCTGTCACCCCAGGAAGGTTATTTCAGCCACTTCCTTGGTATCCAGCCCAGCTCCCTCCGGAGCGGCTGTCAGAAATGGACTCACCAACTGACAATTCCCGCAAGAGGGGTCAACGCAACCAGGGTAGTTCAAACCGTGGAAACCGGCGCCGACGTACTGCACCAAGTGCAACCTCAAATGAAAACAGCACGGCGATACCAGAAACTGAATCTCACATCAATCCGACAGCCACAGCAGAAGTTTGTGGCGTAGGACCAATACTGGCACATACCCAGAGGCCACCTTCACCAAGCAAAAATCCTGCATTAAATTCAAGAATCTTTCGTGCTATGGCCGAGAAGACTGGCCGAGGCTCTGGTCAGGTAGCATCAGATGTGTGGTATAATGTGCGCCCATGTGAGTCCAGAAAACAGCCATCGACACCACTTCCTCCCTACAAAATGGACAAGAAATGTCCAAATATCGATGACGGACAATATCTGGCTTGCCGATTCTGCATGTAAGTGTTTCTTTTTTTTGTACGATGATGTCGTAGACTCAAAGCTTATTAGTGGCATCGGAAAATGGCATGCATGGAAGAATACAAATGGTCAGAGTGATGGAATACGTGACCATCTTCAGAAAGAGCACTGGGACTTGTATCGCGAGACAGTTTTGAAGGAGAAGCTCAAGGGGTTTGAAAAGATATCAACACATCCTCGAAATCACAACCGCAATACAGCACCACAACGAGAACCATTTTCATTGGAGACTTTTCATGAAAAAGTCGTTCGTTGGATTGCTGTGGATGATCAAGTATGTCTCAGACTCTCACCTATTTTATATGCTGCCATTCCGACTAATGGTATGTTAAATTGCAGTCAATTAACGTTGTTGACTGCCCAGAACTCCGAGATATGCTTCTTTATATCGGTCATGACCTACGAGATGCAGACATTCCCCATCGCACCAAACTCACGGAACTTGTACTGAAACAATATGAAAAACATTGGCGAAATATCACTGAGGAAATGAAAGTAAGCCCAAACTTCTGGTATTTCTCAAGCTGATGAAATCTTGATAAGGCTTCTTTGGGTCGCATATCATACACCTCCGATATGTGGTCGAACGGTATTTTAAAGGGTTTCATGGCTATAACTGCACACTATATGGTCAAGGATTTATCTGGCCATGTCGTTATGAGGTCACGTCTTATCACTTTCCGTCAAGTTCATGGTAGTC
Source organism: Lentinula lateritia (assembly GCA_028011325.1). Classification (NCBI taxonomy): domain Eukaryota; kingdom Fungi; phylum Basidiomycota; class Agaricomycetes; order Agaricales; family Omphalotaceae; genus Lentinula; species Lentinula lateritia. The sequence continues at coordinate 7,166 of JANVFT010000057.1, forward strand.
ATGATGGAGCAAATATGGCAAAAAGTTTCATGAGTGTTCTCGAGGAGTTAGGGATTTCAGATAGGGTGCGCACCATGTCAATTTCCCCTCCTTTTTAATAATATCTGCCCAACAGATTGGGCAGATTACACTTGATAATGCGTCTAACAACAACACCATGATGGCTTCCCTGGAATCTGAATTCATGTTACGAGGCATTCCTTTCCATAGAGATGGTAATCGCATCCGGTATGTCCATTCCAATTAATGTACGTTTACTGCTGAGTCTTTCATTAGGTGTTTTCCTCACATTATCAACATTGCCGTGAAAACGGCCCTCTCTTTTGTAACATCGCTTCCTCCTCTCCAAGAGGGTGAAACTGACGACGATGGTATCTCGGCTGATGAAATCTGTACATGGGTTGACGATAACCCAGTGAACACAGAAGACTATCGCAAGTCATTGGAGAGTGACTTGATCTCTCGAGTCCGACACATTGTAGCACAATGTCGAGCTTCTGGAAATCGACGGGAAGACTTTCGGAATGCCGTTTTGGCCATGCGCAATGAAATACAGACGAAGATTGTGGAAAGAGGGTGCAGCAGCAATGATGATGATGATGAACTCCTTCAACGTGTTGTTGTTCTCTTGCGTGATGTGGATACTCGATGGTCTTCAACTTTTCTTATGGTTGATCGCTTTCTCGAGCTGTATCCGGTGAGTATCCTCAAATTTGACCTCAATAAAAGCCCTTACTGTCTCAGCAGGCAATCGAGCGGTTTATTCTTAATGATCCCAAGCTTTCGGACACGATTCTGTTCAGTGCGACAGACCTGGAAGTTTTGAACGATATACGGGAGTATCTCTTTGTGTTTCATTCCATACAAGAACTGGCTTCTGCAGAAAAGACACCGACCTTATCTATCATTCTTCCATTATATGAAGGCCTCATTGAAATGCTCGGACTCATGAAAACCACCCTCCCAAATCTATGTCACATTATTGACGTCTCTCTTCGAAAGCTTCGTGAATATGTAGACAAAGCTAGGGGGACCCGGATCTACGCACTTGCAATGGGTGAGGCATATGAATTTCGTTGTACTTACATTTTCTGATTACTTCTAATTCTCATCTGTCAGCAATCAATCCAACAACAAAACTCGAATGGATTAGCGAAAATTGGCCTCAATATGATGCAGTACAAGCTCGACAGTGGCTCAAAAGCTCGGTATGTTACAATATATAATAGGTTTATTGTCTCATATATGTATTATTGTATAGATGCTCGAGGCCCGTCGTACAATCCCAGCTACTGCAGGCCATGTTGCTGTTGGTCGGTGTCCAGTATCGAGTGTTGTGTCAACAGCAGTGCGCGCTCAAGGAGCTGGATTGCTCACTATGCAACGAATGAGAAATGCATTGGCCAGATCTGCTAGTCATTCCTCAATCAACTCGTCGTCCTCTTCACAAGACCCAACAAATCCCGAGACGCCGTCCGACGAGGATTGTGTCAATGAAGAACTTCGACAATGGCTTGATGCTGGCATTCTTGCTGATATCAAACTCAATGATTTTGACATCGTTCGTTTTTGGGACTTGGTGCGTCAGCAATAATTTCATACGCGATGTCATTTTCTAAATGGTTATTGCAGAATCAACACAAATTCCCGTGTTTGTACCGTATTGCATTGGATGTACTGCCTGTACAAGCTTCTGCTGTTCCCTGTGAACGTGCGTTCTCTTCCGGCAAGGAAACTGACAGTTTGCGTCGCTCTCATCTATCTTCCCATATGATGGAAGTTCTTCAAGTCCTGAAGCACATTTATCACTCAGACCGCCTCAATTTTTCGAGTTCGTGGATTGCACGGGTCAATGATGAGGGTAGAGGGACAATGCTCGATATTGAGCCTTCCAAACTACGTTCAATGGTTGCTTCTGGCCAGATCCTCGAACTCATTCAACTTATAGAATCATCGAATACCACTTCATAACATAATCATACGGTACTACATAAAAAACACTGTTGACTAGCTTCGAACGGTCTTTCCGGTGTAAAGTCGGCATTGAGGGTATGGCTGAAGGCGTCGTTGTTGACGCTCCTTGTGCTCCCTAACTCGCGAACCGTATTTCCCTCCTTCAATCAAGCCAGAGGCAACTCTTCGTATGTCCCGCATGATCAGAGGATCATCTGTTCCGTTTGATGCCGCATAAAGGTTCTCTCCCGCCCTACACATGTCCTGGCGGAGCCTGAAGAGCTCGAACTCCAATGAATTTGTTTTTTGAATGGCTACGTCGCGTTCACAGAGAGCATTTATGACTTGTCGGCGAATCTCATCAATAAACTTGCCACGATGGAGAATTCGTTCTACTTCTTGTTGAGATACTGACTGAGACAATGGCCTTTCATCCCCAACTGAAGGTAAGAGTGAGCTAAGATCAGAAATGATGCTTGAAACAACGTACTAGCTTCATGCCATTCCCGTGTACTTGTATCCGAAATATCCCTCAATAACGTTAATGCTGCGTCGAGAGCTCTTTTTGTAGAAATGACATTCGAGCTGGAGGTGTTCAGTTAGGGATAGCCCAGAGATTTCGCGACTACAGAGACGTACTCAAAATGATCCCATTCATTGAGCCATGATGCACTTCGTGATTGTCTTTGCAGTTCCGGATCCTGTGTCTTTTGTTCGGCTTCTTCTCCTTCTCCTTCTCCTTCCTCGTCAGTGAGCCTGTATTCTATATCTGAGGAGCTTGAGCCGTAGTGATAGGGCATTTAGTGAGCAGCAAGCGAGCGACGAGCGACGCGTAATCCTGGCGTAATCCGAGTAACATAATGAATTGCCGATGACTCGGCAGCAAAGGTGACCTTGAGGAAACCTTGAGGAAAACACCTTAAGGTACCTTAAGGTCCGTCGGTCAATACCTCAAGGTCCCTTGACCTCACCTTCCGGCAACACTACCAAGAGATAGCAGGCTTAGTAATGACATCTCTTAGAAATATCGAAAAAATCATGCTCTCTTAGAAATCTCGAGTGAATTATTCGTAATTCCTAAGATTGGGTCTCACAGTAATTTTCAAAAATTTATTCTCGAGAATTTAGTAAAGTTTCGTGCAGCAGTGTATCCTATCCTGCTTTTTCAATTGATTACCTGATTTGCCCTTCCTACTCGATTTGTATCTCGGATATCATAAGCGCGCGTGAAGATTTTACTCACAATTGGTATAGATATTCGGCAAGCTCCTTCTCTTTTCTTCTGCCTCTTCGTGTTGTTTGCATTGCTCAGTGCTGCCATCCTTGTCAATATTAATACTACTGTGGCCTCTATTATGCGCATTCTATATCTTGCTCATTGTTTGTATATACATACATGTCGTTCCCGGTTCGTGTCTCTTGTCCTTAGGTATACACATTCACTTCTGACCGTATTTGTCCCCACAATATTCAACCTCTCTCGCTATCATCACACCACCAACCTCAGCTCCAGTGGATTTAGGAGTGATTACTGGAGAATGTTAAGAAGCTTTAACTCATTGTAACGCCAAGACAGTGTATAATAATTTGCATGAAGGTAAGTGATAGCTACAAAACACCCCGGGAAGAGAAAAACAAGACATGCTCTATATAAGTATCACGTACGAATGCCATTGTCAGCGTAAATACTACTGCAGATATCGAAGAAAAGAGTAAATACTGTAATGATTACCTTATAATCTAAGACGTCTTGCGAGTCGAACCTCCATCCTTGATGTTTACTGTTCCGGTACAAAGATATTGATTGCGAATCTTGTACAGAAATTTATCTGGCCATTGGAGAGAACTCATCAATGTGTTGCGCGTGTGTAAGCAGACTGAACGATACAACTCACGATGTCTTCTCGTTTAGCGTCTTTGCTCACCGAGAAAATCCCTGGAGGTCCCATATCGACGAGTTCGACAGAGGTGACTGTTTTACCAGATAATGTGACCAGGGCATTCTGTTCTTTGTTATCACTACACGGAATCAAACTAAATGTTCAACAACAAGTTCGAAAAAAAAACAATCACTGACAGCCGCAAAATCTGCTTCCTCTCCGCAAATTCCGCTACCTTCTCACACATCTTCCCCACCGCCTCTCCCTCCATCCTCTTCTTCTCCCTACCACTAGCCTTCCGATACACCCCCGTTCCACTTAAAACCTGACCCGATTTCTTCTTCATGATAATCACAGGAATAGCCGTCGGGATGACCCATGTAGTATTTCTCACCGGAAAGGAGGAACATGGCGCGGTTGTTGACGCCGTCGTTGGAGATTCTGGAGCCGACTGGGACGTTGGTTAAGGTGTCCTCTGGTACGGTACAGTATGAATAAGCAGAAAGATTGTAGTAAATGAGTTTATTCACTGAACACCGTCTTATCCTCATCTTGGAGAGTCTTGTCGTACGTGTCCAAGATCCATTTCTGGCCATAAAGATTCCGAGATTGGAGCATGGGGGTAGGAGGCGATTGGGGTGGGTAGTATGTGACGGAGTAAGCATCGGTGATAGGGTACGCATTCGTACACAACGACGCGCCCAGTACAAATACGGTAATGAACATGATGGATGTATGGAATCCCGAATTGCGAAACAACATGGATAGAGGTAGACGACGAGGGGGGGATCTGATGAATGTGCTCGCTGACCAGCAGAGAGCTCTACGAAGAGGAGAGAAAAAGAGTTGAATTTCATTCAAGATTTCGAATCCCGGCTTCTTATCAAGCGGGTCCCAGGAACGACCAGACTCCGGGTCGTAGATATCTATCTGAAGGCTGAGTTTGATATCGACTGATATTACCAGTTGTCCAAGTCCGGAGAAGGTTGAAGAGTTGGACGGTATGAAATTGAATTTTGTGTTAGCCCTACTAGTTGCAGTGACTACCAAGTAGAGGAACTCATGATAGAGATAGAAAGGCGATGGCCTCTTAGCTTGACCAATGAAGGTGTTGAAGAGATAATAAATAATGGAAGATAGAACAGCCGATTTCTTCCCACGACGCTCTCTTCCGCTAAACACCCACACTACTTACATCCTTTCCTTTTTCTCCGTTCTTACTCTAGGAGAACAAGTTATGGTTCGCAGAGACAGGTCGTACTCTCCAGATTCGTCGAATAAAAGGGTAAGACACTCTCATCGTTCTTCACCCCGGTCTCCATCGCCAACGAGGCGCAGCTCCCAAAGGTCCAGCAATAGGAAATACGAAGATGAAAGAGCCCGGGATTGGGATAGAGATAGGGAACGTGAACGGGTGAGAGACAGAGATAGGGATAGGGATAGGGATAGAGAACGGGACAGAGACAGAGACAGAGACAGATACAGGGACGACAGGCATAAAGAAGACCGGAGAAGAGACCACAGAGACGATAATAAACGTCTCTCCCCATCCAGAGAACGTGAACGTGACCGTCGTCCAGCATCACCTCGCAAAGACAACCCAAGAGACTCACCTGCTCCAGGCGCAACACCGGCACCAGCCACCCAAGAGGACGATGCCATCAAAGCCAAACGCGCACGTCTCGAGGCATGGAAGAAACAACGGGAAGCCCAAAAGGCCCTCGGTGAAGCAAAAGCGAAAGCTATGGCACTGGCTGGCAAATCCGCTCCACCAGGTAAGTCATTATGTTTCCATGCAAAATAAACGGAATTACCAGATTTCACATCACTTGATCCTTTTCTGCTCTCTACAGCACCCAACAACACCAACAACAACAATGTCGTGCTTCCCACCAAACCAGCTCTCGCCGCCATCAAAGGTCTCCCAGCAAAACCCGAATTCGCTGCCGCCGGGTTCAAAGGTCTCCCTGTGAAACCCGACTTTGTTAGCACAAAACAGCTGACGATGGATGATTCGGTGGAGACAAAGCGCAAGTTGGAGAAGTTGGAGGATATGCCTGCCGTGGATATGACTATGGGTGGAGAAGGTGAACCCAGTGTCGGCGACCTTGAGGTGGATGATGATGACGAAGAGGCTAATAGGATGGACCTTGCTATCAAGAAAGCCGCCGCTGCCTCCGCCGCCATGGACGTTGTCGAGGAGGACGAAGCTGATCCCTTGGATGCATTCATGAGCGGTGTGAAGGAGGAAGTGAAGAAGGTGAACTTGGAGGACATGAAAAAAGCCGTGTCTTCTAACGGCCGACTTAGTAGACGTATGGATCAAGGCGACGACGAGGACGATAATGTCGTGGAAGGTCCTGGTCCCGACGAACTTGACACCACCGAGCTCAATCCGGAAGATATCCTTGCTCTCGCTGCGAAAAAGGCAAAGAAGAAAGACCTGGCTGCGGTCGACCATTCTCGTGTCAAGTACGAATCATTCAGGAAGGAGTTTTATGTTCCTCCGCCTGATATCGCTGCTATGACTGAAGAAGAAGCTGATCTTCTCCGTCTCGAATTAGACAGTATAAAGATTCGTGGCTTGGACTGTCCCAAACCTGTTGTGAAATGGAGTCATTATGGGCTTCCAGCAAACTGGTGAGTTCTTTTTCTCATAGAAATTTTGGTACGACGCTCATCTTCCCCGATTCAGTCTCGATGTCATCAAAAAACTCAACTATACCGCCCCCACCTCTATCCAAGCCCAAGCCATCCCTGCCATAATGTCTGGACGGGATGTAATTGGTGTCGCAAAAACAGGTTCAGGGAAGACGATTGCTTTTCTATTGCCTCTGTTTCGTCATATCAAGGACCAGCGTCCCTTAGAGCAGATGGAGGGTCCCATCGCGATTGTAATGACCCCAACGCGTGAATTGGCTGTGCAAATCCATCGAGAATGTAAACCTTTCCTCAAGGTGATGAATCTTCGAGTGAGCTAATCAATCCTCTTAGATTTGTGTGTCACTGAAGTTACTTTTTTCAGGCCGTATGCGCGTACGGAGGTTCACCCATCAAAGACCAGATCGCCGAACTCAAGAAAGGTGCAGAAATCATCGTCTGCACCCCGGGCCGGATGATTGACCTCCTCACCGCCAATTCTGGTCGCGTCACGAACCTCAAGCGAGTGACTTATGTCGTTTTGGACGAAGCGGATCGTATGTTCGATATGGGTTTTGAGCCTCAAGTCATGAAAATCATCAACAACGTCCGTCCCGACCGTCAGACTGTCCTCTTCTCCGCGACGTTCCCTAAACAGATGGACTCTCTCGCACGGAAGATTCTTCGAAAGCCGCTTGAGATCACTGTCGGAGGCCGGTCCGTGGTCGCAGCAGAGATTGAGCAGATCGTCGAAGTTCGGGCAGAGGATACCAAGTTCACGAGGCTGCTAGAGATTCTGGGGCAGATGTATAACGAGGATCCCGAGTGTCGTACGCTGGTCTTCGTCGATAGACAAGAAGCCGCAGATAACTTACTTCGCGAGCTTATGCGTAAGGGGTATCTCTGTATGTCGTTGCACGGAGGGAAGGACCAGGTTGATCGTGATTCGACAATTGCGGATTTCAAGGCTGGTGTGGTGCCGATCGTTATTGCAACTTCGGTCGCTGCAAGAGGGTTGGATGTGAAGCAGCTGAAACTCGTCATTAACTACGATGCGCCGAATCATATGGAGGATTATGTGCACCGGGCGGGACGTACTGGAAGAGCAGGGAACAAGGGGACATGTGTGACATTCATTACGCCAGAGCAGGACAGGTATTCTGTGGATATATACCGTGCACTTAAAGCTAGTAATGCAACTGTTCCCAAGGACCTCGAGGAGCTGGCTAATGGTGCGTTCCCCTCCAGATTCTGAAGCTACATGTACTATCTAACTCGTACTTTCAGGTTTCTTGGACAAACTCAAAACTGGGAAAGCACAGGCTGCAGGCTCTGGCTTCGGTGGTAAAGGTCTTGACCGGCTCGACAAGGAGCGTGACGCTAAAGAGAAAGCTGAACGTAAAGCTTATGGTGAACCAGAGGAAGAAAAGCCTGCTGTTACGGAGGAAGCAGCCCCAGGCGGCGCCGCCGCCAATGCTGCCGCAGACGATATGACTTTCGGAAACTTCAAAGTCGAAATCAAACGTGGTCCAGCACCGGATTCTTCCAAGGGTTTATTGGGCGTCGCAGGCGCTGCTGCCGCTGCACGTAAACTCGCACATGCCAAGGAGGAAGAGAAAATACAAGCCCAAATGCGGGCTGCTGAGGAAGCCGCCGCTCGTGCCGGCAAAGATTCTCCTGCACATAAACAAGCTTTGAGTGTGGTCGCGAAATTGAACGCACAGCTGAGGGCGTCCAAGTTGGTCTTGCAGTCGCAGTTGGCGTTTGAGCAGCAGGGTGGTGTAGTGGATAAGAAGAACAATCCTGATTCAACGGACTTTCATGCGATAATTCCGATTAATGACTATCCTCAGAAGGCGAGGTGGAGAGTTACGAATAAGGAGACGATGGTTCAGGTGAGCTGCAATTGGTCCATCTTTAGTGCTTGAATCTAATACTGAAAACTATCGTTCGCATAGCTCATCGACATGACTGGTGCTTCCGTCACGAACAAGGGTATCTACTATGATCAAGGTAAAGAGCCTCCCCTCGACGGTCCTCCCAAACTCCACCTACTGGTCGAGTCAAACGAAGAGTATAGAGTAAGCTTACAATGTATCCATTCTATTCCTGCACATAACTAATGCGTCTGTTCATCCAGGTCGAACAAGCTGTTCGCGAAATCAAACGGTTGCTTATTGAGGCTTCTGCAGCTGCTCTTCAAGCCGAAATGCGTAATCCTACTGCAACTGGAAGGTATAGTGTCCTTTAAGTGCAGAGTATTCGTTATTACAGTATATTCTATTTACAATTGACGTTATAAAATACTGTAAACAGTAATGCATCGTTCAAATACATTGAAGATTCGATCCAATGGAAAAAACCGAAGTAATCGGAGGAGGGTACATACCTACCGTATGCAAGTCCGGAGCTAAAATAGCTGAGAAATTTGTTGAAGATAACGCTATCCCGGATCAGCCGCCTTTTACTCAAGCCCTTTCGATGTTTACGGAGACTTTGACCCTCTTTGACCTCGGTCTTCGATGCACTCTCTTCCTAGGATACGATGACTGTTCGGAATTTTCTTTGGGGCCAAGCTCCATCTACGAAACAAGAGAGGAATCTTCTGTTCAAACTAGACTTCTTCATCCTCTCGTATACCTGCTTGGTGTATTTTACCAATTGTGCGCGCAACAACATCTTGGTAATTTCGAAACATTCATCTAGGAAACTTTCCAGATCTGGACCGCTCGAATATCAATAATGCCTACGTGTCTGGCATGAAAGAAGATTTATCTATGGAGGGGACGGATTTCAATAAAATTCTTACTATCTTTACCTGTGGTTATATTGTCGGTGAGTTTAAATTTCTTGAAGGTTGAATGGGTTGCTGAATATGTTTGATCTGCATAGGAATGATACCAAGTTTGTCTTGCTTCCACCTGTTCTTGGTATCCGAACGAGCAAAATATAGATAATCTCATGCTCCAAATACTTCCACCTCGTCTTTGGTTGCCGTTGTGTCAGATAGTGTGGGGGGTCTTGACATTTTGGTATGTCGTCCTCTCTCCTTGCAGAGGCCAAACATTCAATCCTCAGACAATGAGTAGCACAAGCGCAGTGACCAACGTTCAGCAGGTATTCTCAACATCCTTCGGATACGTAGGTCATTGCTAAAATGGATTTTACTGTAGGTCTACGCAATCCGGTTCTTCCAAGGTATCGCTGAATCCTCGACATTTGTTGGGACCCACTATATTCTCGGATCGTAAGCGGTGGTTCCGTCCGACTTTAGATGTGAGACTGACACACACAGGTGGTATAAGCCCGGAGAGTTAGGCAAACGATCAGGTATATTCACAAGTTCTGGATTAGCAGGAACGTTGTAAGTCGGAGCTGCGAATCCTGTTTTCGCCTAGCTTACGCTACCTAATTTAATCAGGTTCTCGGGAGTTCTACAAGGCGCTGTATACAGGTTGGTGTTCTCGGAACCTCGAGGTGGACAGAGCTAACGGGGATATAATAAGTAACCTCAATGGGGTATCTGGACGAAGTGGTTGGCGTTGGCTGTAGGTGCACATTTCAATTTTCCATGTTCCATGCTATCATAGTGTTCCGCTGGATAGGTTTATTATTGACGGAGTCATAACTCTCCCCATTGCATTATATGGGTTTTGGCTCTTCCCCGATGTACCAGCTACCACTAAAGTGTTCTATTTGAGCGATGAAGTAAGTTTGCACGCTGTCGTACAGATAAATCCTTCTGTGTTCATGAGACAATTATTCTGCAGGATCGACAATTAGCAGCTTCGCGCCTCCAAGGATATGTTGAAGTCAGACATTCTCCACTATCCTGGAAGCTAGCCAAAAAAGTGTTGACGCGATGGAGGTGGTATGCATGCAGCCTTTTGGTAATCATTCCCATTTTCTTGAACAAACCGCGATCGTTGATCCTCTCCATGATAGTTTGCCATTTCCGGTGAAACTGAAAGTTTTGGTTCGAATAATTTAATGGGACAATGGCTCAAAGCTATCGGTGGATATTCTGTCGAGCAAACGGATTATTATCCTTCCGGAGTCACTGCTTTTGGTATCCTTTCGACGCTGGTCTGTGCAATCTGGACAGATTACACGCAAGTGAGGTGGCCAGTACTCGTATACATGTCAGTATCCTGCATTGTGGCGAGCATCTGCATCCTGGTGTGGAACAGTCCAACCGGTTTGAAATTCTTCGCATACTGTAAGAGGTTATTTCGACTGGGGGCTTATGCGATCGTAGTAACTCTGCTATAGATCTTGCAGGCGCCTCTTATTCAGGCCAGGCGACAACTTTTGCGTGAGGATATTCTCAACACACCTTGAATCTTATTCACGAGTAACGATATGCAGATGGGCGAACCAGATTTGTGCTGACGACGATCAGGAAAGAGCAATCGTTTTGGTACGTCTCCAACTTTTTTTCGTCGTGACTGGTACTAATTTGCCATCCCAAGGCATCGATGAAGTAACTACCTTATTTCGTTCTTCGAATCAATCATGCAGTCCTAATACTAACTAATGTTACCTCACAGTATGTGGAACAATGTCGTCAACGCATGGTGGTCAATCGTCTTCTACCCTGCCACAGATGCTCCGAAATTTACGAAAGGGTGCGTCTCTGTTTACTCTCGTGATGAACATTCTGACTTAAGGTGGAATGCAAAGAATGATTGCAATGATCGTGATTTGCGTCGCGACTCTCGCGGTGACTGGTCTGGTCTGGTATCTCGAGAGAAGGGAGCATAGACTTGGCAATAGACTGGAGGATACTCCTACAAGGGATAGCGAGCAGGAGGAGAACCAGTCAACGAAGGAGAATACATAGTCAGAGTAATAAGGCTCGTCAGAGCTTTCACAAATGAAAAGCAGCACTTGCGATAAACGGTTTTCTTAAACTCTAACTACGCATTTACATGGTCCATAAGCGCATACAAGCAGATAAGTTTAACAAGAGGCAATTAAGATCTACAGCATCCATCCACTAAGGTATAAAAGATAGATGAAAGCGTACATAGTGTCAAAACATAGTGTGCAGTCCGATCGTGCATCGTACCCAAAAAAAACGAAGTTGTCCAATCTCTGAATCTTGGGTATACTGAGTATATTACTCCTCACCCAAAAAATCAATTGCGCGTGGTATGGTTGATATCATCAAGCCTTCCCTCCGAAACTCCCTGTACTCCGTAACTTCCAAAGCCACACCGCTAAGAGCCCTACGACAACTAGTCCCACAACTCCGAGAACAACACCCAACGCAATCTCTCCTCCCTCACTTAAGCGGTGGCCTGAACACCCGTCTTGTATTGCATCGTCACACGGTTGTCCCTTTGGCTTCACTTTCTCGTTTGCCCCCACTGTAACTTGTGTGAAATACGGATCAGTATCATCTGTTACTATATGCATCGCCGTCAAGGTGAGCATTGGCGCGTTATAGTCTAGTGCAACTTCATTTTCGACCCAATCACTTCGTATGTCGAAGAATCGATCGAAGCGGTCAGGACCTCCAACAACGGCGCCGTAGAGTACGTAGGTATTTCCTTGGCTGAGAGGAGGGGAAGTATCAATTTGACCAATATCATCTCCGCCGGAAGACATTGCTGAGTGGGGATTTATGGGGGAGTTAGGATGAAGACCAACGATGTAGGGAACGAACATGGGGTTGTTTCCTAGCGTATAGTCGAGTTGGGATTGAGCAAAGGACTGTTGGAAAAAGGCTTAGCACCGGGAGTTTCAGTGATTGCTTACTTACGAGATAGGTCGCCTTCTTGTCATTAGTGCTACAAAGTCCAGATGCAGCATATCTCGTCAACAACATCGCGGCGTTCAGCGCCGGATTGAGTGACGCGTCATCCGAGTCTCCCGAATAATAAAGTAGACCACCTATTGTGAAATTATATTAGCTATGAAACTCCGATGTTTATTCATCTGGATGCACCTTTCGTCAAAGACGCATCTCCTTTGCTACTCGACGGGTCCACCACGACATCCAAATATCGTTCCGCTTCCGTTTGCCACTGTGAGAAGTTACCTGCTCCTTCAAAACCTAAAGATGACATCTGCGCAAACAATATGTATGTCCCAGCAGTTTTATCGTCCCAGTTAAACACTGAATTTTGACCCGCAAGATCGAACTGGCTGTAGTAAGATTCGGCAAGGGAGTAGTACTGTTGTGGACTAAGAGTGGTGATGTTGAGGGTGGAGTTGGCATTTTGCGACGCATTCACAGCAAGGCTCAACCACAGGCCAGCCATGACCAGCTCATCACCGTATCCGCTGCTGGCATAGCTATCCTGCACCTCCGGAACACTATTCTGATAAAGCGTCATTCCTCCAGACGCATTGACAGCAAGTTCGTATAGCTCGACGGCATGAATGAGGAGGGTATCTGCGTAAGTTGTATTTTTCAAAGAAGCGGGGGCAGTGGAATTGACACTGCTCTTTCCTATAGTGGTAGGGCTCAATGTTCCTCCGTAATATAAATAGGAGCAAGAAGCGAAGGCAGCAGAGACACCTGCTGCTGCGTCTGTGCCAGGGGAAGTATCGTTAATTTGAAATGAAGGACGTGGACCTGGGATGTTCTGATCGCCACCCCAGTAGGCATTGTCTATACCGGCTGGAAGAGTGAAGTGTATAGGGTTTCAACATTGGCAGCGAAGGAGCGCCACATAGCGTACTCACTATCAGCGACCTCGACATACAGAGTGCTAGTATTTGCATGCATCTTGATCAACCAATCCAAGCCCCAGCGAAGCATGCTGTCCAAATAGCTAGTTTGATTGCTCAAATCATAGCCCATACCAAAATCTATACCCCCCCAGCATATCGAATTTAGTGTGAATGACAGCGGGAAAGAGACCTTGATGTAGTCTGTATGACGGGAATCAATTTTTTGGGTTTTAATACTACGAGCATCCTCACCTCCAGCATCATAATACCCTCCAGTCAAATCTAATCCGACATCGCTTCCATCACTAGTTGCGCTATCATTTCTCCAGCTAACTCGGTTATTGCTCGGTAACTTCCCGCTCCTCTGCGCCTCATAAAAATACAACAGATCGCCTAGCAGAGTAGACCATTGTTCATTCGGGACGGAAGTATTACTACCAGTAGTGGCAACTGCTCCGGCAGATGCATTAGCTGGAAGCCAGGGTGGTGAAGGGAGAGATAGTTGGGCGTAAACTTGTATCGAAGCGAAAGTAAGTGCTAGGAGACATGATGGAAGTAACATGGGGATGAAAACGCCGCACGGACCACGTCGTTGGTTTTCAGAATCAACTTATTTAAAATCCCAACCGCGTCACGTCACCGTATTCAATAGACGCCCGAGTTGGACAAATTCACACCGCTTCCCTTCAAGCTTCAAATAACGACATCGACAAGATGTATGTACGGCGAACATGACATGCATCATATATTTATTCGTTTGCAAATGGATTACTTCCGATAGACAGCCCACAGACCCCGAAATGCGAATATTTTCTAGTAGACTTCAAGGACGTACCGCTCCTCCTCCTTCAAACCCTCTAGATACTCTCCTGCTTGGTCCTTAGACATTCCTTGATATTTCTCCAATGCCCCACACAACGCCTCATACATGTCCGGAACAGGCCACGTTGGCCCACACAGATAGAATACGCCTTGATCGTGTTTTAACATCCTCGCTAAATCTTGCGCATCTTCCAGCATCTTATGTTGGATGTACACCTTTTTCAAGCCAGGAGGTCCATCGCGAGAGAAAGCTAGTCCAGCACGAGTAATGATGCCGTCAAGAATGAATGCCTCGATCTCCTCTCCGTAAAGGTATTCTTGGGATTGGTGTCGAGATCCAAAGTAATAATACACTGGACCGATCGCCTTGCCTTGAGATTGAAGAAGCGCTTTGTGTTGCAAGAATGCACGGAATGGAGCTGCTCCGGTACCCAGACCAGCCATAATTAGTGGCTGAGTGTCATTTGAAGGGAGCTAATACGAAGTACATGTCATTGAATTGAATGGACGCCAAGGCGATGATATGGACAATACCTTCATGACACTAGGCTTGATGGACACAGTTACTTTCTGTCCAATTTGAAGGCCTGCGAGGTATCGCGTGCACTGTCCGTATCTAGGTGAGCCTATAGATCGATGCTTTATGAGATGAAATCATGATACGTGGACATCCACACTTACCACTTGGAGTCGCCCAATCAACAGTAACGACCAATAAATCCACCCGATCACCGACCACACTTTGTGCACTAGCAATTGAGTAATGCCTAGGCTTGATGTCCCCTACAAGTTCACAAAGCACCTCAATACCAGGCCGAGCGCTCGAGTACAGCTTCAAGACATCCGCGAACGTCACTGTATCTTTTTCGCTCAGCTTCTTGAACGTCGAACTTCCTTCAGCCGAGCCTATGAACTGCAGGGAATACTTGTCCGCTTGTGAAGTCGCATATGCTGCGAGATCGGTGTAGAAGGATTTTGGAGGACGTCCGAATAGATCGATCTGTTGTTGTAAGGCCTGAAAAACGGTCCGAGTATGATGCTTGTCCTCGCTTCCGGGAACGGGGATTGTGATTAATCGATTCGGATCGACGCCATACCATTCACAGAAATCTGTTACTTCCTGATTGTCGTTCCATCCATGAACACCCAGCGCCTCCCCAATAGCATACTTGAGTCCTGTACCGCTGGTGTTGAATTCGAGGTGAAAGACGTTTCGATCGTACTCCTTTGGAGTTAAACGACGGTTGACAGTGCAGGTGACAAGGAAAGTACGCTCAGGAAGTTCAGGACGCAGCGAAGGGTGCTGCGGGAACTCTTCGTCTGTGAACTCTGTGGGAGGAGCAAAGATGGTTGGGAAGAGCAAATGTTTGGCCGCATCGTGCCATGAGCCCAAACGAGCTCCGTTGACTACGGTATCACCTTCATCGGTTTCCACTGCAATCGCGTTGAATTCAAATTCCTTGAGTTCAACAGGTTTCTCTTCCGCAGGTGCTTCAATAAAGAGCACCTCTTCCAATGCGTCCCAAGTCTGCGAGTTGAGTTTAATCAACTCTACACCTTCCACGGTCTCACCGTAGGATCCAATTGCCAACGTAAGTACGTTCTCCTCCGTAGCGGCTGCGCCCAAGTACATCCTCATAAAAGCCAGATAAGCAACAATATTTGAGATGACATCCTGAACTTGACCAATAGCGCTCGTCAACTTCTCCGCGACGTCTGTGACGTTGATTATGAAGGGACGAAGTTCCCTCTCTACAATAAGCCTGGTAACCTGGACTGGGAGATTAGAGAATAACTCTTCTGCTGTCCATGTAGTCACAATCAAAATTGTGGAACAGGGTTTAGCATACTTGAGAACTGAATGTGTCTTCAGGATCGTCTGATCCATTATGGCAAGAAAATCAACTTCTCCACTAGTCTGGGCATCATATGGCAAGACCAAGGGGATGGGAAAATCCTCAGAGCCCAATGCACTCCGAGGAGCCAAGAGAATGCGACTGGCAGTAATCCCTCCGCGCTTGGAAAAGACATCGTGGTCTATAGAGAGACGCGAGGACAGAGTCCGGCTCGTGGAAAGGGCGCCTTCGACAAGTAAGGGGAGGTTCGATAGCGTCGTGCTAGGTGTGCTGAAAAACATCAATTTCTTCATTATAGCAGGTACTGGATCCTCCACCTCGGGAACAAGCGTGGCCAAAAACTTCTTGAACGAGTCCTTTTGAGAAATATACACCTGAGTCTGCGAAGGTGTGATACGGTGAGAGTGGACAGTGGGTGGGTTGATGGAGTCCAGCAGAGTACTGAAAACATCGATAAAAAGAGGTCCCTTCGTAGTTGCATTCGGGACATCATCGAGAACATGAACTGTCGTTACGGTGACTGGTAACACGGAGCGAAGGGCAGCTTCATCCCAAGGTCTAAGTACATTTACCGATACAACAGCAAAACCGCGGCGGCTTTTGTTGGCAATGGCCTTGGCTGCGACAGCTAAAGGCCCATTTAGCGCCAATACTACTGTGTGCGCCTCAGCGTCACCGACGTAGTCAAAAGATGAATACCCTGCACGCTGGATAGCTTCGGCGACAGATATATTTCCGTAGTCCTTTTCGGGCAGCGGAAGAGTAGCATGGCCTACTTCGCGAGACGAGCTAAAATGGTCGAAGATGTGAATGACATGAGAAGCAGAAAGTTGGTACGATAACTGAGTAAAGTGCACTGTTTCCTGAGAAGTAGCAGAAGCTAAAACCACGATATTTTCCGGGAGAATCGGAAGGACAGTAGCAAAATTTGCCAGAGTAGGAGACAGTGTATAAGTCTCACCAGCAGGCGTGATGTTAGGAACCTGAATCACAAGCCTACTTGAGGCTGTTGCGGGAGGTAGATATGAAAGCGCAGGAGCCATCAGAGAAAGCCCCTGCGGCGACGTGAAAGCAGTCAAAACAGCTCCATTGGCGGTATCGGAGCTAGTTCCTTCTGACAGCCTACCAACGAGACTCAATCCTGCACCAGCTCTGGTCTGTAAATCTACCACTGGTGCGGTCCCATCTTGTGCTTTGGACCAGATCTTTGTGAGCGTTCCGAACCCAACTTGTTCCGCTAGATCATAGATATAAACAGAGGAAGTCGTTTTTGCGCGAGATGATATGTATTCCACCACGGTGGAGGCAGACACTCGTGGGTCTTCGAGGAGTTCCTCGAAATTAGCTTCAAGCACAGCGCCTACTTTAGGAGAGGCCGGAGACACGAGAGTGACTGAAGAAGCTAGAGACGTTGAAACTTGGCCGGGAACGTCGATGGCCATGGTAAATGAGCAAGTGAAAATTTGACGGGTAGGACTTCATAGTATTCTCTTCTTGAACAAGATGAGCAAAGATGAGGTTGGTAGCACGCCTTACTAAATTGTTGACGGAAAATGTTGTCCGGTTTATTCCTTCCGGACTCCCGAAAGACACCGAGCGGATGGTAGTCACATGTCTACCCGCGGAACCTGCCGAAAACTTGTCGGGCCGAGCAGGTCAGAGTGTCCCTGAGCGCCGCAGATCCCTTTTATCTTGGACTTTCTGGTTATAAGCTCTTTTCCTTTTTCCTCTGAACCTCTACAACTCCTAACTTGCAAGATGGTTGGCGTTCACAAGATCTCGCACCCCATAGTCAACGCTGAACTCTCCAAGTTACGACTCAGCAGTACAAGTTCCAAAGAATTCCGCGAAGTGAGTACTTATGCCATTAAAGAAGATTATGAAAGATCTCAAAGGACTTCTTGTAGGGCATCAACCACATTGCTCTAATTCTGGGACTCGAAGCCTCAAAAGATTTGGAAGAAGTGACGTTCGACGGGGTGAGTGATGCTTCAGGTCTTTCTTATCGATCCATCCTCGCTGACGCCACGTTTCTCTTAGCAAACACCCATTGCGGCCTTCAAGGGTACAAATATCAAACCTCGTGTTGGCCTTACTCCGATTCTGCGTGCTGGCCTGGGAATGACGGATGCTCTGGTAAGACATCTGTTTCCCCCCACAAGCAATAGAATGATGACCATAGGCCTTGTCCGCAGTTAACTCTTTTCCCGTATGCTACCCCTTTAACAATTATCACTATCTTCCACTCACAGGATTCAGCTACGCACCTGTGTACCATCTCGGAATTTTCAGAGAAAAGGTTACCCTTCAACCTGTTGAATGTGGGTCATGAGTAACAACATGAAAACTGGTGAAGCTACTAATCCGGCTGGCAGACTACTCCAAGTTGCCAGCGCAACCTCCAGTTGACATAGTATATCTCTTAGATCCTCTCATTGCTACTGGAGGGACCGCCGTTGCCGCTCTCACTATGATTGTCGATTGGGGCATCCCAGGTATATTCCTTTTGTTCGCGGACCTTCCAGCATCTCATATAGTATCTTCAGTGGACAAAATCAAACTTCTTTGCGTACTTGCTTCTCAAGAAGGATTAAAGAACGTACAAAGCGGATTCCCTGGACTCGAGGTCACACTCAAACCAAATTTCCGGTAATTATCATTCTAAATGATTACATTCGTATAGATCTGGGTCGCAGGCATCGACGAAACATTGACAAAGGAGGGATTGATTAGCCCTGGTTTGGGTGACACCGTAAGTAAAATAAGACTGTGTTTTTCAGCAACTTCTAACGATGTCAAATCCAGGGTGATCGTCTTTTCAACACCTTGCGCCCTTGAATCAGCATTCTGAATGCGATGAGATTAACCGTAACATTCTATAATATTGTTAGTACAGTACGAATAAAATCCTATTTCGACGCACATCGACGTTTATACTCGCAGGGTTTTAGGGTGTCAGCCTTGGAAAAGATAATATCCCACTCTTTTGAAGTTTTGAATCCACGAGGAACTTTTCTGAACTCGAACAGAGTGAAATGTGAATTCCTTTCGTCCTGCGCAGCTCTGATCAACGTCAGTGACGAGCGAATGGGTGGCAACTCACTTTCGACTTCAGCTTGAAGCCGATAGATGAGACTAGGGACACAAAATTTTCTAGGTTGCGAAATCTACTTGTGACTTCCGCTATCTTGAGCTCTCCACTGATAAGAATGGTAAATTGGCTGTCGTCTTCGATTAGAGATGACATTACATACTTGGGCTTTAGGATCCTCCACGCCTCACGAATTGACTTCGGCCAATTTGTACTCATGAGACTTAACGAGAATACCACGATATCTACGATATGAGCTTCGCCCTCGGACAACGATCCTTCGGTACCCTCTGAGCCCGGTAATGGTAGTGTACCGCAAATGTCTGCCTCCACAACATAAGGGCTATGAGATACCAGGTCGAAAGACAGTACAGATATTCCTTTAGGAATTAAAGCGCGGGCGATGGCTGCATCTCCACAGCCTAGATCAGCCACGATTGTATTGACATGATACGATGAGAGGGTTTCAACGTAGTGATCTGCGGGATTCGTAGGCCACGATAATACTTGCTGTCTGAAACCACTGTGATACTGCATCTAATAAGCAGAATGATTGAGGGAAATGACGGTAAATCCACCTCGGTGTAAACGGTAGGATCCTCCTGCATCATCCGCTGCGCATCTTCACTTTTACTTTCATATAATGTTTGATTGAGCATGCTACATTGGCATGTATGAG
This sequence comes from Lentinula lateritia, assembly GCA_028011325.1. Lineage (NCBI taxonomy): Eukaryota > Fungi > Basidiomycota > Agaricomycetes > Agaricales > Omphalotaceae > Lentinula > Lentinula lateritia. The sequence goes on from JANVFT010000057.1 coordinate 26,771, forward strand.
ACCACTGAAGCAAAGTCACTGGTCAATTTGGACGCTAACCGGAACCGTGCCCCTTCCAACTTCTGCTTCATGTTCTTCTGCATGCCCGTCAACCCAGATGACGAATCGAGATCCTTACTCGACCGTTCCGGTCGCTCCTCAGAATCTGGGGGACGAGAATCATGGCTCCGTTTAGTTTTCTTGGTTGCTCTGTCCGATGCCTTCATCAATGGCATGGGTAATGAAATACTTTCCTTGTCCACTTCTGCAGTCGGCTGAGACTTCTTTGTCTTTCGACGCGGTTTGGGCTTAGAGTGGGGAGCCGCATTTGTTCTTGCATCGCCCACATCCCGGTTCCCAGTCAACTTTTTGACAAGTTTTTCGAGATTGATTTCTGCAGAGTGTATCCTACTCTGAGTTTCAGACCCTGCGTCGCTGATGGGCCTTTTGCGCTTCCGAGACCCAGCCTCTGACACTGGATCGGCTGGCATTGACCACCCTGGAACATCGAATAAAGGCATGAAAAAGAAAAGCAAAGCAAGAGGATTTTCAGTGCAAGCGCCCGCAACTAATCCAAACACACGGAGCGCCGGTACCTTTCATACTTAGGCACTAGTATAATTCTGGGTTGAAGAACCTCTTTGACTGCGGCTACTCCTTGAACACCTTGTTTTCATGCGGTTGCATACTTGCTTAGCTTCCTAAAGACGCAAGTGAACCAATGGTCCCCTTCGATTAATCATTCTATTACGACATTTACTACCAAGTTCCCGTTGTACACCACTGAATGTTTATGACTGTTTACATGTAGGACACCTTTCTTCGATGTTAGAAGAGTATTTTTTCCAAGGTTTCTATTCAATCTACTAGATAACATTACCACGATCGATTTCCGCAGGAACTCAGGCTTCGAAGGGCTTCGAGCGCAGCTATATGCAGGTTATCTTGGCCCCGAACAGGTGGCCTGCAGTGACTTCTTTTCACCTTATAAGCGCCTTTGGCTGTATTTTATAGGTCCATCAAAGAATCCGTCCTTTTCAACGGTTTCTTTTCATCTTTTTCACTTTTCAGGCCCTCAGAAAAGCGTTCAATATGGTGGTAACTATATCCCCTCCACTAACCTCCAGCTCCTGCTCGACGTCGTCCGTGAGTCAGAACCCAACTTACTGACTTCTCCGACATGTTCAATTTTCCAATCCTTGCAGGACAAATATGATTCGAACGCAGAGTGGGAACTTCTCGACAGAGAGCCACTGAAAGATTCCTCTCTCAGCTCCATGGAGGCCCATGAACTGAAAGATGCACCAATCATAACGAGAGGTGCATTTCTTCGTTGCGGGTCTTCCACAAGTACTCAATATGGTGTTCTTGGCCGCGTAGTGGCATGCCAGTAAGTCCTAGGCCATTGATTACTCCCAACGCAACGCCTCATCGAAATCATTGCCTTCTAGCTTCAAAAAAGATGTTCACACATTTTCGGATTCTCGCATCTACTTGAACACGGTGAGCTCATCTTGTCCGGTCATTCATCTATTAACTGATGTTTTGTTTAGAATGCTCCTATGTCTACACTGGTATGCGGTGTCCAAGGCAAATATTTTACCTCTTCATATTAAGCTTTTCCAATAATACATAGGCTTTAGGTTCTGGGAAGTCCCATACCGTTTCAGTGATTCTTGAAAACATGTTCATCTCAAGCTCATCCCTCGGAACTTTATCTAAGCCACTTTCCGGACTAGTTCTGCATTTTGGAGAGGGTGGTGCGGGTTCTGGCCCTTGTGAAGCCGCTTGGGTCGGAGTGTCGAATCATCCATCCATCAAGGCTCCGCAGGTCAAGGTCTACGTCTCCAAATCATCACTCAACACCATGAAAGGTATCTATGCGCCTCTTACCCAACGAGGGAACGTGACTGTAGAGGCTCTGTCGTTCGACGAGTCCGAACTCGATGCTCAGGCTTTTCTGTCATTGATGGCTGTTGGATCTTCCGACAACGCCCCGCTTTATATCCAAATAATTCTGGTAAGCTGAGCAAATTAGTACTTTTTGTGCCCTAGTCGCTGAGCTACGTTAACCATTAGTCTATCTTGCGGGAACTTGGAGAATCATTTTCTTATCAAGCGTTCATGACCGCACTGGAGTTGAAGAAGAAGACCTTCAACCCAGCTCAGTTATCTGGCCTTGAACAACGTCTTGCTCTCTTGACTTCATTCATGGCCGGAAAAAAGACCAAGAAGCTCAAAGCCTTGACAGAACGAAAACGCCGTTTTGCACCTGGACAATTAACAATTGTTGATCTATCCGACCCTTTTATTGACCCAGCATCTGCTTGTGGGCTCTTCGAGGTGCTGACGCGGCTTTTTGTACGTGCAGAGGTTAACACAGGAAAAGTCCTCGTTATTGATGAGGCTCACAAAGTGCGTATTCACTGAAGGACTTGACTGGCTAGCCAATCGGTGATGTCTGAGTAACATTTTAACAGTACCTCTCTTCGAACAATCATCCTTCTGGGTTCACAAAAGCCCTGCTCAGTCTTACAAGGCAGCAACGACATTTGGCAATGCGGGTAATCATTAGCACTCAAGGTAAAGGATGATCGTATTTTTCATTAGTTTATATCCTCAACGAATCCGATTTTCACAGAGCCCACCGTTGTCAACCCGGTTTTACTTGATTTGTGCACTGTCACAATTTTGCACAGGTTCTCCTCGCCTGCATGGTGGCAACATCTCGAGAAGCACGTTCCTGCAGACTTTTCGGATAATGACGCCTTCGATAAAGTTGTCAGGCTTCAGGTCAATGTCTTTTGAGATTTCAACTTGAAACAGTACTAACATACTTCTTGTATCTCCAGACTGGGGAAGCAATTGTTCTCGCTCCGTCCGGACTTGCTACATTCCCATCTCCTGCGAATGGAGAGCACAATGTTGGTCAGATCGGTCGACGCTATTTGATACTTAAGACTCGAAAGCGGGTCACAATAGACGGAGGGGCCTCTATCCGGGTCATTGATTAGATCCCTACAAATCACTATGTACATACCCACTAGCAATTGTGCATCTCGGTGCTTGTCATTTCAGTATCCATATTATATACTAATATTCAGTACAAATTTGTGGCCCAATGTTCAATCATACAACCGATTCCTTTTCTCTTTTTCGACGAAAGAAACCTATTTTAAGTGCCCTTGCGAGACGAGTCCACCAATATTCATTTTGGTAAGTCCATATCATTGTCAATGTATAAAGCGCAGCGATGACCGTCCCCAATATGCAAACAAATATAACCAGAATAATCCCAATAGAAATTCGATCGGCCGTGTTATGGTTGCCCAAACTGTCCAATGCATACGCCAACGTGGATATCGTGAAAGTGATGATAGCCCACACGAGTAATACCGGGGGAAGACTGAGGAGCATAGCATGTCCGTAAAAACCCAGTAGGTTGTGTTGGGCATTGCGCATGTATGTGAACTGCATGGATGTAAATAGTTAATCTTAATGGCCAATTGGAAAGAACACGTACAGAGTCGACTGTCCGAAACTTTGCTTGATGTCTCCATATTGCAAACACGCCCACTATGATGCTACCTAGAGAGCTAAAAGCGGAGACAAGTGCTGCGATCTCCATGATACGAGGAACATTAGGTACCGCCAAAAGGCCAACGGTAGCAGAAAGCAGCACGGTCGACTGCGTTTGAAGGGGTCAGTGAAGCGAGAATCTTCACATAAAATGACGTACGATCAGCAAAAAATGGGAATACTCTCGAACTAAACGATCGATATATGTTTCCCAATTAGCTTGCATGCCCGCCAATCGGCCGCGATATTCAAACGACTGCTTGACAAGTCTCATATATGAGTGTGGAATGCCGAAGAAGACGCAGTTCATGATAAGACGCAAAACCGGAAGGACAAAATTTGCAGGTAGAGCAGATGAGTCTGAGTGGGCTTTATGTTGTGTGTATTTATCATGGCGGCGTTCTGTAAATTCTTTACGGGTGAGTTGACCGTACATCTCCGCATCTCGAAAGCTACAAATTTCACGTAAAAGCCACGCAAGGAAGGAAGTTTTGGCCGTGGAATTGTCGTAGCATGGAACTAGGTAGAGCAATCATAAGGGAAAGTTCATGTGAATGTGAGAAAAACGGCTCACGTTCGAATTCCTTCACGCGTCTGAGAAGTTCTTCGCATTCCTCTTTCGAAAAAGGAACGATACTTCCCGCACCAGAAATCAAATTGTCTGCCTAGTGTGATGTTTAGAATGACAACATGTCGAGGAGAGGTATGTGTACGAACATAAAACCAGGCTAACGCGTCGCAAGCATCAGGTACTCCTCGTGCAGGGCATGGACGATGAGCTGAATGTGTCCATATGAAGTTCCAATACAGCCTTCTACGACGATTGACTGCCAAAGAAGGTATTTATTAACGGAGTATGGTAGAACTGAACCGAATGGATAAATTACTGACGAGTCTCGGGATCCATATTCGCAAAGGCTCCATCTCGCGCCTTCTCGTACGCATGTGCCGCGATGCAATGTTTATGGTTAACAAACAATGCGAGATTCCACTGTCCCCTATTGCTGACGTTCAGTTGAACTTCCATGTCTTTTTCGGAACCCTCCGAATCCCATGCATCGAGACCCAGAAACGAAGAACTATATCGAATACCAGAAAGTATTTCTGGATCTCGAATATCCTGGTCGGCAATAATTTGGCCGTTGGAGAAGTATATAGATCCTTGGGGGTGGACAAATACTTTCCAGTCACTGGTTGTGGAAGAACTAATGGAGTGTTCTTTCTCTGGGTCGTTACTGAGGTCGTTCATCTGGTGCTCATCGAGTACTGCAATGGTATCGAGAGTATTTGATCTGGTCATGAAAGAGTACAAAGACGAGGGCAATCAATTCATCTGTCAATAATTGAATAAATCAGTCGATGCTTGAAGTTTTTACAAAGAGCTGCAAACAGGCTGCTGTGGACCGTGACGCGTTTTTCTTACAATCGTCTACAATGAGTTTTTTCGCAAATAACACAGGAAATTCAGGTCAAACTGGGACCGGAGCAGCAGGTGGTAATATATTCGGTGGTGGCGGTAACGCGAATGCAGGAGGATCTACTGGAACGTCGAGTATTTTTGGGAATACTGGTTCGTGATTCGTGTTTCGTGTTTTGCATTTACAGCCGACTGATTAACAACATCAATACAGCCAACAAACCGGCAGGATCCATCTTTGGTGGCGGGAACTCTACGTTGAATACAGGAACAGGAAGCGGGACGAATCTTTTTGGAGGTGGAGGTGGAAGTGGAACATCGACTTCTACACCTTCTTTGTTCGGAGGAGGCCCAAATACCAATACCAATACCAATACAGCCAATAACGCATCCGCTGCAAACCCAACACCTGCCCTTTTTGGAGGAAGCCCGTTTTCATTACCAAAACCAACCGAACAAGCTAATGCGCCAAAACCTGCTGCATCTAGTTGTACGTTCTTCGCTGTAAGCCATTGTTCGCATCGTAATCCATCCGTATAGTCTTCAGCAACCCAACACCGAATCCCGGTATGTTTTCTGTATAATCCTTTCACTAGCTAAACGACTTTCAACTCCAACATCTACAGGCTCATCCGCACCTACTCTGAACACTGGACTTTTCGGCTCAACAGTCCCCAAGCTAGGCGAAAATAATGCTTCATCAACGTCAGCGGCATCTGCACCTGGTACCGGAGGTACTGGATTACTTGGTGGAGGGTTTTTCAATAAGCCTGCCACTCCCGCGACAAATACACAGGCTGCTGCTACTCCGTCAACATCGACATCCCCTTTCTCTCTTGGCGGAAATGCTGTCGGATCTGGAACTATCCCTACAGCTCCATCAACCCCAGGTTCGACTACTCTTGGCTGTCGTCAACAACTTCGCATCTCTAATCTACTTCATAGCATTGGGTGCAGGTCTTTTCGGCACCAAACCCGCTGAAAATGCGGGAGACAAGGGTAAAGCTCCCGGTACGTGTTTGTATCCGATTGTGTGTTCGAAATTAATCTCTGTTGTGTAATCCAGCTGCACCTTCAGGAAACCTTTTTGGTGCCCCAAAACCCGAAGAGAAGAAGGATGGAGGCGCTGCCGGTATAGGTGCGCTTTCTGATCAACAATTACTGGCCGTAAAACTCATGTCATGTCCAGCACCATCAGGGGGCCTGAGTTTTGGTGTATCAAAACCAGCAGGTGAGTGTTTGTCATTTCGTCCGTCCGTTCTGCCACTGATGCCTTTGCTATAGCAGGTGGTCTATCAGGCATCTCCACAACGACCACTTCGACCGCACCTGCACCCCCTGTCGCCGTACAGCCACCGTCTATGCTACGAGGCAAAACCATTGAAGAGATTGTCAATAAATGGTCTAACGAGCTGGAGACCCATGTCAAGGAATTCAACAAATTTGCTGCAGAGGTGTCGGTTTGGGATAGGGCACTGATCGAGAATTCAAATAGTGTATGTGTTTTCTCATTACTGCATTTGATGCCATAGTGATTCAACCCCCTTAAGCTGGCAACACTCTACAGTCATGTTCTAGCCGCAGAACGTGAACAGAACGAAGTCGACCAATCTCTTGATCATATCGAACAGCAACAGAAGGATCTAGCAGCTACACTTGATGCATACGAGAAGGTCACTGAAGAAATATTTGGTGGCCAAGGGGGGAGTTTACGTGCGTTAGACACTGGTCCTGCGGATACTGAGAGGGACAAAAAGTACGTCTTCCGATATCATATCTCCACCGAAACCTTACTAGCTTTCGTTACTACTTCTGTTCTGCTTCTAGCTACATGCTTGCGGCAGATTTACAAACACACCTTGACGATCTGTCCGGTTCCCTCATTCAAATGATTGAAGCTGTCAATGGCTTGTCCATATCATCAGGACAATCTAGCTCCGGTGATCCAAGTGCAAACGGGAACGATAGATCACAGGAAGATCCTATGGCTCAGATCTCTCAGATATTGAGCAGCCATTTGGATAGCTTACAGTGGATTGATGGAGCGGTGAGAGAGATTGAAGGTAAAGTCTCAGAGGTAGAGAGAAGGGTTGGCGAGTCGGGACACGGATCGAGCTATGGCGGCGGAAATTCGAGTGGAAGCGGGATCGGTGGAGTGGGCGTGAGATCAAGAGGTTTTCGTGCATGAGCACTGGATTGGCAAATACAAGTAGGTAAAACAAAACACGGTTAGTAGAATGATTCACAAAGAGATGCTTCTTAGATGCACACGCGCCTGATGGATAGGACATTCCAACAAACGAGGGCACCAAGGAGAGGACTATCACTGGTAATATATTGGCACAATTGGCTCTGAGAAAACGTGCTCGACGGTATTTACTACAAGTCCATGATTTGGAGATAGCATACTTGACTTCCAGAATCGAGCCTATACTATATACATGAGAAAACCCAGATAAAGCCAGAACTAGACTACTACTGACTACAGCCTGTAAGAAGGTTCGGGTCCTCTGGCAATCGCGTGTCTTCACTTACCTCCTTGATCTCACACACTGCCAGGTATGGTATCGAACTCCTCCCCACAGTGTGGACAGCTGCAGCACACCGGCTTTGGATCCTCATAGATATTCCAAGTGGCTTCTGCTTTGTACGACATTTTCCACGCATAGATGATATCCTAGAAAATAAAAAGCATCTAAGGTTTTCATCAATACAATCAATCAAGATTTGGTACTGACTGTGCGCGAGCCAAAGATTAGAGCAGCTCCTAGAGGTACTAGATATCAAGCATTATTTTGAGAATGTCAAATAGGGGGGGAACATTAGACAGACTGATTGGTAAGAGTATGTTCCATTTATCATTTGTCGTCCCACTGCTGAAGAGCCCACCAATGTTGAGTCTACAGAGTTCTCAGCGATCATTGTTACTCGAGAAGCAAAGGAGAAACCCACGCGAAAGCTCCGAAAGGGAAGATTGTAAAGATAATGATCCGCCCCAACTTGTACCATGCGAAAATAGAGATTTCGCCGTCAGTCACCTTTTTGAGTGTTACCCAGTTGCGGGAAAGATGCATCGAGAGCAATACTAGAGATGAGCAAGTCATATCGGTTGTGGTTCAATATTTTGAAAAAGCGATGTTCACCTTCGAACACCATCATTCCTGCAGTACCTAGACCAATCAGGATTGCGGCTGTGGTACGTCTATGGAAATGATTATGAGTACGTTTGCAACAAGTACTTTTGTACAAGTGAAAGGAATGAAACTAACGGGACATGACTTGTTATATGGCAATAACGACGTGTAGAATCAATTGTGACTGTATTTGGGGACTGGGCCCCAACCTGAGATAAAAACATTGAACGTCAAGTCACTTTGCTGAAAGAACATAATACTTACAGCCAGAGACACGATGAACATGATGCAGGCCATGGTCACAGGAGTTACGAGGAGCTACCATTGCTTGATCATCAAAAATCGAGAAATCAGGATTCAGTGAAATCGATACACACCATGATGTTAATTCGCAGTAAGTACATCTTGTTGGTTGATATGTTCATAGCTAGTCCAAAGTATAGCTATCCCGCCTATATTAGTTTTATATAACCCGTTCAATGTCTATAACTCACCTGCAGTACATAAGCCCAGCCTGCAAATGAGACTCTGTGAACAGGAACTTCAGTAATACTGATGATTTTGCGATGCGAAAGCTGACAAGACTGGTGCCCCATAAACTAAAGAAGCCTGGAAGAGGCAGATCCCATATCCAGGTTGAGCAACAGAGCGTTGACCGATTGGAAGAAGTAGCAGGTAAGAAGAAGAGTAAAAAATGCTGGAGGCCATCAAGGCCATCCAAGTAGAAGTTCTAGATACCATTGGGGACAAGAGGGCGGGTAAAAGAACGAGGGTGGTCATCAAGAGACCCACTACATTCATGATGTCGAAAACAATGATTGTGTTGGTCTCTACTGCCGCTGTATTATCACGGCCCTCAAAACCTTTAACGAGATGTTAATATCTCTATCATGCAACTCTGAGCAGAATCTTGCCTGTACCTAGAAGAGACGTCAAGCCTCCTGCCATAGTAGCTGAAAGAAGAGAAAAAGAGAAAGAGTGACCTGGAGCTGCATTCTGCTAGCCTTATACTGTGTTACTTGAAGTTATAATGCCACAAGGATGATTGATTTGATTGATTTTGCTTGGTTACTAATCAGATCAGATCGTCACGCTTGAGAGCAGTTGAGAGCTGTTCATCTCAAGCCGCATGCTCCTTACATCTATGCTTTGTAGGCGAAAGAGTAGACTGTCGCTGCCCTGCTAAGTTCTCACAATGCCTATTAGCTTGAAGACCCGCCTGTTTCTCTCCTATGCTGTTGATTGGTATGGCTTCTCTCCTACCGTATCTGCAAAACCTGTATCCTCGGCTCAGGGTTCGAAAGCAGGCTGGAGGCAGCCAAAGCAGTCCAGAGAGCATGCTGCTTCCACTGCTGTTTACTGCTGTCCAATCCTCCTTCCTCTTGCGAGCATGCAGGTTTTGCAGACCATGTCATTTCAACATGTTTGGTTTTTTTTTAACAAATTGCACCTCAACAGGACTATACTCATTGTAGTGGCGTACGTCGTTCACTCTAGCTTCTGGGACAAAGTCAATTATCTCCCCTTCGCAGTCTCTTCGCCCATTTCTACTTGAACCGTCTGCAACAGTTTCCTGAGTTTGACCTGACCGATACATCCATCCAGTATTCAATTAAAGAGGTACAAACAGTTTCGGTAGGTTGACGACAATCTCAAGGCGTTAAAGATTGAATCGTGTTCATCTGTACTGTCATATCAAGAACGGGCTATTGGTCGCTGTCTTGGTTATTCCATATTTGTCCATCGTTGCCGGCAATCTCTTGTTCAACTTCCGGGATTGGTGGGATCTTCATGCTAGTTTATTGGGCTGTGAGCAATCATTTTTATTTACTCATTATACTCTGATGATGGTTCGTGTTATGCTAGTATCGATTAGCTATTCTGCTTCTGGTAGTTTCGTTCAATTCGTTCGTGTTACTGCCGGAAGGCCGCGGCCAGGTAGTACCCTTTCATATCATTGGATTCTGCCCAGCCTTATCAACGTTTTCCAGACTTCATTGCGAGATGCGATCCAGCTGCAGGCTCCGTGAACAGTGCATTTTTTGGCCTGACGAACATCACAATATGTCAGAGCACGGACTCCGCATTCATCAAGGACGGAATGCGAAGCTTCTTCAGTGGTCATGCCATCCTTTCCGCTGCAGGGCTTGGTTTCATGAGCTTGTATTGGGCTGGGAAATTGCATTTGTTCAATCAAAAGGCATACACTGTGCGTTGCGTTTGTGCGACTCGTTCCCAAGTCGCTGATTGATAATCGGAACGTAGTACAAAGTGTGGCTGGTCTTCTCCCCACTAATCCTTTCAATCTGGATCTGTTTGACTCGCGTCGCGGATCGCAGACATCACTGGAACGACGTGGCGTTAGGGTTCTTTCTTGGCCTACTTTTCACTTATATAATTTACAGGCAATTCTACCCCTCACTTGGCGATCCAGAATGCGATATACCTTTTCGTCCGAGGGTCATGTCTGCGGAGCCCGAAGATACTCGTGGCGGCTCCACCGGTTTGCGGCTCCCTACTCGTAGGCCCGGCTGGATGCGGCTAGGTGGCTCTGCTAACAGAGGTCCGGAAGGAGAGCTTGAGTCCCTTGGATTCATGACTACCCCTTTCGATTCAAGACACGGTGCGTCCTGTTGCGGGACTCTTGCATCCACCTATGTGCTGACATAGACAGCAGAGAACGGCGCAGAGAATTATCCTCTGAACCGAAGGACCTCAATACCTCCAACAACATCGTGAAGTCCTCTTTTATTACTCTTGATGAATCTTTGTACGCTGTCTCTAAACCACTCTCAATACTTGCTTATCGTGCTGTCGACTTCGCTGCTGTTGCATCCTATATTTCCTGTGTAATTACTTGACTGTATTGGGACTGTGACTTTGTAACTTAATTATCTTCGAGTAGTTGTGCCAACACCTCTGGCTGTATAACACCGTCGCACGCTGTATGTCTCTCAATAGAGAACAAACAAACCAACTTCTGTATCGAGTCCCTACTGTCCACATCAGTACGGCACATCAACGGTTCTGCCTTCCTTTGCACTCTTCTTTGCTAGTTCAATCATCTCAATGACTGCTGTTGCCTCCTCCCACTTGACCTTTGTTTCAACGCCCTCTCTGATCGCTGCTGCGAGATTACGATACAAATCCGCGTAACATCCCGGCTCTTCCGATGGCCATACTGATTTAACGAACGTCGTACCGACAGGATTCGTAGCGTGTTCGAGTGCACCCCAGAGTATTTCGGGTTCGAGACCATAGCCTAATGAGGGAGAGGTGATCAGATTTTCGGGAGTAAGGCTTGCAGTGCTGGTACTAGTAGCGGTGACAGGAGCTGCAGTAAGACTCTTAAGTTGCTCTTCCTGAACATCCACGCCGTATTTGATGTAAGATCCTTTCTGACCTAGGACGTTGAAGCGGAGTTGAGGAGAGTGAACGGAAAGGGGGTGAGCGCGGAGGATGGCGGTAAATGGGTATGGCAGAGCAGATCCGGCTGGGTAGTGCATATGAATTGTGAACTGGTGGACGGAATTATCTTGTATTGATTACGAGTTGAGGTATTGAAAGCACGGATATGACGGCAGATTTCGTGCAAAAATCATGGTCCTACTCGGATCAAACTTGCTGTTTACGGCCAGCTGAATGATCATCCATCTCCTACGACCTACTCGTCATGCCTACTCGAAAGGCTTCAATGCAACTACTGTATAAAGGAAACCTCATGAAAGCTCAGTGATTCTAGTAGTACTATTAATTTTTACCCAATCATGTTATCAAAATAAACACAAATCATTTTGCATCAGCAAAGAAATCCGCAGGCATTAGCACGGCCTCTCCGCTCGGCAACTATATTTCTAACTGCCGAGACCTGCCGTTCCACTCAAATATCTCCAAGTACTATTAGTTGGTATAGAGTATTATAGAGCTTATATGAAATGTAAGTGGAAAAAATAATGTGTTTATCTGATATTCAGTATTGGACTCATCTACAGTTGGTCTACTCCAAGTTGAAAGTTGAAAGTTCAGGTAGGTTCCATATCATTTGAGTAGGATGTAAACAAAAACAATAGAAATTCGGGCAGGCAGTTAAATTTTGCACGAAAACTGCTGCTATACACGGAGATCACTTACATTATCGTCTACATCAGGATGTCCTACTCCCCTCAAGTTTGATGCAAACGCTGTGATCTTTGTGGGTCGACCAAACAAGCAAAGGGTCTGGTCAATCAGATGCGAGCCGAGGTCGTATATTAACCCAGCAGCTGGACGCGGCTCATCTTTCCATGACCCTTTCAATCCAAGGCGATATCGGTCGAAACTTGTGATGCCAAGATATCAATTGATCATTCACCAGAGGAAACCACAACAACGACAGCTTACTGCGATTCGAACTCAACCACAGTCCCCAAACTTTTCGGGTCACTATCCGGCAGATCCAATAATTTCTTCAACGCCAAAAAATCTTGATCCCATCTGCGATTCTGAAACGCATACAAGACCTTTCCCTTATCTCGAGCTAACTCGCCCAACTCTTTTGCCTCTTGTACACTGGGTGTAACAGGTTTATCCACTAGAACATGTTTTCCTGCTTCCAGCGCGGCTTTGGCTAGAGCATAGTGCGTGTCATTCGGGGTACCAATCAAGACTAATTCGATATCGGGATCGGAAAGGACTTCCTCAAGAGTCCGGTAAAGCTTCACTTCAGCGGAAGAAAGGTGAAAACTGTCACAAACGGTGCCGGAGGGAGTACGGGGATTGCGCTCGAGGACGCCATGCAGGGTAAAGAGCGAAGGAAGACCGAGGACAAATGGGACATGGAAAGTAAGTGTTGCTAGACCTGCACCAATTGCACAGCACTTGATTGGTTCCATGAAAGGAGCAAGCAAAACAAGAATGCTAAGATAGGCTCGATAAGCACCATGAGCATGTGATATTGATAAATGAGAACTTGATTTATGGCGAAGCCGGCGTGGCGCAATGGTAGCGCGTAGCTTTCCTACAGTGTTTGGTCAGGCTGAAGTTGCGGGTTCGATCCCCGTCGTCGGTTTATTTCACATTTTGTGATCTCTTGGTTTGCTGATCGGATTAGTTTTTGTACCGCTAGACCATCCCATATTGCCCGGTGAATCATACTTTGCATGACTAGCGCAGGACTTTTCGCCAGCTTCAGATAATTGAGTGTTGGCTGTGAAGTTTAGGAGTTCCTGGTTTCTCCTGGTTTATGGATTGTTGGCTGGTTGAAATGGATTTGTACAGTAGTTAGAAAGTCGAGGTGCAGAGTTTCACGACACGATACAGACCTTGGGGGTGGTAGACTGGGACTTGAAAGATGCTACAAAGGGATACATCGCGTAATCTGACTACTTGTTGAGCAATGTTAGAGCAACTTGAATGCGATGCGAATCAATGAAAACATTGATCATTGCGGCTGTAATGAGAAGCAATAGGCGGATAACTATTAACGAAAGACAAACACTGATAGCATTGCAACGTCCAGATTTGGTGCAACTAGTGGTAGACATACCAAATAGGCGAACAATTACATTGATGATAATAGTAGCGGGGTGCGCCTTGCCATAAACATGTGATCGTTACATGATTGCAATTTAAGAGCGTTCGATCTTCATTGTGCAAGCATTTTCCACTCTTGAGCTCACTCATACATCGCCAGAAATATTCCCACTTGATCATGGAGCAACCACGAGAGAATTTTCTCGCATCCGAGACTCCCATTCCTCAACAGAAACAGTCGCAGGATCTGCCTGTCGTCGCGAAGACCCCCGCAAGTCACGAAATCACGACCGCCAAAGACGCGGTCCCCCAGCGTGGTTCGGTTTTGACTGAGTTCCTTGAAGATGTTAGAGAGAGGGTTGTATTATCTCTCGATGATTTTGCAACCCTTATCCTCAACATTTCCGCTGATTGGAAAGTCGAAGAGGAATTCAGCCTGCGAACAGAAAGCAAAATAGTTCGAGATGCTTTCGAAGCGTCTCTGAAAGTTGCGATAGGAGCGGCAGAGGGTGCAGGGAAGAAGGGGACAGACCCCATAGCACATGAGAAGGTGTTGCACCAGCCCCTTAAAAATCTCTTGAATACAATGAGAGATGGGGAAGGTCATCTAGGCACGGACATCAATGAAGAAACGCTTTTTGTAGATCCTCGTCCGGTTTTGGCTTCTCTATTGGAGAGGAAGTCTGATTTGAGTGGGATATACATTCAGCTACAGGAACTCTTAGAAAACAGAAGCCTTTCAGATGACCTTGCGGAAAGAAACATAACTGGGATTTTTTGGGGACTCTTGATATTGTTTGTTGAGGTTGGGTGCCAGAAGAAAGATTTCGTCGAACTGAACATCCGCAAAGAAGGTGAGTCAGCGTAACTATCCTTCACTGCGTGATATTTCATTTACCTTACCATTTGGCGCAGAGGTTGTAACACCCGCAAATAGATCATCACAGTTTATGGTGTCCACTCCATCGCAGCATGGATCGACAGAAGGTTCGCAAACGGCCTTCAGTCGTTCGCGATCACCTCCTTCAAGTTCACAAACAGAAGCGATAGATCACAAATCGAACAAACGGGTGAGGTCAAATGACGAAGTCGGTCTTGCCAGCATAGGTACTTTATTCATTCATCTCACGGAGACTTGATATCAATACCTATTCAGTCATGCGGCCTCAAAAGAAGGTGAAATTCCGGTCCACGTCGCAGTCTAATTCGCAGAGCTTGAGAGGGTCTAAGAAGATACGGAAGAGCACAGGTGAGGCTATATCGTACCTTGTGCATTCAGCTTGGAATTGAGCCCATGATAGAGGATTGCCCCGCTTCTGTGGGCCGCATACAGTCAGATAACTTGCCCGCTACCCCGCATCCAGTATCCCCGCACAGTGCTTCCACTCTAGCTTCTGCACCCACCAGTCTGCTGTGTGAAGACGAAAGTAGACTTCACGTTAATATTTGGAGTGAAGACAAAAAGAAGACAGTGGAGATCGCGACGGTGCAAGAAAAGTCTTGGGAATCATCTCGAGTTCACGGTGTCGAAGACAAGGTACGTGTTGTTAAGCAGGTCGTGGTAAACAATTTGTTCCTTCCCCCCGGCCCGATTTCACTTCACATTTTTTCTCGCATTCCATACTTGAACATTCTCTCACTATAGTTTTCTTTCCACGTTCAGTCCTCCAAGAATGATGAGTGGAAGAAACTTCTCATTGTCATGGTCTGTCAGCTCAAGAAAACCCCTCGTACTACGAAAAACGCTGGATCCATTCCAACTTTGTACATAGATGGCATCGAATACCTTCAAGATCCAGAGTTGTTCTCACATACGTTCGCACTTGATACTCAAGACTTGATCGACGCTATCTACTCTTTTGTTGGAACCGATGGGTGTTCACGGAAGGTCGTTATTCAGTCAATTCTTCATCATGCGGAGGACGCTGTTGGTTTGTACGCAGTCGTTGCTGAGGTGGAATGCCTCTGCATGGAAGCTGACTGTACATGGAATGGGGAGAGGAAGATCATGAAGATCAGTTTCATGGGCACGGATCGGCAGTCAGAACAAGGACTTATTGGAGAGGCTAGATCGAAAGCAGAATCGACTGGAGAACTCTGGGCACTCAACCATCTTCCAAATGCCATCCACTCACTCAGTCTACTCCCTAACAAAAAGAAAGTGTTTCACAGGCGTTTGAAGACCTATCTCAAGGACAAATATGAGGAACGAGTGATGCATGTCACAGTTTTTGAGAAGCTTCATCCGCTTTCCGAGCTGGAAGATCCAAAGAATTTCGCGCAGGTATTTTACGACATTCTACAGAGTACGCTAACCTTCAATTCAATGTATCATCATCTCACTAAGCCTCACATGTCATCTAGTTCACCAATGGCTTTATGAATGTGCTGGGATTCTTCATCGTGATCTCAGCTCGGGTAACATCATGTTCAGACGCAAAGAGGGTAGGATTTACGGTGTCTTAAATGATTTCGACCTTTCTTCTCGCATTGAAGATTTGAACAAAAACCCGACATTCAATGTTGTCAACCACACCGGCACTAGGCCGTTTATGTCGTACGATTTGCTCAATTCTAGCTGGAAGAGAGGTCATCTGTATCGCCACGATTTGGAGTCCTTGTTCTACATCATCCTTTGTCTTGCCTGCCGCTACCGCAAACCTGGAGTCCCCGCCGACGAACCTAGGGCTTTTTCGAAATGGTACAGTGGCAGTGACAAGGAAATCTGTGGCGAAAAATGTGTCTTTCTCTTGAGCCCTTACACTAATCTCCCTATCCAACCTTACTTTGCAGGGTTCACATCTTGGCTGTGGCTACTTTTCGAGGATATTTGTGTTGGTTATAAACGACGACCAGTTTACCGGCTTTCGACTTCAAAGAAATATTTAAAACACTCCGATGATGGTGAAGGCCTGGGCTTTGACTGGACGACGTTGAACAAATGTGTTACCTACGCTAGAATGCGGTTGATAATGTCCTCGTTCGAAGGGCAAAAGCTCGAGACGCGGTGGATAGGGAACCAGGATCATTGAAATTTCTTTCTGATCTACATGTTTTTCGTTCTAATGTTACTGTAGTAACTTGCAATGTGTTCAACCGTTATTCATATCCGTAATTTTTGTTGTAGGAATACTCCCCTTACGACGTGTCCGTAGACACTCTTGCTATGATCATACTGCTCTCATGCGATTTCAGAGCCGGTTCTCAATGCTACTTTTCGAGTAATGTGTATCATTAGGTTGTGAAAACTAGTGGGCAAAAACTGAAGAACAATAGAGAGTATATAGATAGAAATTAGAATCAATTGCGCACCATGCCATCAACGACATCTGATCGTTATATGTGAGTCACTTATGCACGTCGGA
This sequence comes from Lentinula lateritia, assembly GCA_028011325.1. Taxonomy (NCBI): domain Eukaryota; kingdom Fungi; phylum Basidiomycota; class Agaricomycetes; order Agaricales; family Omphalotaceae; genus Lentinula; species Lentinula lateritia. The sequence goes on from JANVFT010000057.1 coordinate 43,756, forward strand.
AACTAGTGTTTCAAGAAAGAGTGGAGCACAATAGAGGGCACACTTTGCCGGCAACGACATGTGATCGTTATATGCAAGTCACTTATGCGCGTCCTCTCATTGTCCAAGATTCTCCACTCTCTCTTCTTGAACTCGCTCCTCCACCAAGGAAAAATTTCTCCGTTATCATGGAAGCTCCGCCAGAGACTAAACTCGCTACCCCGACTCCCCTTCCCCAGCAGAAACAGCCTGATGCTCCACCTATCGTCGGGAGCACTTTTGAGAGCAACGGAACGGCTTATCACACCCGAAATGATGCTCCGCAGCATACTTCAGCTCTGACCAAGTTTCTCGAAGATGATGCTAACGAGAGGGTCGTATTATCTCTCGATGAATTTGTGACCCTCATTCTCGATCTTCCAGCTGAATGGAAGATTAAGGAGGAATTCAGCCTGCTGCCGGAAACCAAAGCAGTAACGGAGGCGTTTGAAGCATATTTAAAGGTTGCGATAAAAATAGCGGAGGGTAAAAGGAAGAAGTGGAGGAATGCTGCAACAAACGAGATCGAGCTGAACCAGCCCCTGACGAAAGTCTTGTATACGTTGAAAGGCGGAGAGGAACAGTTAAGCAGAGAGCTGAACGAGGAGGTCTTCCGCGTTGAAAATCCTCACCTAGTATTGGGTTCACTGTTGAAGAGAAAGCCAGGCTTGGGTGGAATATACAATCAGCTGTTGACACTCACCGAGAACAAGAAACTCTCCACATACCTCGCAGAGAAAAACATTTTCGAGGTTTTTTGGTGGCTCCTCCTCTTGTTTGCAGAGTTCAAGCTCAAGAAAGGTTTTGCCGAACCAAATATTCAGACAGAAAGTACGTCACACGGGACACTCGTGAATGAATCATCACAGTCATCGGTCATTGAAGGATTGCGGCCTAATTCGACGGCCGCTCCGCAAGCATTACCAAGCCCTTCGAATCTCAGTCTTTCAGGATGTCCGTCACACTCCAAATCGAATAAGCGGCTGAGGTCGAATGAAGAACTTGATTCTACAAGTATGTGCCCTTTACTGACTTTGGCGAGGCTAGGTACTGACAATTGTTTCCAGTCGTCCGGCCGAACAAGAAGTTTAAATCTCATTCAACGTCCCGGTCAGAGTCACGAGCCTTTAGCAGATCTGAGAGAGGTTCAGAGAGAAAAGGTGAGGCACAATCTTACCTTTGGCATTCGAATAGATGTTGAAATCGTAAAAGTTAACCACCCGCATCCTCCGCCCGCCGTCGAGATCCAATCCGATGCTTCTACACCTTTCCCATCAACTCCATCCACTCCTACAGCCACCAGCTTTGAGCGCAAGTATGGACCTCGAGTCACCATTCAATGTAAAAATAAAACGAAAACGGTGAGGATCGCGACGTTGCAGGAAGCAAGAGCGGAAGGAATGTCAAGAGCAGAGCAGAATGTAATCCAGGCACAGGGTCAGCACCCAACAAAATGTGCGACAGAGATGATTTCGACTGAATCCATGGATCACGATTTTACTTTCGCGCATTATCGTGGTTCAGAGGTCGAGAGCGAGGTGAGCGTTTCCTTTCATTATTCAAGCAGTGGTCGTAGTTGGAAATAAAGAGCATCCGGCCCGATTCAATTTCCACGAGTTTTCCTCTGTTCTCCTCCTGACTTCAACTTTGAATGAACACTAATCAAAAATCGTTATCTTCTTTCTACCTCACAGCACAACAATGAGTGGAAGAAACTCGTTTTGGCCATGATCTGCCAGCTGAAGAAGCTGCCTACGAAAAAACTTGTGTTTGTTCCTACGTTGGTCCTCAATGGCTTCGATTACCTTCGAGACCCGGAGCAGTTCTTACAAGAATTTACTAACGATCCGCAAGACTTGATCGACGCTGTCTACTGCTTCAAAGAAATTGACGGTCGCACTCGGAAAGTTATCATCAAATCAATCCTATATCATGCGACGGACAGTGTTGGCTTGCGCTCGATTATTGTCGACGTAGAATGCCTCTGCACAAAACCTGGCTGTGAATGGCATGGGAATGGGAGAAAGATTGTGAAGATCAGTTACATGTCCACGACTCGGACATCGGAACCACGACTTATCAAGGAGGTCAGATTGAAAGCAGAGTCCACCAGCGAACTCTGGGCACTCAACCATCTTCCAAATCCAATTCACTCACTCACTCTACTCCCCAATAGAAGGAAAGCGTCTCACAGACGCTTGAAAAAAAATCTCAAGGAGAAATATAAAGAACGAGCGATGCATGTCACAGTTCTCGAGCAACTTTATCCGCTTTCTGAGTTGGAAGATCCGCGAGATTTCGCGCAAGTGTTTTACGACATACTACAAAGTACGCCGCCAATCTTTGATTTAATGTATCCTCATCATCTCACTGGCCCTCGGCGCGCGTTAATCTAGTTCATCAATGGCTTTATGAATGTGGTGGAATTCTGCATGGTGATCTCAGCTTGGGCAACATCATGTTCAGACGCAAAGATGGCAAGATTTATGGTGTCTTGAATGATTTCGACCTCTCTTCTCGCGTTGAAGACGTGGACAACAGCGACATCCGTACGGGTACCAGACCATTCATGTCTCTTGATATGCTGAATTCCTACTGGGAGTGGGGTCACCTTTATCACCACGATCTGGAATCATTGTTCTATGTCATGCTTTGTCTTGCCTGTCGCTACCAGAAACCTGGAATTCCTGCTGACGAACCCCGACCTTATTCGGAATGGTACAGTGGCACCGATATACAAGTATACGTCGAGAAGCGTAGCTTTATGTTCACCGTTATCAAGGCTGATTTCCCTGTTCAACCTTACTTTGCGGGGCTTAGACACTGGCTGTCGAAAATTTTTTGGGAAGTACGTGCTGGTTATAACCAGCCTCCACTGTATTACTGGCTTGATGGCGACGAGGTGGAGGAGATCAAGAATTATGACCGGTACGCGTTGATTAAGCCCGTCACCTATGCTGGAATGCGGTTAATAATGTCCTCCTTTGAGGGGGAAACTCTCCAAACTCGGTGGTCAGGTTGGAACCGGGATCATTAAAATACTTGTTCGAAAAGTGTTAATACTTTACTAGCTTCAATAGTCACGGTGTAGACAAATCATGCAGTGGTTCGCCCGCCGCAATATTATGTCCAGACGCTTAGACCACAAAATATACAGTGTATTGAACGATTTCGACCTTTCCTCTTGCGTCAGAGATATGGATAATGGTTCCACTTCCGGCCCAAGTACCGGTGCCAGACCGTTCATCTTCTAAATTCCGCTTGGAAGAGTGGTCTCTTTTATCATCATGATCCAGAGTCCCTGATTTTCCTGACCCGCCCTGTTGTCCTTGCTTAATATCGATCTATTCAACCTTACTTCGCCGATTTCGAACCGTGGCTTGACCTGTTGCGCAGGGGTATCATGACGTCCCCGACCACCCGCGAAGCCTCAGGCAGTGAGTACTGGTACTAGTATGTCTGTTGATCGAGCTTTGAGAAAAGAATTACTACCAATTCGAGTGGCAGACCCTTGATGGAAACGTTGGATATATGTAGGGTCCTGAGACAATCTATGTCCTCTTTTGGCGACGAAACTTTCGATATTCGGTGGGTAGGCTTTCACCCGAACAACTGAATCCATAATTCCGATATTTGTGATTTTCCATCATCATTTATGCTTTTCCTTTCTACTTTTTATGTTATATACTGTATGTAGCTTTCGCCTATCTTTGATAAAATTGTATCTACTGTTGTTTTTGAACTATTTTATATGACATAGAAATCATCGGAACACATACAAAAAGAACTTGAATGAATTTTCAAAAAACCATCAATCAGTCCACCGCAATCCTAAGCAGGTCTGAAAACAACCCTACAGCAAGCAAACACTTACTCTCCGAAGCAAAAAGAATTAAACCAACTTCTCCGTTCCCTGCACTCCCCCCTACACTGGCTCATGTCATTGTCTTTTTCCCATTGAGATTCTCATGGTAGGCTTATTGTATGGGATCACGGAGCCTTGTGTGTGGGGACACGGAAGTCAGGGCCTTGAGAGAGGTGATAGGTCGAGTTAGAGATAGTGGAGTTGGTTATTGAGTTTACGGAGGAGCTGCGACATCGTGCCGGTCGATTGGAGGAACTATATAGGAGGCTGGTCAGGATGATGGGATTCCCTGGTACTCCGTCTTCGATGCCGACTTCAACCATGATCCAAAATGTCGGTTAACTGCAGAAAGATTTTGTAGATCATAATATACCATACATACAAATTACATTTACAGGAAGGTTGAGATATACAAGGAAAAATTTCATCTAAACTTACATGGCATCAACATCCTTCCTCCGCGAAAGGTACCTCGAGAAATCACATGTACATATTCTCCTGTGTCCAATAAGGGAAGAAACAAGTCAGCACCCCACATATGAGATCATAGCGGAGAAGTTGGACAGAAACATCAACCAGTTAGCTGTTACTCACCGCACCAGGAGGCATAAACTCGTCGTTGTCGGGATCCCCTTGACCTGGGAGATTATGTGGTCTCCTTCCCGTACCACTACTTCCGATTCCACTTACACCACCACCAGGGAATGGACCAATTCCAACGCCCCCAGGACCAGGGCCAAACATTGGCCCAACAGGATCAAACCGTGCACCGGGAGGTGCACCCATAGGTGGGAGAAATCCGTCTCCGCCCCATCGAGGGCCCCTTCCTCCAATACCTCCGATACCCCCTCCACCGATTCCTGGACCAAACCCACCACCACTTCCTTGTCCTTGTCCGATCCGCCCACCGAATATGGGATGATCTGGACCAACGAACATGCCATCACCACTACCGGACTGTGGGAATAGCGGAGGAGGTTGGAAGGAGCCTCCTGGGATGGGGTCTAGATCTCTGCGACCAATTTCGAGTGGGTTGTTTGGCGCAATGTGCGAGGACGGGTTCCGGGGAGGTGGGAATCGCATAGGGAACTCCTCCTCGTCTGGGTTGTATCGCGGGATCGTGCGTGAAGGGCCTGTTCGGTTAGGGTTTAGTGACTGAGGGTTATTTGTCGTAGATGTAGACGATTTATTATCGAGATCAACTTCCTCGGTATACCCGTCCTTCCTCAACCCAGGGACGAGTTTCTGAATGATTTTGAGTTTGAATTGGGAGACAAAGTCGGTTATGCGAGAGGAGGAAATGTAGCAGTGTACAAGCGGCGATGACGTGGAGGAAGAATTGGTGTCGGTGTTGAGGATGTAAGGGAACGAAGAAGGCGAAGTAAAATCATCCGTGGATATGTCGAGAGTTGATGTTTTATCGCTCTGTAGAGGTAAGAAACATATATACAGATTATCAGTACTAGTTTTGACCGAAGATGACAGTGGACACCTATATACGCACTTCAACGGCAATCGCATTAACAACAGTCCTCTTTCCCAACTTGGTCAACTTTACAACAAATTCCAGACTACTTTGCTCGTGTTTATACCTAAGGGTGTATCCTCCAGGTCCATGTGAGTTCCAGTTCTCTGGGAGAGAATTACTGTTGATCTCGTTGTGATTATTGGAATCGTCAACAGCAATTAATCGAAAAGCGAGAGAAGATAATATCGCATGGGACAGTACCGCCAAAGCATCTTGAGGGGACTGAAGAGATTTTTGGTTAGGTGGGAGGAGAGTTGGTATGAGAGATGTGAGAGCAGAAGCGTCGAGGATGTTGGCCATCGCTGTTAGTAATAAGAAACTGCGAGTGCTTGTTATCACAAGAATCGGAATGACGCGTATCCGTGGGAACATAGATGGGCGCTTAATTATTGGAGAAATTCCAATTTCCGGTTTCCGGGCGTATACAGGGCTTTAGATTTTTTGAACTCTCTCTAGCTTACCTGGTCCATTACAAAAACGGAGGTTCGGAATGAACAACCTACGACCGTACGCGCATCTTGGGACTATAGAAGAATCTGGATTGTCAGATACTCAATTGAATGGACACGAGGAGGATGCAGAGGAGGATCGATTCGTGTATGATGGCGAAAGCAGGAGTGTTAGTCTGAGTTCAAGTCCCAGAGAGGAGGAGGAGGAAGAATTTGTGTATCCTGGGCTGAATGCCGAAGACACTGCGCCTCTTTCGCCTCAGGAGTCTTCAAAGCCACTGACACCCCCAACAATCTCTGAATTGTCTTCTAAACCTCGCTCTGACCCACTCTCTGAATCACCACCTGACTTGGTGCTTCAGGCTCAGCCAGTACACCAACTACCTCAACCTTTACGCACACACCCGACTCCCGCACAGCTTGAATCATCTTACGCCGCTTCCTCCTCCGGTGACCTCTCTCTGCTGCAAAAGATCTTTGTCACCGCGCATGAAACGGGTGGTGTCTCAGCGTTTAGTTTGGCCAACGACGCTTCGACAAGGACTGGCTTGACGGCGCTACACGCTGCAGCGAGTAGAGGGTACGAGGATGTCGTTCGTTGGTGTGAGTTCTTTTGTGGAAATCAATACTACTATTCATTAAATCATTGTTTTCACAGTGATAGAATCTTGTGGTGCTATGTCAGACTTGGAAGATAAAGAAGGAGAGACGGCGTTGCATAAGGCTGCGCTGAATGGTCATTTACATATCGTCAAGTATCTCCTTCCTTCGAAGCATGCAGCGAATTCCTCGGATGCCTTGTCTAGAGCTTCAGTGCACGCACAAGACGCCGATGGATGGACAGCACTACACAATGCGTGTTCAAAGGGATATCTCGATATCGTCAGGTATCTTTGTGAAGAAGGAGGTGCTACGGAGTCAGTGGACGACGACGATAGTGACCAGCCTCCTGCCAACGGCGTAAATATTCGCAGTAAAGCAGGCTACACTCCTCTCATGAACGCCTCATCCAAAGGCCACCTCCCTGTTGTTCGTTACCTCCTTTCCAAACAACACGCCGATCCTCTTGTGAGGAACAAGTGGGGAGAGACAGCATACGATGTTGCTGCCGCGGTGTTCGAGGTTTGGATATGTGAGGTTTTGGAGAGAGCGGAGAGGGAATGGTGGTATAACCGTAATTCTGCACACTCCAACCCAAATTCTCCGTCAAAAATTCCATACAATTCCCTCGCAATACACACCACCATTCCTCTCGTCCTATACGAAAACCAGCGGCTCGATGCGCGTCTAAAAACACTCGCTACCTCTGGTGGGAAACCTCGGTTCTCTGCTTCCGGTCTCGGCAGGCGAGGAAGGCGCGCGCCGTTCGAGTTGAGGATACTATCTGTTGACGACGAGAACAAACGACAAAATGAAGGAAATGAGGATAACACAGTTAATAATAATATTTATCAATATAATACGACCATCCCAGCCTGGCGAAGCACTGTCCAACTCCCGCTCCTCGATAGCCCGTACTCCCTTCCACGGCCAGGCTCATATCATTCGCAATCACAAGGATCTACCGGTCCAGATAGAAGTCAAGAAGAGAAAAGCCACTTCTGGCTCTCTGATTGGACCTTGGACGTCACACACCCTGGGGTCGACGCTGATCAAGGGTGGCAATACGCCAGAAATTTCGATGATCCAGAGGAAGAGTGGACGCCAGAAGTCACGGGTGCATTGGGGAGGGTTCTGGGTGGAGGGTTGGGTGGATTGAGTGGAGTTTTGAGGACACCGCCTGGACTTGGCCGTTCTTCTTCGAATTCCGACTCTAGGTCGGGATCAGGTTCAAATTCTACCTCGGCTACTCCAACCCCGACAACCTACGTCCGTCGCCGTCGTTGGGTCCGCGTTATGCGTCGACGTTTGGATATCCCTCCTCTCCCCTTCTTATTCCCAGATGGAAAAATGTATCTGGTGCGTGAGGATGGGGGGTTGGTTAGGTATATCCATCATCCTAACGTGAGTGATGAAGGTGCTTCTCAGCCTAGATCTCCCGCGTACTGGGATCCCAATGCCTCCTCCGATGAGGTTGCGTATTCGTATGATGAAGAAGGTCATCAGGAAGGACAAGAATTAAACACGATGCCTTCTAGGTTTTCGAACCCTCAGGATTATGTTAGTCGGGCGAGGTATCTCGTTGGTTCTCAGACACACGGGCTTGATTCGGATGGTATCCAAAATGGTGACAATGCAGGCGGATCGCTTTCTGCGGTCGACGCCCGGAGAACTATAGCTAAACTCGAGAGAGCGACGATGGAGTTGAGGTTGGGTGTTTCAGGCAAGTATTTCGTTATCCCCTCTTCTCCTGGTCTCTTGAACTCACGTGCTTTCCTTTGTGTTTTTTTTTGCAGGAGACACTGACACCGAACGAAAAACTCAGGCCCAAGTCCTTCTGCATACATATACCAGGGAACTGGAGAGACAAAAAGCCAGTGCGGAAGCGCAGGGCTGGGTTTTAACTACTCCGGGTGCTGAAGGTATCCACGATGGAGACGAATACGACTACGAAGAGGACGACGACGACGACGACGAATCATTCCATTACCCGATGTCCCCTACTAATGTAAGTGGGAGTACCAGTATCCGACCATCCTCCCGGTCTAGCTCCTCCAATCGACCGGAACCAGGTCGCAGCTCCTCCATCAATTCAACAGCCAACTCCACCATCTCTGACTTGACCCACCACCTCTCTCAAGCCCCTGAGTTCCGTGTCCCCACACATGAGGCTCCGCGATCCCAGACAGTAACTCGTGCAGGTTCCGGGTGGGGATCAGGGACCGCCCGATCTGGCGGGAGCACTACGTGGGTTATTCCAAGCCCGCAATATGTTCATCAATGGGAAAAGGACGATGACGTGAGTCAGTGCAGGGAGTGTAGAAGGAGGTTCAGTTTTTTGCTCCGGAGGGTAAGTTATTGCTTGCTTTAGGGTTGTTTTCGAAATTTGTCCGAGGGATTGTGGTAGACTGATGGTTTTTTCTTCTTTGCCCTATCTTCACGTCGCGGTTCTGCAGCATGTAAGTTATCCCTTATCTATCACCAATACTTGTACTTACTGTCCGTTCGCAATGACAGCACTGTCGTCGATGTGGGAAAATATTCTGCGATAAATGTTCTTCCCATCGAGCTCTCCTAGATCCTTCTGATATCGTACACGAACCAGGATCTGTTGCAGAAACACATTCTTTGAACCGATCGAACTCTTCTGGGTCTCAAGGTTCTCAAGGTTTCTATTTTGTCTCTTAGTCTTACCTTCGTTCTCACTCTTATCCTCGGTTCTTTTCACACTTCCCAGGCTCCTCGAATACCTCCTCTTCCTCCTCTCCACCACAATCCTCATCTTCCTCGCACCGCGTCTGTCAAACCTGCTTCGACGAAGTCAGTGGTAATCTCCCCGCCAGTGTGCATGGGCTTCTCCGTAGTGCAGGGGGGATCGCGGGCATGGAGAGGGTTTTCGTGAATCAGGAACGGTTGAGTATTCCCGATCCCAGGAATAGCACGGCAATGAGGAGACAGACTAGTTCGCAATTGAGTGATCTGGCTGAGTGGGTATTTCCTGTTCTTTTCCACTCACTCCATGGCCCGCATTGATCTCAATCATTCTCTTCTTCAGGTGCCCCGTATGCAACCGCATCCTGGAGCACGTCGGGACCGCAGCCGAACAGGAAGCGCATGTCAAGAGTTGTCTAGAAGGAGGCTCGGGAGCAACCCAGCAAGCTGCGAAATATCTGGTGTACAGGCTTCCGGCGGAGAGTACGCTCATCGGAGTTGAATGTAAGTCTCGGCGTTTGTGTTCGATTAGTCTTACTTTTCTTCTTCGTCACACAATAGGCGTGATCTGTCTAGAAGAGTTTGCAAAAGGGTCGATGGTGGCGCGGCTTAGCTGTTTTTGCAGTTTTCATAACGGTGAGTAAGATAGACGTTTCTTTTTTTCCAGTTTGAAATTCATGCTGCTTGCTCCTTCCCTCTCGACCACACATCGTCTTTCGCCCTTCTTCCTCCTCCGTTCTCGTCCATGAACCATTACCCCTCTCCCTATTCCTCCGCCCTCCGTTGTTCCCCCAAGCCTGCCTCTCCTCATGGCTTCAACGAGGCAAAGCCTGTCCCGTCCATGCACGTTAGATGTGGCAGTCACACTAGTGACAGTGAGTTAGTAAGTCACACTAGTGACAGTGAGTTAGTAAGTCACTAGATAGATAGATAGATAGATACACGGCTCCGTCCGAAGACGGGGTCCCACAAGGGAACAGCCGGGCCCACTGCCTCCACTACAGCGAATGCTCATGCCACATGGTCATGGTAGACTGTAGCAAGTACAGTGGGGAAGTTACATGACTGCAGGTACACTAACATAGTTACTTGAGTGTAATGTAGAAGTTAGGTACTGAAGGTGTTGTGAAATGCAGATGTAACCGAAGGGTCAGTTCATTTAAGGCCTGAGGTCCAAAAGCCCCATAGACGAAGCAAATTCCCCTATGGTCCAGTCTGTCCAAAGACGGTTTTTGATGGCCACCTCAGGATGATAACTGTGATGAACTGCAAAGATGTAAATGTTCAATATAACTCCGGAAAACTGTGTAAATGAGTAAATGAAGTGGCGGTGGAGAAACGGCTGGCCGGCAGCTTCGGCTTTGGTAATATGAAGTCACAGCGTGGAATGGAGTGGAGTGGTGGAGTAAGTCAGACATGACCCCTCTCGAGCTCAAGTGCTATAGTGAGCAGCACTGAGCAGTTGTGCCATTGCAAAAGGTCACAGGTATTGGTGGTCATGGGAAGAAAAGGGTAGATGATAGTAGGCCGGTGTGTGTGGCTGAAGATTGATGGGGTGATAGGCAAGACCGTGGGTGATGGTCACAGAAGGTGAAAAAATGGCGACGAGCAAGGGCAAACATCCACCAGCGGCAAGCAAATAAGTATGTCCAACATTGATGAATGATAGCCTAGTTGCAATGATGTTAGCAAGATAACTGGTGGGGAGAACGCACCGTTTCCTTCCATTTTCTTTTTTAGCGCCTGTGAGAGGATGGTGGTCGGAGTTTGTTGTTCCTAGTATGGTACATATCAAGTCCCTCTAATGAGCATCACATGCCTCAAGATCGGCTGTTCCGTTTTTGGGACCACACCTTCTGCCGCCGTGTATCTATCTATCTATCCATCATGACTCACTTGCATACGTATATCCAATTTGTTTTCGGTGCCATTTTGACCATGTTTTCTTGAATGTGCTATGCATATGCATCTCAACACCCACCAAAAACAATTGAAGTAATAACAACGAAATACGGAAACTCTGTTGTGCACTTGCGCCACACAGCAAGCAGATGAGTAAGGGTAACTCTTCGTCGACCATCCAGTACGAATTGCGCCATAGATTCTCATCACAGTACTTGAACCTCTGTACATGTCTTCTGATTATCTATGTCAGGCAAGGGGATATGTTCACGCAACGTTTCGAACATACATGTGTCAGATTATGTCCAATAGCACCAACGAAAGAATACCTAAGACTACGATGAATACAACTCCACCAAATCCCCCCGGATAAATGATACTACAAAAAGATGCGTTGTGAAGACATGGGTGGCCCAAGGCAGGCATACCGGAGGTCAAGTATACTTTCAACGTGGAGCCTGACCGTCCGACCAGCGAGTTTCGAGGGGTTCATCCTTGAAAGAAGACATGACACGCCTGAAACGACTGTAAGTCACCTGCCCGCCGAGAGTCTGCCAATTGAACGACACTTGGGGTTGCATGTCTTCCGGTAAATCGAGGATATCTGTATCATCCACAGGTTCGAGTTGAGGTCGAGGACGCGCATGATAGCCCTCTGAAATGAAATAACGGATACGCTTAAGCCACGGTACGAAATGGGCGAAGTAAGGTTGAATAGGTAGATCTTGAGCAAGGAGAAAAGGGCTGGTCAAGAACGTGTTCTTGTTACCAAGGATGTCCTGATCAGACCCGCTGAACCATTTCGAGTAAGCTCGTGGATCAGGTGCGGGCACACCCGGCGCCTCGTAACGACAAGTAAGGCAGAGTATGATGTAAAACAGTGACTCAAGATCATGGCGGTAAAGGTGACCACCCTCCCAGTAGGAATTCAGCAGATCAAGAGACATGAATGGTCTGGTACCTGTACGGATGTCGCCGTTGTCCATGTCTTCGACGCGAGAAGAGAGGTCGAAATCATTCAAAACACCATAAATCTTGCCATCTTTGCGTCTGAACATGATGTTGCCCGAGCTGAGATCACGATGGAGAATTCCACCACATTCATAAAGCCATTGATGAACTAGATTAACGCGCGAGGGCCAGTGAGATGATGAGGATACATTGAATTGAAGATCAGCATACTTTGTAGTACGTCGTAAAACACTTGCGCGAAATCCCTCGGATCTTCCAACCCGGAAAGCGGATGGAGTTGCTCGAGAACTGTCACATGCATCGCTTGTTCTTCATATTTCTCCTTGAGAGTCTTTTTCAAGCGTCTGTGAGACGCTTTCCTTCTGTTGGGCAATAAACTGAGTGAGTGGATGACATTTGGGAGATGATTGAGTGCCCAGAGTTCGCCAGTCGATTCTGCTTTCGATCTAGCCTCCCCAATCAGTCCTTGCTCTGACTGCCGAGCTGTGCCCATGAAACTGATCTTCATAACCTTCTTCTCATTCCCATGCCATTTACAGCCAGTTTTCGTGCAGAGGCATTCCACGTCGGCGATAAGCGAGTGCAAGCCAACAATATCCTTCGCATGATATAGGATTGATTTGATGATTACTTTCCGAGTGCGACCGTCAATTTCTTTGAAGCAGTAGACAGCGTCGATCAAGTCTTGCGGATCGTCAGCAAATTCTTGTAAGAACTGCTCTGGGTCTCGAAGGTAATCGAAGCCATTGAGGACCAACGTAGGAACAAACACAAGTTTTTCCGTAGGCAGCTTCTTCAGCTGGCAGATCATGGCCAAAACAAGTTTCGTCCACTCATCGTTGGGCTGTGCGGTATATAGGAAGAAGATAACGATTTTTGATTAGTGTTCATTCAAAGTTGAAGTCAGGAGGAGAACAGAGGAAAACTCGTGGAAATTGAATCGGGCCGGATGCCTGCTTGAATAATGAAAGGAAACGCTCACCTCGCTATCGACCTCTGAACCACGATAATTCACGAAACTGAAACCGTGATTCATGGATTCAGTCGAAATCATCTCTGTCACGCATTTTCTTGTTGGGTGCTGGCCCTGTGTCTGGATTACATTCTGCTCTGCTCTTGAAACTCCTCTTGCTTCCCGCAACGTCGCAATCTCCACCGTTTTCGTTCTATTTTTACATTGAATGGTGACTCGAAGTCTATCCTTTTGCTTAAGGCCCGTGGTTGTTGGAGTGGATGGAGTTGAAGGAAGAGGTGTCGAAGCATCGGATTGGATCTCGACGGCGGGCAATTGATCCAGGTGCATGTTGAGCAGAGGATCCGGGTGCTTAACTTTGACAGTCTGAACATCTAGTCGAATGCCAAAGGTAAGATTGTGCCTCACCTTTTTTCTTTGAAACTCTCTCAGATCTCTTAAAGGCTTGTGACTCTGACCGGGACGTTGAGTGAGATTTAAACTTTAACTTCTTATTTGGCCGGACGACTTGTAACATTGTCAGTACCTGTCCAAAATGAATAAAGGGCACATACTTGTAGAATCCAGTTCTTCATTCGACCTCAGCCGCTTATTCGATTTGGGGTGTGACCGACGTTGTTGTGAAAAAGTGAAATTTGATGATTCGTTCAAGGGTACGCCGATCTCTGCAAGGAATACAAGGCGAGTCAACTATGGGAACGGGAATAGTCCCTGTAACATACCTGCTCTCTGGATATTTGGATCGGCAAAACCTTTCTTCCTGAGGTTGACCTCTACAAACAAAAGCAGGAGCCCCCAAAAAACCCCGAAAATGTTTTTGTCTGCAAGGTATGTCGAGAGTTTCTTGTTTTCTGTGAGTTTCAACAGCGGACTGTATATTCCATTCCTCTCCAACAGTGAACCCAATACTAGGTGAGGATCCTCAATGCAGAAGATTCCCTCATCATTGTCTTTCGTGAAGTGTCCCTCTCCATCTCTCAATGTATTTAAGACTTTTGTGAGGGGCTGGTTCAACTCGATCTCATTCGTTGCAGCATTCCTCCACTTCTTCCTTTCACCCTCCGCTATTTTTATCGCAACCTTCAGGTATGCTCCGAGTGCCTCTATCACTGCTGTACTTGTCGGTGGCAGGCTGGACTCCTCTTTGATCTTCCAATCGGTTGGAAGATCGAGAATGAGGGTCACCAATTCATCGAGAGAAAACACGACCCTCTCGTGAGCATCATCTTCAAGAAACTTGGTCAGAGTCGAAATACGCTGCGGAGCATAATCTTGGGTGTGATGAGCAGCTCCGTTACTCTCAGGAGTGCTCCCGACGGAAGGTGGAGGATCAGATTGTTTCTGCTCAGGAAGGGAAGTCGGGGTAGCGAGTTTAGTCTCTGGTGGAGCTTCCATGATAACGGAGAAATTTTGCTTGGTGGAGGAGCGAGTTCAAGAATGGCAAATGACTGAACAATGAGAGGAGGCGCATAACTGACTTGCATATCACGATCACATGTTGTTACAGGCAAAGCGCGTACTCTCTATTGTTCTTCAATTTTTGGACCACTAGTTTACATAACATTGCTGATGGTGCCGTGTATTCTTCTATCGTATGTAAGGCAGTCTATCCACGAAATCAAAATTGTGGCGATAGAAACGACCGCCCTTCCAAGTCTTTCCAAGTCGATTCTGAAGACACGAACAATCTGGTACTATCTGGTACCGGTACGTTGGTTGAAAGTCAGATCATTGTTCATATCTCGGACGGAAGAGGAAAGGTCGAAATCGTTCAGAAACACCATACAGGCATTAGGTCTGCGGCGGCTATTGATGGCAGAACTTCTCCTTGTAACTAAACAATTGTTTGAGAAATATCCATTCGAGGTCATCATGTATGTATTCCAATGATCCGTAAGTTAGAAACAGTATAGATACAATTTTTCCAAATCCAGTGGAAAGCATATGGGTTTGAGGTACAGCAAAGCAGAAAGGAAAGGCATAAAATAATGATGATGTACATCCTTTTCCGCAAACATCGAAGCTATTATAGGTCAATTGTCCGGGTTAAAGCCTGTCCACCGAGTGTCGAGAGGTTCTTCTTGAAAAGAGGACATAAATTGTCTCAGTACACTATACGTAACGTTCCCATCCAGGGTCTGCCAGTCGAATAAGGTTTTTGAAGGCAATGGTTTCTTCAAACCGGGATATGCAGACATATCAATACCCGGTCGGGGACGTGCATGATATCCCTCTGAAACAAATTGGTGCATGAGGTCGAGCCACGGTTCGAAATCGGCGAAGTAAGGTTGAATAGGTAGAACTTGAGCAAGGACCAAAGGGTCGGTCAAGAATTTGTGCTTGTTATCACAGATCTCCTCATCGGACCCACTGAACCACTGCGAATAGGGTCGTGGTTCAGGTGCGGGCACACCCGGCGCCTCGTAGCGACAAGCAAGGCAAAGCATGATATAGAATAGCGACTCCAAATCGTGGCGATAAAAGTGACCGCCCTTCCAAACGGGATTTAAAAGATCTAGAGACATGAACGGTCTGGTACCGGTACGCTGGTTGGAAGTTGGACCATTATCCATATCTCGGACGCGAGAGGAAAGGTCGAAATCGTTCAATACACCATAAACCTTGCCATCTATGCGTCTGAACATGATATTCCCGGAGCTAAGATCGCGATGAAGAATCCCAACATATTCGTAAAGCCACTGGTGAACTAGGAGGGTACAAGAACAACAGTAAGAGGGGGTGAATGTAAGGAACAGGAGAGCGACGAACTTTGCAGGACATCGTAAAACACTTGCGCAATCTCTCTGGGGTCTTTCAACTCTGAAAGTGGATGTAGCTTCTCCAAAAAGGTGACACGCATAACTCGTTCCTCGTAATTTTCTTTCAGATGCTTCTTCAGGCGACCCTGAACCGTGGTTTCTTCGTGGTAGGGAAATGTGATGGAGTCGATGACTTCTGGAAGATGATTGAGTGCCCAACTGTGGCCAGACGTTTCTGCTTTCGACCTTGCTTCCCCAATGAGTCCGTCTTCTGAAGGCCGAGTCTTGCTTGGAAAACTGATCTTCATCACCTTCCTCTTCGTCCTCGTCTTCTTCTTCCCCTTCTCATGCCAGGTGCAATCAGCTTCCTTACAAAGGCACTCCACCTCAACAACGATCGAACATCGACCAATGATGCCCTCGGCGCGGTAGAGAATTTTGGTTATTCGGACTCTCCGCCTGCTGCCATCAGTCCCTGTGAAGGTATAGGTAGCGCCGACCAACTTTGACGGATCTTTGTCGAAATAGTAAGGAAGCTGCTCTGGATTCCGTAGGAGATCAAAGCCATCCAGGTCCAGGTTGGGAATAAATCCAAGATTTTCCGTAGAGAGCTTGTGCAGTTGACAAACCATGGCCATAAAGAGCTTCTTGAACTCGTCGTTCACGATGCCAAAGGGCTGAATGTGGAAATAGAAAGGTTAGTCGATGAAGGTTCAAATGAAAATGCGATTGTGAGAAAAACGTGGAGAAATTGTCCCGGCCCGAAGACGCGTGATCTGTGTGACAGTTAAATAGAACACTTACTTTGCTTTCGACAACTTTTGATCGGTCATAGTACTGGAAGCGCAAGCTAGTGTCGTCCGCCGTGATCCCCACAGCATGATTTCGAATGAAGCCATTCGAGAGCATCTCTTTAGCATAACTCGCGCACTGAATCCTTGTAAGATGCTGTCCCTGCGTCGGAGTCAACATTTTTTCTGCTTTCCGTTCTGCCTCTGCCCTTTGTAAATATTCCTGCGACGTCACGATTTCCACTCTCTTCTTCCTGCCGCCCCGATTCTGAATGGTAACCCCGGGCAGGTATTCGTCTTCATCGCTGCTTGATGTAGAAGCGGAGGGAGTAGACGGAGGCGTAGAGGCAGTACTAGATCGCGATACCATATAGGCTATGGAGGGCAGTGTATCCGACTGTGTGCGCGATGAGAAACCTAGGCGCGTTACTGGGTAAGTTGAATTCAACAGAAAAGGTGATAAACCGTCTCGCCTGCAATTTTTGGTATTCTTTTAGACCTTCTCAAGTGTTGTGAGTTTGCCTCGGAGGTCGAGTGAGATTTGACTTTCTTGTTAGGACGGTCCGATGGAGCTGCAAATATCAGTTCGTCTCAAGCCTCTATGAATCAATAATGTGCACTCACTGGTTGTATCAAGTTCTTCATATGGTCTGGGGCGTTTGATTGACTGCGACTGCGATGGACCTGCTGGAGGAGCAGCCAAAATCGAAGGACCTGCTGCTGTCCGTGAAGCCTGATTTGATTCGTTCAATGATCCATTGGATGCCACCGACTGCGACGATTCATTCGTCGGTGTGCCCGTCGCTGCAAAAAATTTAACTCAATTGTACGGGAGGGAAGTTAATCCTGTAAATATACCTTCTTGCTTATTCACATTCAGACCGACAAATCTCCCCCTTTCATGCTTGACCTCTATGAAATAGAGCAAGAGTCCCCAAAATACACCCACGATGTTGTTCTTTGCGAGGTAATCCGAGAGTTTTTCATTTTCGGTGAGACCAAGGAGCTCAGTATAGATCCCCCCCAGGTCTGGCTTCCTTGCCACTAATGAGCCCATCACCGGACGGGGATCCTGAACGTAGAAGATCTTCTCATCAATGTCCTTTCCTAACCGTCCCTCTCCGTCTCTCAATGAGTTCAAGAGATTCGCAAGGGGTTGGTACAACCCGCTTTCGTTCCCCGAAATGCCTATCTTCTTCTTCCCTTCACCATCTACCTCCCCTATCGCTACCTTCACATATGCCGCGAACGCATCTTTCACGACTTCGCTTTCCGGCAGCAGTGTGAATTCCTTTCTGACGTGCCAGTCAGTTGGAAGATCAAGGATCAGGGTCGCGAAGTCGTTCAGAGAAATTTCAAGGCGGTCGCTGATATCATCTTCGAGGAACTTATTGACAATTTCTGCACGCTGGGGAACTTCGTCTTCGGCGTGAGAGGTGAACCTTTGACTCGAAGGAGTGGACTGGACGACAGGTGGAGCATAAGCCTGATGCTGTTTCGGCTTAGGAGTGTGAGGAAGTGGAGGTTGGGCTGCGATCTCATTCTCTGGTACTGGTTCCATGATTGGGTTGGGATGTTATGGGTGGTGTAGGCGCAAGTTCAAGAGTGAAATTGTGCTTGGACAATGAGGAGACGCGCTTAAATGGCTGTCATGTAACGATCACATGTTAGCGCCCGATCCATTTTATTGTTCTTCAATTCCAATTTTGGTAAGTTTGAGATTGTCCACTGGCTTTGACATTCATGATGACTGGGGGGGAAGGCCGCAAGCGGCGAAGGGCCGAACCTTCTAAAAGAAGTGAATGACACAACATATGAGGGAGCGATGTTATTCTTTCCTCTGGTGAATTCTAGCTTACAAGACTAGCACTATGTACACAGAATTATGTTAGGTAGATGAAGATTCCAACGATGAACCAGAAGCTTTTTGCTTTTTTGCTGTGCTTTCGATATTCCCAATATACACAGCTTTCCGTTTAAGAACGGCTTTGGATGGACTGACTGCTAGTGAAGCTTCTTTCTATATTAAGGATGATTATTCGTTGTGCACAGCATGAATAACAAGAACACCAGCGCACCTTTCCCAAAACCTTGACGCAAATCAATCGAAAATCCCAGCTTAATTTTCCGCGATGTTTGTATGCCTATGAAAATACATGAGAAATCATTGTATGACAGAGGAAAACCATACCCAAGGCGTAACAAAGACTTGTAGAGCGATGTTCTTTCCAAGGAGATGAAGATCATGGAAGGACATAGGTACATCTGTTTCTTCCTTGTGGTCCGTGACAAGAACTTCCGGTAGCCGATTGAACTTGAAATCACGATCCGGACCAATAGCAGTAAGAATGTTGTATGGGTCAGGGTATTCACTACCGCGCCCTTCCTGTTGAAGGCATGAGATTGGGGTTATACACAGGATTGTGACTGAATGGACAGACATCAAGTGGGGTGGCATTAGTGACAAGAACAGAACGTCGAGCAAAAAGAAACATTTGATCTGCGGGGCCACTTGTATTTGGCTGGAACTGAATACCTTCGTTCTTCGCAGTTTCCTGTTACAATGTGTATACAAGGCATTACTATTACAGTAGTAATCACGCACTTTGAATTTTGTCTCGATTGACTTGAAAACTACTGTTGCCCATGCCCGACTTTCCTCCGTTGCAGGAGGACCAGAGATTGACCATTCCCAGGATCGTTCTTTCTTCGGCTCAAAATTGTTATTCCAGCTACAATGAAGACAAATTAGAGAAGATTGAGTATCAAGTAATATCAGAAGATACATGAGGCAGCGCCATTCCTTTCCATCCAACATCGCATTCTTGACCAGTTGCCCACTTTCCGTTTTTTCGATGGTTACACCTATAGGGCACAGGGCAGGGTCTTGATAAGAGCTGATAACTGCATTTCCATCAGGACCATTTTTGTAAGCACCGTTTGAACGAGGTTGGATGCCGATAGCTATTTCGATGCGTTGATTGCTTGGTAAAGCAATGTGAGTGGAACCAATACAGTGATATCAAGCTTCAACTCTTACCCATTATCAGTATACATCCCAAAAGACCCATCGGGCCCAACTTCAACATGACAACGACTGAGGATCGAGGTAGGTGTGCCACTAAGTTCTCCATCTCTTTGGGTGCCAATATACGTAGCTGCATTTACAAGGCTGTTGAATTCATCTTGTGTCAGGACGGCCAAGAGAGCATGAACGTCATCAATATGAGTGATACTGTCTGATTCGGAAGCTGTGTCAGACATTGAGGCAGATGAAAGACATTGTAGCAGACCCAGTCCACCTTTTAAGCTAGTTTGGATGAATTATTGGAGTAAATCAGAGTAGAATAGAATGTTTCAAGGAGCAAAATTAGAGAGCTAAATCGGTGATCTATTGCGAGTTCAATGACTGTGGAGTCAAGGGTTTTTCTTTGCAGGGAAGATTGGAGATGTTGTAATACCATGCGAGGCTCTCTCTTGCAGCCTCGTTTGTCTTTAATGCAAGATTCTCAGTTCTTTCTAACTCGCGTCTTAGCTCTTGGGATATATGGTTCTGAATCTTGCTCAGGCCAAATGGCCTTAGTATGCACAATCCTTTTAAAGATCGCACTCGTGAAAGCATTACATATGAACTTTGGATGGATCTACAACTAGCAAGATCAATGCATACAACATCAAGGGATCGTCCCTGCGAGTTATGAGATGTGAAAGCGAATGCCGGAATCAGTGGTACTTGGTGGCGGGAAGCTGAATAAATTGTCTCAGAGTTTGGGAGAGAAAAGTGGAATGACTGTGAAACTGGTGACAAGAGCACACGTTTTGGGTACGCAGGATCAACAGGAATTCCTCTGTATCCTGGAAAATCCACTGTTGCAGAGACAGCATACTTCCGGCTTGAATGTTCTTTGTATGTCACAGATACTAAGGTTCCAATGCTGCCTTTTGATAAACCTAATTCTGTGGCGATGTTCTCAGTACAAAATACTGGCATTCCGGGTATGAGTGGAAGTCGACCTCCAAGATCTTGGGCACTCTTCACTGGAACCCTCCAAGCAGCTTCCGCAGCAACTCCTGTAATTTGTTGTTGATTTTTACCACGTCCTCGGATGTCTGTTGAGTGATAAACATGAAACTGTTGTCCACTCGCATATGCAAATGCTTTTGCACACTCAAAGTTGTGGGCGTCCCGCGCAGCATTTGTATATGTTATCAATGGGCATGCTTCTTTGGGATCGGTAATCCATTTTGTGATATCCACAAGTGACTTGGTCTCTTCCGAGCAATTAGGAGCTGACAGGACATAGTGGTCTAGCAATTCCTTGTCTTGAATAGTGCAAGTGCCAGTCCGAAGCCGACTCAGCAAGTCAATTAACACATCATCTCCCTTTTGGCGCATAATTTCTGTAAGGACAACGACATTATCTACTTGATGCCAAGCTTGTATGCCCTTAACCTTGTATTGTGTCTTTTCGTTCAATGCATTTAGATTGTCAGATCTATAACAGTTCACTAGCTCTCGGTCGAATAATGGTGATGCACCCGGTGGAGGGAGTTGTGCAGGATCACCACAAGTTATGAGGTTCAACCTACCAAATGGGTATTCTGTCACACCCTTAGCAATGGAACAATATTCAGAGAGCAAGCTCATGTCTGTAGGATCCATGAAATAAATCTCATCTACAACTAGGGTTCTTACTGGGGTGAAACGTTGCTCCAATTCTCCACGGACTTTTTGTCCTGAAGGAGTATCGGCTTTCATATTGGCCCGTTTCACTCGTAATGCAGCCTCAGAATGAATTGTGCACCCTCCGATATCGCTGGCAACTACCCCGGTTGGTGCAGTTAAACGAAATTCCTCTATACAATCTAGCTCTTGATGAAATTCAGTCCAGGCTTCAAAGATACGTGATTTTCCTGTTCCCCCAGGACCTGTAACAAGTAGCCGCAAAGGTTGAGATATTGTTGCAGAGGTCTGTAACTGCTTTCCAATGGCATCAGTAACTAGTAAGAAAGCAAGAGTCTGACGTTCATTAAGGTCATGCTTTTTTACTAGTGCCACAGCGAGTTTTTGATCTAATCTGAGTGAGTCCCATTGCTGTTCGGCACTATTGCCATGGAATTGAAGGTGCAACTCCTTTACTCGTGTAATTTCTCTATTTATTGTTGTCGAAAATGGAAGTGGAAGTTCAGGACATTCCTGACATTTGTGATTCATTTTTGATTTTCTATTGGCAGATGCCTGTAATCGTGTTTGTACCATTTGCTGTTTTTGTTGTGCAATTGATATACGGAACTTATCTGCAGCCTCTCTATCAGTCAAACTGGCAATACTGCACCTACTAGGGTCAAGATTTGCCTCAGATACTTTTTTCACCTCATAGAACCCTTGGGCTGTGGTATTCTCAAGGATGCATTGAACATCATTGGATAGATTATTGGGGTCATCCACATCATGCAATGAGTCAGTCTCAACAAGGGTTTCCATAGCATTCTCCCATTCTAGATCATATGTCTCAGAAGTGTCATCCAACATGTTATCTGAATTTGGTACAAGGTTGCAAAGTTCTATCAATCTTTTTCTTCACATAGCAGAGTAATCAAACTTTGCATCTTTGCTCTCATATTGAAGCTGCATATTTGTCATTGTTCTCTGATGACATCGAGATGCCTGGGTAGATTTCCACAAATTGAATGCAGATATCCAAGACTGATCATTGTCCTTAAGTAATGACAACCGATCTTGGGCCCATGGCTTGAAAAGTGCAAGCATTACAATAGCATACTTGAGCTCTTGGTCATCTTTGTCATTCCGTGGGATGGGATATCCAACAAGAACAGGAATCCGTGGTTTTTCTGAGGCAGTCATTTCCTTGAGGCAATGTGTTGAGTATTGGGGGTGGCTTGGTTGAAAACGCAAATAAGTCTTCACTTGTGTAGTTGTTCGAGGTAGCTTTTCTTTAGTGTATTTTCTGATAATATCCCATGTGCACCACTGCGCTAATTCGATTGGCCGGAAGAATATATCATTGAAAAGGGAATTTCCTGGCAGAGACAGTTGGGGACTTTCATTAGTTTTAGAGCTCTTATGTACTGGAAGGAATACAAATGAGTCATCTTCATCTGGGTTCACTGGTTGTTGTGGGGGGAGGCATTCTTCTATTGTCATCTCATTATGTGCAAGATCAGCATTGGCAGTACATAGTTCATTATCTTCAAATACCTCTCGAGCAATTTCACGTAGCATTCCTGACCAGTAAAATCGTGGATATGCTCTATTTGTGTAATGGCTCGGCTCACTAATTAGCATTGTGGCTACTTGTTGACTTGATAATTCACGCTTTGCAATGAGCTTGTTTGCTGTCTTTAAGAGCAGCTGACGGCTTCTCTCACTGGTATCAGTCTCTCCATTGATGTCTATTGGAGGATTGTCTGAAAGGACTTTGATTGCTGCACATAATGTAGAGAATACTAATGCAGTGTCTAAGGTGAATTTGATAGTATAGTTTCCAACATACTGGAACATTGCCATTGCTACAGTACCAGATCCAATTGGCTTTACATCCATATTGCATCGCTGAGTGACCATAATTATAGGATTATGGCCATTGATGAATCCATTATTGCATGCCAATATTATGTTACCATCTTGATCAAAATGAGTTTGCTCAGATATAGCACGAGGCAATTGGAAACGACAGTCCTTGTCAGGGTCTCGGAGACTCCGCAAAGTCTTTGGTAAGTGCTTGTAGCAGGTGTCACTATGTTCATGCACCATGCCACTATTTTCAAGAACATCTCTAAGATCTTGGGCTAATTCTGAACAGAACTCAGCACTGTCTGCATTACGTGGACGGCTCATCACAGGTTGCCGCTTGTACATACCTTCGGTTCGGATATATGGATGTGTATTCTCTGGCATATTCTGTGAAAATACATCATTGTACCATGCAATCAATTTACTTGCAAACGCAGGTGAAGAATCACACCTTTGCTTTATTTCTATTGGTGACATGCCATTTTCGAGCCAGATGAGGAGGTGTATATGAAGGGATCCCCTCCCTTGTGCCTCAACTACCCCATAATATACAGAAACTTTACCAAAAATGCCTTTCCTGTTTTCACGTTGGCACCCCAGCAGAATATTGAGTAGGTTTCTGATTGATGCATGAAAAAATTCAGTTGCTGCAACGGGATTCTGAGTTATGAACAGTGACCTTTCGAGACTTTCAGAATTTGGACTCAAATCATGGAAGAATGTGTCAAGATTGATGTTCCGTCCTGCCAGTACTTGTGCAATTGGATTGTTAGTATCTGAAGGATTCAAAGTGAGAAAAATATGTGGAAGACCATCAGTGTTGACAATAGAGTACATATCTTCACGCATATGCTGAATTTCAGACATAGATCCTGGTACATGCTCCGCAACATAATTAACATATTGAATAAGCTTTGCAGCAGCTTTCTCACCTTCAGTCTCAGCACGAGCAAAAGGATTTGATTTGAGTTTTCTTGTATATTCCTCAATAGTTGAATCTGATATTCTGTCAAGTAATGCATTAACTCGGGGAAACCAGGATTTTTTGACAGCCAATTTTGCATTGTAAGAGGTTTCCCTTCGCAAAAGAATATTGTTCACAACAAACATAAATGATAAGTGAGTCTGAAAACGCCGATTTGGACCACTTCGAAGTAGATGAGCAATATGAGTTCTCATTTTGACTTCCTTAAAGTTAAATAAGTCATTTGATCGGACATTGTCATTTTCCATCATCCCAACACCATATGGAAAAAGAGTAGGCCATAAATATGCATACGTATTTGGACTATGTCTTGTGGATAATGGGATTGAGCCTGATGGATATTTAATGAATGACTGACTACCCGTTTTAAGTCTGTGTAGTGCACTGAGTTTTCGCATTTTATAAGTAGAATCTGCATGATCAGCATCCACCACAGTAGATGATGGCATACCTAAGGGTGATACATTCTCATTGAAGTGTTCCGCATGAGCTTGCTGTGTGTATGAAGCACCCTCGGAATTACTAGCAACACGGATAATGGCCTCAACTGGAATTGGAATACCATTTTCGGGATACTGAGCAGCATTAGACTCAATAATACCAACGTTCAGGTCAGCATAAAGTGGATTATTTTGTATGAGCCATCGAAGTGCCTCAATTATGCGAGAGCGACGTACAAGAAGAGGTGATCTAGAAAGAGTTTCAACAGTTACTTCAGCATCGGGAGAGCCAACAAGAATAACACAAATTTCATCATGCAGTTGAGACAATGGCGGAGGGAGACAAGTTGTCAAAGGACTGGGATCCTGCGGGAAAATACATACGTTTCCTCGTGATGCATACTGCCCAGTTGGACCAGTTTCTAGTTTGAACATACATTTTGTAGCACGAGCACGCGCAATACATTGCTCCTCAAGGAAAGTTAGGTCCTGTAAAGGTAAGGGAAGTGTGCCTGTCCAGAGACCATTAGCATAACTACGAAGTGGAATACCTTGAAATGAACGCCGACGATGACAATGATCATCTTGGGTGTATCTGATATCCTTCTTGCAAAATGTACATACACAGTAACAGCCATCTTGAACAGATTCAGGCCTAAAGCACTGAATGTGTGGTTGGTTTGACTTGAGACGGACTTCCTCTGTTGCGGATTCTAAAATTGAAATGTCAAGCTCAGTGCATGGAATAAGAGATGCTCCCACAGCAGCTTCCAGCCTTCCACAGAATGAACATTCATAACGATACATGCAGGAGTTGCTACCAGCATTAGAAGCTTCTTTGATAATCTCGAGCTTTTCTTCCCAAGGCAGAATATCCAGCCATTCGGTGTCATCATTAGGGTACACCTCCTCAATAAGAGGAACGGGTACTTGTGCCGAAGCATCATCGTACTTTTTTTTCTTGCGGGGAGAGGCAGGTTGAGTATTATATTTGCGTTTTCGTGAGCTCAAAGACGGCGAGTGTTCATAGTTTCGAAGCTTCAAAGCCTTTGCAGAAGACAGAAAGTCAATTTGGGAAAGATCAGTGACTGCGGACACAGAAGCTTGTATGGCATGTTCACGTCGAATTAAGCAGACAGCAGTACACGAGTGGTGATAGAAGTCATTGCGCATCTGGAATGTATTCTTTGGCTTGTTATCGGAACAACGAGTGGACATACCAACATGGAGCGTGGCAAGTTTACGGAGATCATGAATACTGAAAGATTTACGTTGCAAGAGATATCTGACAACAGTTTGTTTTTGAATAGAGGAAATGAATGTAAAATCGGAGCAAGAATACATGGGTGCAGAGGCAGTATGTATGGAGGGAGAAGTAGGATGATGGTTCGTAGGTTCAATATCGTTATCGTTATCATTGTCGTTATCATTGTCGTTAGCATCATCATGGACGGAGACATGCTTAGAGAAAGAAATGTCCTGGTATTATTATCAGAGGAGTAAAATGAGAAGTAAGGATAGGAGCGCACCGGAGCAGACCCGGCATCATTGAAACATAACACGTTTGTGTAAGATTGAAGGTTGTTCGAGTTCTGGATAGGAAGGATGTAGTAAGAGGGCCGGGCTGGGATAAAGGTATAACGACAAACCAGAGATGAAGTTTTTTCGGGGTAGGGAGGTGCTTGAGTCTGAGGAGAAGACTGCCAGACGTTGAACATTTTTTCGCGAAGTGCGGATAGATAGAGGTGTAAGAGTTTAAGAGAAAGCAAGACAGAAATTGGACACGTCGACGGAAAGTAAACCTGGGTTAGGTGTTCCCGAAATGGCACCGTGAGAATGGTTTGAAAAGAACATGCACATCGCATTCTTGTAAAGAGCCAAACCTAAAGGTTCGGCAATAAGGATCTCTCAGTAAACGTTGGGCACGCCAGGAGCGGTCTTTCCACATATGTAAACGCTGTAAATGTGTTGTGTCCATACGTGTCTCTCTTCTCTGGCTTCCTTTGCTTGCTGTCTATCTTTTGCTTTGTTTCTTCTGACATATATTTTTCGGATGTTCTTTCGGATATACACATAATCATGCAAGTTACTATACAGCGAAAAACAATGACATTCGAGATATATACATCGTCTTCTGTCAATGTAAATGATTCAAGTTTATCATTATCCCGTTCCCTCTTTGGTGAAGATGTCATGCTCGTTGACTCATATCCTCCCCCATACAGCCTGGGTGGCATAACGAATTTTGGTCGCTTTTCGTTGATGGTACAACAACAAAAATAATAAAGCAAGGACAACTACAGAGAGATAACGATAGAGGATATAATAACTAACACGATCAATGCGACAGATTCTCATAGCTCTTCCGATCAACCCCATCCTTCCACACAATGTTTCCTCCGACCCTCAAATTTGAAAAGAGCTGGCATCCACACTTCCCGAACCCCTCCGAGCTTCACACCCCAGCTCCACCACATCCCCCAAGATTAATCAATCCCCATCGTCCCTTGGCTCATAAAATGTATTATAATGCATTTGATTTGGATCCATAACATGTATAATATTATGCAGACTCTCTGGATCTTCTTCGTCCGGCTCGACGATATTCTGACCTTTCCGGCCATCGTCTTGGTCGTCTTCGAACCAGCCAGCGGGGTCATCGTCTTCGTCGTCGTCATCGGCGTCTTCGAGATCGGATTCAGAGGGTTTGTAGTTCCTGCGATGTATGGGAAGATAAGGAAGCAAATAGGTAAGCAGAGGAGAGGAAGGAGAAAAATGACAGGAAGGAAAGTGAAAGAAAGGAGAGAAACACGTACATGAATGCCCATATTCTCGCCTCCCTTTCTTCTCTTGACATAACTTCGTTCTGCATGGGATAGCCATGATGCATGCGTTTCTCCTCGATTCGTTGTTTACGTTGAAGGTCATGAACATGCACACGCTGTTCGATCTCGATGGCTTCGTCCATTCCGAGCATTCCTATATGTGATGGTCCAGCTGTGGCACCCTGCACAACAAGCACACAAGTAAACAATTAGTCAATGATTTCAATTAGAGTATTTAATGTAGGGAAGAGCAAGATATAGGATAGACATAGAAGAACAAAAAAGAACTCACAAATCTAGCTATCGCCCTCTTCTTCGCATCTATCGCGTTCTTCATCGGGTGAGCAGGCTCCGGCTTCATCTCGACATCATCAATACCTATTATAGACTCGGAATCATCGTCGCCTGTAATCCTAGTATTCTTCAGTCCGGTGTTAATCACTTCCATTCCGTGGACTTCTACCAGTTGTTCTTGGATCGCTGCTTGTTCAGCGGTTATTCGTTGGACGTATGAGGATGATGTTGCATTGCTATGGTGTATGATACATATAATATATATATATATGTGTACGCACGTTGAAGCAAAGAGTAAGAGGGGAGTGATAGTAAGTAACAAGATACCACGATAAATCAAACATAAGTAGACCCACCTAGAGGCCAAAATCTTTGCATTCCTGCTGAACTTGTTCTGCAGCTCCCACACTGACATTTCCGAGATCGGTGTTTGTTTGGGCTTGTGAGAAAGGAATCCTGGCGGGACAGCTGATCTGTGACTGTTGCTCCTCGGTCGGCGGTGCGTAGGCGACGTCGAGCCTGAACGATGTTCTGAGCGTCGTATTGGTGAATATGGTGAATTTGACGGGGAGGACATTGTCGATTCTCTCGTCGACTGGTCGATGAGAAAAACGTTGGGTTTGTGATGTTGTGACGTCCGGATATCGTTGGGTTGATGACCAGACAGTAGCAAATAGATTACCAGCTGTGTCCTATTGTCTCCAGATAATGCGCAGTTGTATGTTAGTTAGTCTGTAAAGGTGATCAAGTAAATCGAGCAAACAAATCGTTGGGATCCGCTGCTCAATTTATACGTATTCCGGCGCTTGTATTTCCTTATTAGGGTAGTCAACGCCTGGATCTCCTGACGTCCAGTGATGGCCCATTAAACTTGTAATGCTGTACTGACGCCGCCCTCCAATTGATAACCAATATTGTCCCAGAAGTACAAGCGCTTGAAGCAGAAGGTAATAAGAGGCCATATAAAGCAACTCTTCACATAGTACTATTTAGACCAGACTAGTATTCATCTATAAGTTTATCACCTGCTATTGCCACCCGTGAATGAGGATTTTATCTCGACAGCTTAGTTGAAATCACTGAACTAGGACCAGTTTTATATCCTGTCAGTGTGACCGGTACTCCACAACTCCGCACTCCCTCCTCTCTCCTGCCCATTATCCCTACAATTCTGGGCATCCCCGAACTATGACACATGTTAAATATTGTAGATGATCCCGCGAATGTTTGACCTATGGTGAATATGGAACGAATGGCAGAATCAGATAGGAAATAATAATCATCAGGAGGATCTTCATAAATGAGATCAAAATTATTAGGTGAAATAGCAAGTACCTTTCTCCTCGCCTGTTCGATTGCAGATGACGACGATGGTTCTTCTATCGGACGCGCAAACTTCTCCTTGCGTTTCTTCCTCATCCTTCGATTCTTCTTGTTCTTTAGCACTGCTATCGCTCCCGGAAAGATGCACCTGAGTAGTATCATGTTGAAGCAATGATGATGCCCCGCCCTGAACCCATAGTGGTTTTAATCTGGTAGCCCAGAATTCAACTGTGGTCCAATCAAATATATCGTCAAAGTCATTTTCATCTTCCTCTTCCCTTCCCCAGTCCGCCTTCATCTCCTTCATCACTTCTCCATCGTCCGAGTGCTTTGACTCATAATGTTTGACCCCGGAATCCAACCACGCATTCAACATCACTACCACATCCACATCCTCCTCCAGTGCATACTCCGCAACTTCGTATGGCGGTCCCCTGGTCTTCCAATCAGCTGGAGGCTGCGCATTGAGGTCCATGCAGATCCCAAGTGTCAGTCTGCCTATAGGGGGTGGGAGGACGAATGAGGCGAAACCGGAGCCTGGAATTTGGGAATCGTAATCACGGGTTATGGCAAGTTGAGGAAATATGAGGAAAAATAGTTGGCAATAAAGTATTAAAAACGGAGCGAATATCAAATCCTAACCTGCCTTTGCCCAAGTCCTATCGGTAGCGAACAAGTTTGTTTTGCGATAGTTACCAATGAAATATCCGTTGGGTCCACAGAGTACTGCACTGTTGGCACCGACAATCGACGAACCTGGAGTCGATATCGCATCTGTTACATCAGAAATACCTGTATTCTCCGCAGACTGTGGGATCTGTGAGCCCGGGGACTGCAGGTAAATTCAAGCTATGTATGCAGCGGAACGACACTGACTTGGCTCGAAATTTCACGATCTGAGAGCTGTTCCGGATAGCCAGCCAAGACATAGCATCCTAGTCCCCGGGCAAGGCTTGCGCACATCTGCGACGTCGGGCCTACCTGCGGGAGTTCGAGGAACGGAGATATCTCGTTGGAGTCTTCGAATACATAGCCTAAGTACATGAAAGTGTGGTCAACAAGAGAATGATACAATTTGCACATATATATATGTTTCGAGTGGCAGAGAAATCAACTTGCCTGACAGTATCATCTCCGGAAAACATAATAAATCGATCGTTCCCGGCTCGATACTACACATACGAAGGTCAAAGTGACGTAGAAAAACGATTCAAATCGGATACAGTAGATGCGATGAATATGAATGATTTATACGTACGTAGAGCACAGTTCCTTTGCCCTCCGTGCATTGGCCTCGACCTGGCCAAACTGTGGATTGAGCCGTGAATTCAGAATTGAAACATTCGTACAAATCTCGGACCCGGAAGAGAGCTCACTTTTGGAGAGAATTGGAAGAGTGTGATACGTAGTTCTTGAGCCTCCTGGGACTGGTACATTGAAGATTGAGGGTTAGCCTGAGATTTAGCGGAGCGGAAGACGGAAAGACAAGGACCGATAGTTCCCTCGTCGACAAACAGATCAACATTTACTCAGTATTTTGTGTCTATACATGCATAGTACATATACTCTATAGATTGCCTCAGAGATTATAAACAAACCAAGCGCTCCTATCTCCCAATCCACTCTTTTCCTCTTTCTCTTGCTCCACTGTCGTCCTCCTCCTGTTCTCCGCCTTCTTCTTGTTCTGACTCCACAAATATCCCAAATTAATGGCACCAAAAATCGCCATAAATAAACTAAAGACTAGCAATGTGATAGTTGCAGAAGTGTATTCCGGTGCAGGACTTAGAGAGCCTAGAAGCCATGTGGCAAGGATGCCTCCAGAGTTAGTCATGATGAACCCTATAGCGATAGCTGTTGCACGCCGGGTCTGGGGTGCAGCGTTGTTTGAGCTCCAGGCAGACAGTGTAGGTGCGGTGGTGTATGTTCCTGGTATGGAAAAGAAGAGGGAACCGTATTGAATGTGGTGCGATCGGGAGCCTGGTTGCCAACAATTGATTGATTCAGTAGTCAGCAGTGAAATTAGAATTGAATATTCGAGGAATCAGTCGGCATACCCAAGAACATCGCAAAGCCAATGACGCAGAACAGTGAAGACACGATGACAATAAGCCCACGGCATCGATATCGGTCGGATATGAAGGCTGAAATCATGGCGACAACGAATCCCACAGCAAACGGCGGCACGGTCATCAACTGGGCTTTGGCTGCGGTGTATCCAAGTCCTTGAATGATTGATGGTGAAAAACTACAAATAACGAATTCCCATGAGTTCGGCAACTCCATCAGATTCCGAGGCTCGAAAAGTCCTCTCTCTCAAGGCGCATCGAAGCAAAGTTGACTCACTATGCCAACGAATACAACACCACTCCATCGAGGAAGAACGCAATGGCAAGGAACCAGACCTGCGGAAGCTTCGTCGCTTCCAAAACCTCCTTCCAGCTGAAACTTTCTTCCTCATCCGTATGAGCGTTGTCTTCCAATAACTTAGCATTGACGTAGCGTTTTTCTTCCGCAGTCAAAAACCACGCCGTATCCACAGATCTAGGAAGAGTGAAATACGAAGAGAGACCAAACAAGACGGTGAATAATCCTTCGAGAATAAATATCCAAGCCCAGCCTGGCCGGTTTCCAATTCCTTCCATGTGGATGATGGCGTAGGCTAGGATACCGGAAAATGCGCCAGAGACAGAAGCTGAAGAGAAGAAGGTGGAAACACTGCGAAGAATGTGTGAGTAAGGATTTCACATTATTTTCTCGTGACTGACCGCAAGTTCATTTTGTATCGAGGGTAAAAATATGAGAGATACAGCACAAGACCTGGGAATACCCCACCCTCGCATAAACCAAGAAAGAACCGACACGCGAGGAGACCTGAATATGATTTTACGATGCCCTGAAGCGTAGAAACGATACCCCAGAGCGTCAACATTGTCGGAAGCATGAGGTTGGGTCCTACAGCCTGGTTCATTATTTCTAGATTTGAGTATCTCCAAGCGATATAGGAAGGAATTATGTCATTTCACCTTGAGCATCAGGTTCGAAGGAAGCTCTGCTACGATATACGGGACGTATGTCACAGTGAGCGCAATACTATATTGCTTGTTCGTCATTTTGAGGCCGGTTTGTAGTCCAGCTACGCGAGCATTGCCTACGTTCGTTCGGTCCTAGAAATGAAAGCAGACGTCAGCAATGTGATCTCTGTGGAATACACTAATAGCTACTGATAGATGCTCAGAAGTAAGTGTTGGATGGAACTCACCAGAAACGAAAGGAGGTAAAACATTGCCACAATAGGCAAAACATACGTATCTATCTTGCGCCAGACTTTCTTCTCCATAGCTGGGTCTTCACCAACGGTAACGTAGTGGCCACCAGGGCTACGGTAGCTGCCGATGGATGATGACTCTGTAGCATCTTTAGTATCTCTAGCACTATCGGTGCTTTGAACAGATTTAGCCATGAAGAGGACCTAGGGGTGATTGAGTGGAGGATATGGTGTGGTGCAGGCAAGAAGCAGTGAAAGAACTAGGTGATCAGTAGGTGAGAAATGGCTTCAGATTTTCGTTGGCGGAGCAACCATTTGCTTTAAAAGTTCGGTTTTGTCCTTCAAAAGGTTGAGCGATTCCCGGCCAGAAGACACTTTCATTTTTTAACAGTAATTGGCATGACTGATGAGTCGGATTGTGTTGAATTTGTGTGCGCGTGGTATGTAGTTTATAATTCGGCGTTAGGAACGGGGGTTTCATACAAGTTCATATTTACACTGACAAGACGAACCGACCGCGTGGGCCACAGTGTAATTCACACGAGGCCAAGCTGAGCTTCGCTCGAAGAGTCCTTTGTCTGCTTTACATATTGACTACTCTTTCGCGATTGTAGACCCTTTACTCTTGATAATATGAACTTAGTAGCCACAGCAGCCGATCTCTGTTTGCATCTTGT
This sequence comes from Lentinula lateritia, assembly GCA_028011325.1. Taxonomy (NCBI): domain Eukaryota; kingdom Fungi; phylum Basidiomycota; class Agaricomycetes; order Agaricales; family Omphalotaceae; genus Lentinula; species Lentinula lateritia. The sequence continues at coordinate 76,672 of JANVFT010000057.1, forward strand.
CTGGATCATGAACGTCAAACGAGTTTACAAACTTGAACGCAAAAAAAGCAGTGAATATTTTTAGTACCCCACTACATTGATAGATCTAATGAGATTCCAGACAACTCTTTTTCAGGGTAGAATATTTCAACTAGCCTTACGAAAGTCGTCTCTACGCATTGCAGCAAGCAGTGGCAACTGAGATGTCAATTTACTTGACTGGTGATAGTGCACAACTGGTGCACAATATATTAATCAGTATACTATATTGAAATTGTTCTTCGATCTTCGCATCACATATGTATAGCACCTAGCCCTCGAGAGGTCCCTTGAGCATTGTGTTGCCATGAAAAGCGCATGATATGTATATGAAAATACCGTCATGATCTCGATACTCTGACATTCCAGCCGTATTCGCTTTGTAGATTCGCCGTTCGGAATCTGATTTTCCCAAGATTATGGGAGAACGTATGTACATCCGAGTAGCCGTTGTTAAGGAAGGATACTACTTGCCAGAGAGCCTTGAGATATACGGTCAGAAGTTTCATGGTTGTTTTCGACCTTCTGGCATATAATCGGAAATAGATTGCGAAGTCGAACATTTTTATCAACTAATTGCTAAGAACGAAAGATTGTCCATAAAAATCATCAATGAAGAGTTAATTACAAGATAATTTACACCCAGGAACTCCTTGAAGTGAAATTGATGAGTCTACTGAGCTATCCCAGTAGCTGGCCGACTAGAGTCGACGGGGTCCTCGATTCTTTCTACAACCTGTTTGGAGATGATTCGAGACAGCGAAAAAAAATTATTTCCGTTATACACACACCTTGGTGACTGTGATTTCGAACCCATCCGAACCGTGGTATATAGAACCTTGCGACTGTGCGCTAACTGCTTCGAAAGTCTTCGCGCTCTCGAGCTCGTATACATCGGGCGTACTCATAATCTATGAAACAAATCAGAGTCCCAGCCAGCCCCGTATAGAACAATACACACGTTATGTGAACTGTCTGCGAATCTTATGCCAGTCTGATACGTTGTCAACAGTTGTTATTTTGGACCGTTTTACTGGAGACTCACATGTCTTATGATATCACCCCTGGGTGACGTAGGATCCATTGCATTGCGGAAGGCACCAGACTGAGAGTTCTGGCTGGAGCTCAAAATCCGCGAACGAGCATTCAAGTTTGATAATAAGCAGTTGGTGTAAAGCTTTGATAATGATAGATCCCAAAGAAAATTGCTGTAAATAGTCAAATTAATGACGGATTTCCAGAAGGAATCGAGGTAGTCACAGTGCCGTATGCTGTCAAGATTTTCATTGAGCACTCTTGAAAGGCGCGGTTTGAGCCTACATACCGGTAAAGCCATAAAGAACGCTACATCGCCAATAGCAAATATCGCACTAGTTGTGCAGGAACGTTAATCGACCGTTACTGAAGGGAGCAAGATAGTTCCGCACGTTATCATACCGGTTTGCACAGTCACTGTATAAGGGTTACGGTCATTAGATGATCAAGGTTTTTTCGTACGATACAAAGCATGGGATTCTTACTTCTGATGAGCTTATCTATTGCTGAGTCGGTGGCACCAAAACCAGTCTTGCGTTTGGACTGGTCGGAAGAAGATGATTAGCGTGAAATCGGTAGTCATTATCCATGCACTCACCAAGCTCCGAACCAGAGTGAACGTGATGAGCAAATCCGCGACACAAGAGGGTATGAACCACAGTAGCGCCGACCAGTGTAATTCTGGTTTCTTGCTGAAGAGCTTGAGAATGGCGATTTTCACTCCCGTGATGAATCCCCCCGCTGATTATTTGAGTAAATGAGCAAACAGGTTACTAGCATGTGCTTCTCCGCCTACCTGTAGACGCCAGTGCAAGTACTATGATGATGACTGGGATAAAATACGACTGGGTGATTTTGTTGATTCGCCATGCGAAAAACCATTGAATGGGTGCTGATATCAGAACCTAGTGCATCGATGATTGCATTAGCTACAATCTATCCTTGATTAGAAAATATGAGCTTACAATGACGATTGGTTCTATGATCGATAAATCGATAAGCTACCAGAACTCTGAAGGGATGCGGATCTGACTAACCAGTCATGAAGACTGGGTTCAGTATCAATCACTCCACATGAGCAAGGTGTGAATGGTAGAAGAAATCAAGACTTACGGACAGGAAAGTTTGCTACTGCCTTCTCAGTTCCTACAATGGGTGTTAGACAGTTTGGAAACGTATCATATGTAAGCTACGCACCATATTCCGTTATCAACGGCTGATACATCATGGCCATATCAAGAATCGTATTCGCAGTCTCCATTACGAAAAGGTATGCCACCTGAAAAGTGCAGACACCAACAGTTGCCCCTTTGATGGAGCTGTCGAATATTGGCGGTCACTCACCAAGAGTCGGATCCAGAGTGCGTCACTACAGCAATTACACTGAGAACGCGAGTGCGGGTGAGTTCCGTACCGAGTACTTACGATTTGTAGGTTTGGAAGTAGAAATACATCTACGAATTTTGACTTTCACTTAGCCTAAGATATGAGATTCAGGAAATGCTTGTGACGAACCTGGTTGAGTAGGATCTACAGAATGTTGGTCTTCTAGTCAGGAAGATTCCCTAAACACAAGAAAGCTGACGAGCTGCTCACACCGTACAAAATCATGTTGAGATATACTCCAATGAGCATTGGCCCAAACCTAGCGACGAGAAGAACCTTAGCAAAGTTTCAAAGCTTCGCTCATACAGCGCTGACGCACGATAGCGTAACATTGAGTTCAGCCATAGTTGACGAAACTTGCTCAGTCTGAATCCTGCGAAACGTCCTAGAGTGCGATGTTGAAGGATACTGAGAAAGTGAAGAAAGCGATCAGCATCACAGGTGTGACTAGAGAATCACTTGCTTTAAGAGGAGTTCGAGGTCAAGATTTCAATAATCAATTTGTGTACATGTGGTATGCCGCTGAGAAAGGCAGCATGTCCAGTCAAGCCTGAGGCGAGCTAAGCCGGATCGAATCGCTCGGAACCGTCTGGGACCGTTGAATTAAAGGCCTCTGAACTTCCTCACCCTCAAACACGAGAGACCCACGCGGGTACTGGTAAGTTCTTCCTTCCCCGATGAGAGTTCTTTGCGAAAATATTGTCTTCCTTTTTTCGGCCTCATCAACTGAATCAATTTATGGGAAAAATGGCTTTCGAAAAATCATGCCCATGTTTTCCCAAATTTAAACTTTAGGAAACGAGACAAAGGAGGACCTGTAATGCCTGGGCCACTACGAACCTTGTTATAGTTTCCCGAAGGTACAACGTCAGAAAGAACATCTGCATTCTGATTGTTGGTAACGATATGTAAAGTGCACATATGTACTTACTGCGCCTGTGGGACTCGTCGGGGAAACGTCGCAAACGAAGCCCGAATTATCCCAGACTTCTCGAGCCAATCGCCGCCAACAAATGAAAACTGTGGACTTGGACCCGATTGAAGTTTACCTGTCGTGGGTTTGGACGTTCGGAGGTTATGTCCAATGTTCATTGGTCACTTCTGTCGCCATCGCCACGTATGAACGACATCGAAAACAAATCCCGAACCCTCAGGAACCCTCGTTATAGCCAGTAGCAATGGTGGCCCATCTGGATAGATCCGCGGCATAGTTGGAAGGGTACAACAAAGAAAAAAAGTAAGTAAAAAGGGACCGAGTACAAATTTCTGTGATAGATAGGTACGCGGCGTGCCGCGTACGTAGTGGGCACGTACTGGCTGGCAACATAAATTGGTTGTTTCGTATAATGCATAACATTTGAAGCTCGATCTGTAACTAGACTTCAGCATCAGCCTTCCCAGCAAGTACCGTCAAACGTGAATGATTGTCGATGATCTATGAATCATATGTACGCCTGATAGTATATGGATAAGACTTAAAATCGGCTAAAGCCGGAAGGGTTTGTTCTTCATCTGGCCATCATGCACATGAGTCAGATAAATGCTAGTTCGCCTTCAACGATTCCACCTTCTTTCCCACTCGAAGCCAAAAGTCTTCTTCGAGCAGCATAGATACATGGCTACCGTGACAGCAGAGAATTCCAATCTGGTTAAATTCTCAGATCGACTGAAACATGGACGGGCTTTGGCTGAAGATGTATGGTCGATATACAAGTACGTATCGAAATCAGCTTTCTCAATGTAGATTCCACTGAAAATCATCGTGCCAACAGCGCTGCCAATCTTCCTGCAGATTGTATCAATCTTGGACAAGGTTACATGAATTTCGCACCTCCCGAATGGGTCACCAATGCCGCTAAGGAGGCACTGGGTGTCGTCGCTGCAAACCATTACTCCCATCCAAAAGGTCGAATACGTCTCCGACAGGCCCTCAAGAAAGTATATGATCCTCAACTCAAACGCAATCTAGATGTTGAGAAGGAGATTCTTGTAACTAGTGGTGCCAATGAAGGTGCCTCGATCTGTTCACTCAATATCTTTACAGTGTTGTGAAATTTCTTTCGCAGGTCAATATGCTGTATTTACTGCTTTCCTGGAGCCTGGAGATGAAGTTATTATGTTCGAGCCATTCTTTGATCAATATCTAGCTTCAGTCACGTTCAACGGCGGTATACCTGTCTACGTCCCTCTTCACCCTCCCGCCAATGCAACTGGTCAATTTTCGAGTGAAGAATGGAAAATCAACCCCGATGAGCTTAGGTGATTATTGAGGCGTTTCATTTGCTATGCTCTTATCCTTACCGGATACGCTGTAGATCTGCTATCACACCGCGCACAAAAATGATCATCGTTAACACACCACACAATCCTGTAGGAAAAGTTTTCACAAGAGCAGAGCTAGAAATCATCGCCGCTTTAGCGAAAGAGCATAATCTGTTGGTCATGTCAGACGAAGTGGTGCGTACATCTACCGTTGTATACTTTTTGGATCTTCACTCGATATGTGATTTCCTTCCAGTATGATACTCTGGTGTTCGACGGCAAGGAACACGTACGGATTGCAACTCTTCCTGGAATGTGGGATCGCACAGTGACAGTTGGGTCTGCTGGAAGTAGGTTTACGAAATCATAACCCAGCCTTTGTTTATATTCGACTTTATAGAAAGCTTCGCTGCCACTGGTTGGAGAGTGGGCTGGCTTTTTGGGCCTGAATATATCATCAAACCGACCCTAGCTGCCACAACACGTATCGTTTTCTGTTCAAATTCTCCACTACAAGAAGCTGCTGCTGCTGGCCTAGAGGAGGTGCAGGAGCGCAAATTCTTTGAGACTCAAACTGCAGAGTATGCTGAGAGACGGGCCATCTTGACCAGCTGTTTCGATTCTTTGGGGCTTCCCTATACGAATCCGGAAGGCAGCTACTTTATACTTCTGGTGAGTTTTCACGGATCCTCTCGTTTGTTCATACACATGTACTCACGATCCTTCAGGATATCTCCAGGGTGAAATTTCCTGACGACTACCCCTTCCCCCCGAGTGTACTCGGAAGAGGGCGGGACTTCAAGTGAGATTGACTACCAATTATTTGACTTCCTCTGTTTCTGCTAAATTCTCTCTTCGTACTCAGAGCTTGCTGGTTCATTGCAATAGAAATTGGCGTTTCATCTATACCCGTTAGCGAGGCAAGTTCTATTCGGATTGTCTGGATCAAATGGCTGCTAATTTCCTCGCTAGTTCTACTGTATAGAGCATGCCAATATCGGGGAAGTTTACGCTCGCTTTGCATTCTGTAAGGATTTAGATACCCTGAAGCATGCCTCCGAGCGTCTTGAGAAGCTCAAGCAGTACATAGTCTGAGGTTCCGATGGTGCTTATATATAGAATGCCAGTTCATTAGACCTTATTTTCGGTGGACTGATTTTGCAGGGACTAGTGACTATTCCGAAGACCACAGCTGGTCGACAAAACGGGATAGGTTTTCGTCCCGTGAACGTGAATGGCAATCGTAATATGATGGGTTCGTGACTACCCTCCGCGCGAGGAAGGTGAAAGATAGCAAATCCATCAAGTGCTGTTTCGACTCCAGATATCCCCGCGTCCGTGCTGATTGCAACCATTCCTCTAACACATTTTCCAGCAGCTTTGACTCCAATGGTAAGCCCTCTGTCAAGAACCGCACATACGTGTCCTTCACTTCCGCTTGACAAAACAAGTGAAATTGACCAGAGCCGGAATGCCTCACAGCCCGACTCTGCATTCTCACTAGTTCCGTTAAATCATATTCTCGAACTTGGCGTTCGTCTACTTGAGACGCGAAATGCACATACTGTGTACCCATCACCACCACAGCAGCAGCACGTACGGGCAACGACCAGCATGCTTCCCGGGGGACGATGAGTACGCGTACAATTCCTTCAGCGTATAGCTGCAGCATGAGGCCTCGGTCGCTTCTCCTTATCCCGTCGTGGAAGAAGCCGACACCCTTCGATAAGAAGTCGGTGAGAGAACTGTCTTCCAAACGTGTCAAATAATCTTCCCGGATGTATTCGTGTACTCCAGGTGGTAGATATCCGCGATCAGACTGGTCCTCTAATGCGCATTGGGTGAGAAGATCTAAAGCGGTGGCCTTGCACTGGGTTCTCGAGGAAACGAAAACAATGGCAGAATCTTCTAATATGACCTTTCGGATGACGGAATGAGCGGGTTTGGCCATGGCTTTGAACAATGATCCGGAATGCGGAATGGTGAACGACTGTGTAGAAGTGATCAGAGATTGACTGCGATCAGTGGGACGGAAGCTGTGAAAAGCAGACTCATCCGCATTCAACCAAGCAGCAAGATCTGCTGCATCATCCAGCGAATTAGAGATGCCTAAATATCGTGTAGGGGTCATTTGAGTGGCATGGCGCAGCAGCGAAATACCCAGTTCATAAACACCATCCATTTGATCCAGATTCTCGCAGACGACCAGATCGAGTCCTAACAGTGGTACTTTGGGATCCCACAACGATATTGCTTGAAATAACTGGTAAGCGGAAATCACCCTGATGGTTCGAATGTTTGGTCGTTGCAAAAGGTCCTTCTCGCTGTTTGCCAATTCCAATGTAGCGTTGGACCCCCACGACACCGAGCGAAGCTCTGAAATAATCTCCGCGGCTGAACTCCGCCGGGGTGCTACTACTAAAATCCAAGAGCTTGTGGCTTGCAGAGCAGTCATCCTACACTTATACATAAGGTGTGGTAGAACCATAAAAGAGATAGACTCACCACGCCACAATACCAGCCATTATTGATTTTCCACTACCAGCAGGTGCACAAAAGAGTGAATGAGATTTTGTATTGGTCAAGCTCCATAAAACCTGTGTCTGGAGCGAATTAAAGTTGTGCAAACGTCTAGAATACATGATCTCGACTTCGGGTCTTCTCAGAGCAGTGAGAGGGAGTAGCGGGAGATCAAGGAGGGGAGTCATGCTTCGAATAGGGCGGGGCATTATGAGGTTGTCTAATGAAACTTCGGACTCATGCTCTGCTCCTAACCATCTATCAGAGACACATCTAATGGTGATGAACGGTGGGGTCTGTGGGTATGCAATTGGAATAATGAAATCAAGATGTATCGTCTCCGTGTTTGGCCGCACAATCAAATGGGACATTTGGAGAATATTAATTCCGTCGTGGTCTTCTATCCAGACCCAAAATGGTTCGGAAGTTCCGTGTAGTTTATTAACCCACGTAAATTGTTTAGTGAGGCGCACGACTACCTTCAGTACCTCAGAGCCCAGAGGGCGAAGTACACTCTGGATTTGTACGGTGGGGAATTGCTTCGCAGCATTCAATAAAGCCTTCCCTTGGATGGAGTTAAGATGAGTGAGCTCCCCAAGCTGTTCAGCGCTCATCGCAGCCAGGTCCGCCGGGGAGTAGTCATCCCCCCAGCTCTCCAAATGGTAGATAAGATCCCCCTTGAGATCGAATTGCTTCAGAGGTTGGTCAAATGGCCACAGCCGCTTCTCGATCGCCTTGCTCATGCCCATCAAAACTGCAGAGACGTTCGCCCATTTTCGACTAATGGCTATCTCCAGTAATGCTCGCACGATACGACCACCGTTTTGAGCAACATATGCAGAGTCAGAGACCAGGGCGAAATCTTCAAGTGTATGTCTTGATATGTATGCTTGCAGGAGAATGTTCACTTTCCCTTCACTTGTGATAACAACACCAACCTATCAAAAATAAGGATTAGTGATAAACATTAATTATACAAGGGTTTACATACGTCTCCTGCACCTTCATTGTTACCAGTATTCTATCGAAAATGGATATAAATTTTGGGAATTACTTCGAAGGAATTATACCTACCTCCCTTTCAATTGTGTGGACACCCTATCGAAGATAGAAATGGATGTTAAACATTGCTATTAAGGAGATAGCTTACCTTGACCTCACAGGGAACGACGTTCAACAAATCTCTGAGCTCACGCTCCTCATTATCTCTCATTTGAATTTGGTTGAACTGATAGAAAACAATGGGGTCAGGTTGTCAAAGTAGAAGAACAACGACATTACCTCGGTGCTCTTACTCAACATTCCCAAAACATCTGCTTCGGACATCTTGGGTCGAAAAATCTCGTTGAAAATTTCAATTGACTGATATTGGATATAGTAACGTGCTGCGATACGACCCAAGTCAGTGATCTTGAAAGCTCCAGTTTGACGGTCGAACTCGATCATCCGAGCATGAACGAGTACTTGAGCAGCTTTTGTTACAAGCTCATTTCGTTTGCTTCCTAGCATTGGATCGTCTACGACTGCGCTCCGGTCAATGCCTACGATATAGCAGGAATCAGAGGGGAATGATTTCAGACGTTTCTTAAACTAACCATAAACGATAGGATTTTTTCGCATCCGAACGAAAAGATAGGTATATCCTAGCCATTGTACAGCATCGTTCGTATTAGCGACTGTGCCCAAAGCTATTTCTGCATTGAGGGAATCGATGATGCCCTTATTGAACCTAAAATACGTGATAAGTGCCAATAAAGAGATCAAGAAAAACGAGGCTCACTGTGATTCGATAGGATTCTAGTGGAACCATCAAAACGTGGCACTGTATGGAAGGAAAGGTAGCGTTCATACCTGAGCAGTGACTAATTCTAAATAATGCGCAAGTTTGTCGTCGGAGGTACAGATATAACCCTCTCCGCTACTTTCTAAGCCAGGTCGACCGGCTCGACCAAATACTTGCAATACATCCAGAACAGATAGATCCGTGAATTTGCCTTTTGAGCTATTGTAGACCTGAGTTCCTTTGATGACAACTGGAATCACTACATGAGAGTTATATTAGTTGCGTCAAAAACACTTCTGACCGGCATGAGCTGGCAGATTGACACCCCAGGCAAGGGTAGCTGTGCAGCAGAGGACCTATAGACGAAGTCAACAAATAGCATGGGGTAGACGGGAAGGAGTCAACCTTTATGGCTCGAGCTTCAAACATCCTTTCCATTATGTTTCTATCTGACCGCAACATACCGGCATGGTGAATGCCAAAACCGTGATCAAAAAGCTGCTTCATTTCCTTGTTCCTAGATTGCGCGATCTCGCGACGGAATAAAGACCACTGTGGATGATCCTCGCAGCTAAAGTCGTCACTTGAACCCTCCGCGAGCGCAGCTTCCTGGATTGCTAGAGCTGATTTCACTGTCTCTTTCCTAGCATGCACAAAAACCATAACTTGATGTCCTTGAGCAACTAGCTCTGATACCTTTTCAAAAGTAACGTGGTCTAAGTTTTTCTTCGCCTGAGAACTTCCAGGTTTGCCTTTGATCCCCAAAAAGTGTTGTTCCAGTGGAACAGGTCGGAAGGAGGAGTCGAAGTAAAATAAGCCCTTCTGTCTCGACACGCTGCAAAATTGAAATGTTGGCTTCTACGGCCTACAGCGGAATCTATCATGTACCTTAGAAAATCTGCGACGTCGACGTAATTGGGAAGAGTTGCGCTGAGGCCGACGATTCTGATCATGGATTGGGTTGACTCGACCTAGAAAAATGTTTTATCAATCTATGAGGTATTGATATTATATGATTGAGCAATGTTTACTTGACGGAGGGTTCTGGCCACAATGGTCTCAAGTACTGCTCCACGTTCCTCGTTCAAGAGGTGTACTTCGTCAACAATTAGAAGTTTCAAGCTCTACAATCGGTCAGCATATCGAGAGTAGCATTATCACTACAAGAAATGCTTACTGATGCAAGTTCTCCCTCTCCTGTCGGTTTTCTGGTGACCACGTCCCATTTCTCCGGTGTTGTAACGATAATTTGGGTTTGTGCAATCTCAACCTTTGTCATTTGCATATCCCCTTGAGGACTTGTGTGTCGGAATAATCACACAGCTGCTGATACATGAATTCTTACCAGTCAACTCCCGGACTTGGATAGACAACCACTTCAGCCGTTTTTGGAATTTGCGTACAATTTCCGAGGCCAAAGCTTTCATTGGTGCACTGAAGGATGAAAAAGTTATGACCCTGAACATTTCCTCTACAAAGTTGCGAAGATGACTTACACATATATGATTTTGAATGAGTCCCGGTTAATGGAAGCACCTATATTCCCAGATACGGACGAGGAATTACGATGTTGGTCAAGTACACGCAAAATGGTCAACATAGCGACATCTGTTTTACCCTAAAGAAGAATGAGTTTCAAGATTTCGAAGGGTAGGTGCCACAACGCCTACCGCACCAGTAGGAGCTATGAGAAATATTATTTATTGAAAATAACGAAGAAGCCGATGTTCTTACCACAGATGAGCATATTTTCGTTGGACCCATACGCAGTCGGATAAACTATGGATTGAATTCTGTTCAAAGTCTCGTATCCAGGAAAACATCCTTTTGCTAACGGTTCAAGGTCATTTATTGGCACGAAACGTTCCGTTTGTTTTGGTGGAACTGGACGTGCCGGTGGGATGATTACTTCTTCATATTCCTGGGGTACAACCTCTGTGAGCCAGGAAGCGGACAATTCTCACAAAACCGTGCACCTCTTTCATACTTCGCTGCGTGCCTAAAGGAAGCAAATATCGTGTGCCCAAATGGGAAAGAACGTTGCCTTGAGAGATCGTAGATGAGGATGTGTATACATGGGGAAGGATCTCAGCTTCCGGTCCTGCAACGCCGGTGAATAATGGCCTGGCAGAATTCTCTTGAAGTTGTTGTTCAATACGCAAGCGCGCACGTTTAGGATCAAGACTCGCTGCTTCAGACTCATTCAAAATACTACGATCTTGGAGCTGCGAAAGCGTGTCAAATTGGGTGATGACACCTTATTCAATCACTCACTTCTTGTACTAGACTATGTCGGTTTTTTATAATGTCCATAACGAGCTCAATTTCGTCAAAGCCAACGAGTTCGGCAAGTTCGCCGGAAATTTCGTCGTCATGTAGTGGAGAAGCAAGGATAGATTGGAGTGAGCCCAAGAAATGCTCGACGTCCGGTTTTCTTACAAGTTCACCAATTAGCCAGTCGTATAGGCAACCTCATATGTGGGTGGGTACACGCACATGAGTAATCTGGAAAGAATCGTACTCTGACCATTTTCTGTATGTTTGTAGATATCGAGTACAGACGGCCAGACATCTATTTCAACGCCATCCTCCTCCACGATCGACGTGTCTGAGTGCAATTCAGCAACATCAGCTAGAGAAGCATGATTGTCTGACTTGCCTGCTGGTACAATTTTCTGTAATCTTGCCACATCTTGTTAGGCAACGATTGACTCAAGAATATCGCGTGCAGACCTTGTCCAATCATCGATCGAGGATGTATCACTTCCAGCGAAATCCTTCGAGGACCCAACAAGAAATTCCAAGTGACCAAAGATTCCTGAGCTCATCGAGGTTCGAAACAATCCGTAAAATTCAAATCACTTGATTAGTCGCGGGCGCTTGACTCGCTAATTCGGTACCGCATTCCGTTTGACCGGAACTACCAGCGACTTGACCAGCTTCAAACAAATTCAGCACCACTTGGTCGAAATATCAATCACATTACATGGACACCCGAGAGGCTTGGTGCTCTCGTTCAACCATATTCAACATCGGAAAATTTGTCAAGTCTGCTATGAGACGAAATTACTTCAGTTGCGGTCATCTGGCCTCTTCCCCATGGTCCTGCTATTCGACCATCGAAATGTGTCAGAGGGTGGGTAACTAGAAAGAAGTATTGTACTATGGAGCAAAAGTGGTGCCGCTCAATAGAATCTCATTATAAAGGATATAAAAGCCCCTCAATTCCCTCACCGTTTGCTCGCTGCTACTATATATCCTCTGTTGGCTTTTTCTGTGAAGGTACTTTCCTATGTCGAACGAAAAGGCCGAAGATGGATTGGACTCGAATTTTGCGGATGAGGTCCAGGCCGCATCGGATCGCATGAAATTACGAGGCCGAAAGCTCACAGCAACTTTATCCTTCGTAGCGGGAACTGGCTTCATCCTTTTTGGGTCAGTCTTTCTTATTCGAATTTGCTCCTCACTTATTCAATTTCTCAGATATGATCAGGGTGTCATGTCTGCGTTGCTCACCGCCAACCAAGTATGTGTTGCTAATGCGATGAGTAGATAATGGTGATAATCGATACGTACTCCTGTAGTTCGAGAAGGTGTTCCCGCAAGTTGTGGTCAGTGATCAGCATCCAGACCATGCTACGCTACAAAGCTTCCTTGTAGCTATTTACGTGCGTCTTCGTGTCTTGAATTTCATAGCCCAGCTCAAATAAGTCTCTCAGGAAATCGGATGCCTCTCAGGCGCATTGATGAATCTCGTCCTCGGAGACAGATTCGGAAGAAAGCGTACAATTGCCCTGGGTGAGTTTTCTATATCGAGCGGCTGAACATTCTGCTCAATTGCGCTTTCGATATACTAGGCTGTTTTATTATGACTATTGGAGCGATCATTCAAGCAGCGTCTTATAGCTATGCGCAAATTATAGTTGCCCGTATCATCACAGGTGTAGGCAATGGGTTGAATGTAAGGTGGTCTATCCGGCAGTTTATTCCACTCATCATGTCATCAGACGTCGACTGTGCCTGCATACCACGCAGAGTAAGTCCATTTTTGTTCGGGTGACCCCTGGGTGACCCTTGCTAATCGCTCCCCAAATACGACAGGTGCTCTCCCCCTCATCAACGCGGTAGTTTGATTATGATAGAAGGAAGCTTGATCACATTGGGTATCATGATTTCGTGAGTAAGCCAGCTCCTCCCTCCGACGTCTCTGACTTATTGACATATGCCGCTATGCAGTTATGTGAGTTTTTATTTCCGCCGTCTGAATGTCGAGTCCTTCATGCAATGTTACTATTAGTGGATAGATTTTGCACTGTGAGCTCTCTTCTTCACTCTTCATTACTCGCCTTGTAGAATATTCATCACCTTGTGGTAGGTTTTGGGCTTCCGGATCTTCCGCACAATGGAGGGTTCCTATCGCGTTACAAATTCTGTTTGCGCTGGTAGTAGTTTTCGCTTTGCCAATCGTACGTTTTCCTCTTACCAAAGTCCACTAACACTGTACCCTAACGATCTCTTTCTAGCTTCCTGAATCTCCTCGTTGTATGTCACTAACCTCACAAAATGAATCCTTGATCGTGGACATCCTCTTATGTAGGGCTCATGAAAGCTGGGCGACCGGCCGAAGCTCTGGCCGTCATTTCCGCATTAGAAGATAAACCTCACACAGACTCGACAGTCCGAACGACATTTCATGCCATTAAAGAAGCGGTCGCTTTAGAAGGCTCTAACATAGATACGTTAAGTTCTTCGGAGAAGGCTTCCCTCAGCGAACTTTTCACTGGTGGTCGGACCCAAAATTTCAGGCGGGTCGCGCTGGGGGTCATCATCCAATGCTTTCAGCAAGCAAGTCATCCATCGCTACTTGGAGATAATGTCTGACGATCTGCATCTCTCATCGTTAGATCACAGGCATCAACCTCATAACATACTACGCGGTGCGTCTTGTGGTGTATAAAAGCGTCACTGCCTCGTCACCGGGACTTAACCATTTCCCAAGACCATTCTGTTTGAACGCCTTGGTATCAACGATGTAAAATCGCGGATCCTAGCAGCATGCAACGGCACTGAATATTTTCTGGCTTCCCTCGTTGCCATCTTTCTCATTGACCGTGTCGGGCGACGAAAGCTCATGATATTTGGTGGTGTTGGCCAGTGCCTCACAATGGTTCTTCTCGCTGTGCTGGGGAGCATTAACAACTCGGCAGCCGATATTGTCAGTGCTGTCCTCTTATTCGTGTTCAACTCTTTCTTTGCAATTGGATGGCTAGGCATGACTTGGCTTTATGTGAGTCCTGTCATCCGATTGTATGGAGAGCATTATAATCTCATGATAACAGCCTGCAGAAATAGTTGGTCTACGAATGAGGGGGCCGGCTAATGCCTTAAGTACGGTGAGCTATTGTGATCCAGTCCTTGGCGGGTATGTATCGAGATTCTGACACATTTTTAGGCCAGCAACTGGACATTCAACTTTCTGGGTATTTATACGTTCTATTCTATGAAATACAGCGCCGCCCTGAGCCTTTCTTTTAGTGGTCATGATTACAGGACCTGCATTCCAGAACATATCATGGAAAACGTACATCGTTTTCGCCGCTTTGAACGCATTTATAATACCTATTGTATACTTCTTCTTCCCGGAGACCGCAGGGAGGTCGTTGGAAGGTGAATTTTTTAATTTTGTATTCTTTCTGGCGGCCCGTTCATCTCATTTATTTTCAGACATGGACGTGGTGTTTGCTCTTGCGTACCTGGAGAATGTATCTCCAGTCACCGTATCTTTGCGAAAGGATGTGCCTCCAGCAGGATCCCCTGAGGCCGAGCGCATTCTTGGGCTACAGGCAGGCTCGATTTCTAATAGTGATGATGAAATTTTGCCCAGAGGAGAAGCAGAGGGAACAAAATTGTAATGTCATATGATTAGGATGATCTGAGGAGTGAAAATTTCACGAGTCCGCGATACAAAGACGGCATGGTTAGTTATAATTGGAGGCTCGCCGTTTTCTATCACACTTCGATGAACAGAGACAAAGTGACTTGGATGAGCTTACTAAGGCAAGCTGCGTGGTACAACAGTGACTCTGTTGTTTCGCCATCTTTGCCTTTCTAACTCAGCCATGGCAAGACGATAGGCAGAGTGCTTGTGTGGAGTTGAGGTATCCTGGTCAACTGATGTCGGCCGATATAAATGACCGAAGCGGGATGGTGGCCAAACCACAGCAACCAGTCGTGATTCAATAAGGGACAAAGGCACCTACGATTTTGTTAGCGAAGGTAAAGAGGTAATAGGATCAACACTTACAGGACCGAATCGATTGCTGTCATCGCTGTGAAAAGGCTCATCACCTGGATGGAAAGGGGATAATTATTTGAGGATCTGGTCAACTAACATCATGCGCACCTTCAATCCAAGCCTTTCCTTGGGGTACAAGAATCACCGGATCGGGATATGGTGGCAGAGTTGTGACACGGTCTCCCGCAAGCGCAACAATTCTCTTCACAAGCACGCGAGTAGGATCTTCTGGTGACCTTATAAGGTGTCAACAATCGACTGTCTATGAACTTTGAGGAAAGCGCGATATGCACACCGGAGAGCAACGATGTCGCCTCTTTTGAATTCTAGCTTGGTATGAATTGCATATCGATTGAAAAGACCGACATCCCTCCACAAAGAAGAGTCAGGGTTTAGCGTAGGCTGATCCGTAAACTGAAGTTAGTAATAACTTGAATTTGCTGAGAATGCACACACCTGCATACTACGCCCAGAAACAATCTTTATATTGTAGAAATAATACGAGACTACAAACACAGTCGGAAACCAATAGATGTAGCTCCAGCTGGATTTCGTCAAAGGTTTGAATGGAGCGACTAAATTATGCCATGGTCGATTTTGACGGTGAAGTACACTGGGTCGCATCGACGATCGTAGCAAAGCTTGGTAAAGACACGACAGCGCATGGTCTGACTCATCCAAAAATTAATGTCCTCGGAGTTTTAGCGTACTTATCATTTTCCTCCTTTTCTCTCTCCTTTTTCATTTTTACCATGTTGGAAGTAGATGAGGTGTGTTCATTAGCTTCACGCAGTAGCTGAGAACTCAAATCAACTGCCTGATTTAGGTGGCTTCTAATTTTCATAGATTGACAGTCCGTTCCGAGAATGACATTGATACCGCTCTGCAACATCGATTTGTTGGGGATATCAACATGGCCGAAGGTATCACTCTCACTCAAGCTCCTTTCTGCTTGTAATATATGTCTCATACCTTGCAGAGGATGAGCCATTGCTAAAGAAATCTCAAAGACGCTTTGCTTTATTTCCGGTTCAATATAAGGAGGTGAGCCCTAACCTTAGGCATAATGTACCTCCAATGAGGGCTGCTTCCATGTTATACCTTGTCTTGACATATATCCAGCTATGGCAGATGTACAAAAAAGCAGAAGCATCGTTCTGGACCTCAGAAGAGATTGACCTCACTCATGATCTTGTCGACTGGAACGAGCGATTAAACAATGACGAGCGCCATTTCATCACCCATGTCCTTGCATTCTTTGCCGCCTCTGATGGTATCGTGAACGAAAATCTGTTAGAGCGCTTTTCAAACGAAGTGCAAGCAGCTGAGGCGCGCTACTTTTACGGGTTCCAAATAATGATGGAAAACATTCATTCTGAAACTTACTCTCTGCTTATCGATACATACGTCAAGGATTTTCATCAACGCGCATATCTCTTCGATGCTATAGAAACAATACCGTGCATCAAGCGCAAAGCCGACTGGGCCCTCAAATGGATATCTGACAAACGAAGTACTTTTGCAGAGAGATTGGTGGCATTCGCTGCTGTCGAGGGCATCTTTTTTTCTGGGTCGTTCGCTTCCATTTTCTGGTTAAAAAAGCGCGGCCTGATGCCTGGCCTAACTTATTCAAACGAGCTCATCAGCCGAGATGAAGGTTTACATACCGATTTCGCGTGTCTCCTTACCACTCATCTAAAGCGCCGCGCCCAACCGAGTATCATCAAGAAAATTATCACGGAAGCGGTTGCTATCGAACAAGATTTTTTGACAGGTACGTTTCGTCCCTGTTTCCCACTGAAATCCACCTGTGTTCACAACGTCGTTGTATTGTAGATGCCCTTCCTGTGTCACTCATAGGCATGAATGCAAGTTTAATGCGACAATACATTCAATTCGTTGCAGACCGACTCTTGGTAGCCTTAGGTGTCGAAAAGTACTACAACTCCACCAATCCTTTTGACTTCATGGACATGATCTCGTTGCAAGGCAAAACCAACTTTTTCGAGAAACGAGTCTCCGAGTACTCAAAAGCTAATTTCCATCACTCCACCCCAAATCCTGAACCTGCTAGAACTTTGTTCGTCATCTCTTCTTTTGCTATGTACGTAATTGAACTGACTATTTCCTTTACTTTTAGCACATTGAATGAGAATTTTTGACCTTCACCAAGCCCGTTCTTTTATGTAATTGTTCTTTAGCTCTCGCTTGCGATGCCTGGCTTGTACACCCACCCATCTCACTCATAATGTATCATTCATGTCCAGATTTCTTATAGCTATGTACTACAGTTGCGTATAATATTTACATGCTATCTGTATAATCCCTGTACTTGATCAACCCTACTATTGTACGCAGTCACATCTAACTACATAATAACTTGAGAGCGAGTTCCTATGTTCAAAGTGCATATGTATTTAGCACAAAAAGTACAACATAGTATTACACCTCCCTCTTAAGACAGTCTTTCATTTCTTGGAGATGTGAACCACTGAACAAGGGGACGGACGGTTGTAAACTCCAGGCGAATGTAAGAGGATAAATAAATCACTTACCATCTTCATCTTCTAAAACATGGTCAAGACCGACTTTTTGTCCTCTGGAATGCTTCGCACTTGATCCCCAAACGACGGCACTCATGAAAGGTAATGACTTGAGCGAGGTGATAATCATAATCTCAGAAATACTCACTATTTCATTTGCTTGGCGATTTCCTTGTGAATAGCATTACAAAAGTCGCCAACAGTACATTTTCCGTGCCGTAGTACAACCGGAGCATTATAGTCTGGAGCCAATCCTCGCGGTTTCGTGTAGATCCGTACAAGGTCCAGCGCTTTCCACATTGAATCTATCAGCTCGTCGATGTTCAGCCACTCTTTTGACGATACTGGGACAGAATTCGGAATCTTGTACCTAGGTATCCTGAATGAGACGAAGATCAATAATAGGTGCCGACTCACAGTAGATCGATCTCTTCTATCGATATCGCGTCGATCTGCATCGTTGTTTATACACCTGGATTTTGAATTTTAAAATATGCAAAGCACCTTGTTAAGAATCTAGAGTTACCGTCAGTATCGTTGATGGATTACAGACACAGGAACTCTCACATAAAGAGCAGGTATGTAAACACGATTTCCTTCTATGACATCCACCAGGTCGTCTGCAGTTGCATTGGGTTCCCGAATAGCAACATCCGCATTGTTAATCTTGTACTCGCTCAGGACGGCTTTGATTTCGTCATGATCGATTTTTGTTAAAGGAACAGTATTCGTGATAGCAATACCACCGCGCTCTTTTTTACGAACAAGTACAGCTGGCGGTCGCTTGTTCAATCGAATGCCGAAACCTTCCAGTTCAGTTTCAATGATTTTCTTGTCGCCCAGAGGTTTAAGAACGTCCAACACAATGAAGATGAGGTTGCAGGTACGTGCAACTACGCGCATAACGTTGAGTGAACAGTATAAGCAGCAGGCGGTAAAGAGGCGAGCGTACCGGCAATGACTATTTGGGTTTGTCAACAATCGAGATATGGACAGAACGAGGATAACTCACCTTGTCGACCTCGACCACGACCATCATTAGCTCCTTCTATGATACCCGCTGATGTAAAGCATTAAGAAAAATTCTGGCTTGATCATGGAAGAATTTACGCAAGTCAAGAATTTGAATGGGGGCTCCGTGGACTTTCAGAGTTCCAGGAACAGTGGTAAGAGTGGTGAAGTCGATTTCCGATACCTCAGAGTGTGTACCGGTCAATTTTGACATTAATGTCGACTACGAGTCGCGATGAGGATCGAATGACTAAACCACTTCCACTCGTACCTTCCCCACAGATGGAAATCCGACAAATCCAACGGATGCCACTCCTGTTCTTTGAGTAAGTAAGTAGACGAATGACGCTTGTGTGTGTGTGTGTGTCCTGCTTACCTTGCAACGTCGAAACCAACTCCACCACCTCCACCACCACTTCCGGACGATGGTGCTATCAATTCCCGCCTAAGCTTCGCAAGCTTGGCTTTCAGCTGCCCGAGATGATAGCTGGTGGCCTTATTTTTTTGGGCTGCCGCATATTTTCAGATAGAGCATATCACAGTAAAATCGCAAATACTTTTGGCCTGTGAAGACAAGTATTCAGTTACCGGGATGTATTGATTAGTTGGTTTTTACCATTTCATCTTCGATTTCCTGAACGAGCACAAAGATGTCATAACATTGGAGATAAATAGATCATAAATAGCATACTTTGATTTTCTGAACCGTAGTCATTGTGTCTTCGTTCGATTATTGTCGCTCAAAAAGGAAGTACTTCAAATTGGAATATTACATATGCGCTGCGGCAACTGCCGAGCGCCAAACCGTTGTAAAGGGCGACTGTTTATTTGTTTCCAAGTACCATCGTTCGAGTCTGTCTGTGCTGTCAGTTCACTCTTTCTTCCTCAAGTCCACCGCCACTTCCTCTCGCTCTGCAAACGGCCTATGCGACTGGCTCGCTCTCACTGTCTTTGATCACAGCACCTTGACTGCATCTTCACCTCCTACCAACAGAAATCATGTGTAGCGGTCCTAAATGGAAGCGAGAGATTGTACCAGACCATAAGGTGTCTATGCGTTCGATTCATACACTGTTCCATAGTGTTAACTCCTATTCAAGTTCGACTTTGTGGATACTCGCGAGTTTACAGACAATGGCTTCATTATGCGAGTAAAGTACGTCTTGTCGCCCGATCTCCCACCGTTCAACTTCAACAGCGCTCAACGTCAACCCAGATATCTATGGATATACATAATTGTCCTCAAGTCCTTCTTGGTCTATGTGTCCGATATCTTCACCGCTATCACCATGTTGACTACCACTTCCTGGTCCAACGAAATTTTTAACAATTGCCAACAATTTGGCTGTGTGAGCATTCCGTACAACACTGGCAAATGGCTATTTGTCGGCTGCATCATCTTTTCGTTTTTACTGGTAACTTCACTACCGCTTTTGCTGCTCCTCGATCTGGAGTTGACATCGATCACTCTAGCTCGCATACGAGACTCGTAAATCCAAGAAGATCATTGCCAGTAGAGACATTTCTTATGCTTTCACAAACGTCATGGCTCAACATTACTACTCCCTCCGTGCGTCTCAACCAAGTCCTCAATGATCTTGATGTTGATGACTCTACAGGATCGTATGATCACTTCTGTTTCTTTGACCATATCAGCAACTCGACCAAACTCAGCGACGATTTTGCGTTCTTCGTGTTCTTCACTTTCAAAAGTGCGTTACAATATCTATCATTCACAGGAATTGAATCTCAACTATTGCATAGGTTGGAAGCGAGTCCTGTTGGCAGATGGCCCTCGTCAGACCATCAACGGCCTCACACTTTATGCGATATACCTTGCTCATAAAGACGAAGGCAACTGGTATGATGTGAGCAAGTACTTCAAGGGCAATAGTTTGTCGACATCAGCCTTAACGGTAACGACTTTTTTCACTGTTGTCGTGTTCGCTGGTTCCCTGCTCCTTCTCATCGTGGCTGGCGTTTGTTACATTCCTCTACTGGCTCACATTCGAGGTAACCTCAAGGTAATATCCCCGTTAGCTTTTGTGTCGCGTATGCTCATCTCGCATCGGCATACAGGAATACTGCTGTCACAAAGTAGACAAAGTTAGTGTTACACCATTGAATTTGCGATTCTTCATCTTACGTTCTGTCACAAGCGAATTGACACTGTCATCAAGCGCCGAATGAAGCAGCGTCTTGTTGATGCTGCAAAGCTTGCCAAGAAAGAGGCAATGGGAGACTATTCTCACCTAAAGGACAAGAAGGGGAAAATGCTCGGAAAACCCCTACCTCAGCCCACACTTCCAAATTTGTCTGTCGACGACGATGACGACCGATCATCCATCCGAACTCGCGGTCCTCCTCCTAGCACCTATACCCAAGATTCAAATTATTACTATCATGATAAAGGCGGTGCTTATCCTCCCCCCATGCCAGCGTACAATCCCTATTCCGCCAATCAGTCCCCTGGATCCTATCCGTATATCAATCCTTCGCAACCCGCGTTGTCACGCGAGGATTATCAGTCCGGTTATGAAGAGGACGACACAACAGGCCTCGCTGTTGCGGCTGCACCGTTCGCGCAACAATCTCAGACATACCTCAATGCTCATTCTTCGTCTTTGACCAACCCGTACAGTCCTGGACCCACTGGTGGGACAGGCTTCAACGCCCATGATGTGTATCAGGGACGCGATCCAGATCATGATGGGTTGGCATATTACTCCAACTCGCATTCCGAGACCTCTGAAGGGTTAGCGTATGACCAGGACTCACAACCGCAGCAAGGGGCTTACCATCAGGATTATGTCCCTCATCACGACAAGCAGTATTCTGGTGGTACATATCAAGATTACTCTCACCCTCAGCCTGCTTATGGTGCATATGCCCCATCGCATAACAAGGATAACGGTGGTGGAGCTCATGGATACGCTGTTTAGATTTGGACATAATATTTTCTCCGTTTCAATTTCTCCTTGTTCCAGGTTGAATTCCTTCCTACTGCGTGATATATATGTACAACAGCTGGATTATAACAATATAATGTGCGCTAAATCCATGAAGGTTCATTCCATTGAACTGAAGATAATGAGAGCACACTTTACAATAAATAGTAAAGTCAAACATCTAACTGAGTTTACTCCACACAACAATGATAATGAGGAATATGAGTATAGCAATAATGGCACCCGTCACAAAACGTTGCTGATACATCCTATGATTATTAACAGAATCTATGGTTAATGGACGTTCCAGCATCGAGGAAATATTGGGTTTGACTCTACCTTCTGATCATACTCGTCAACTTATTTGAAGCCCGTGCAATCGAGTTGTTTGCCATTTCGAGCTAGGGTGACTGTATTCAGGATGTAAACAGATTACAAGACATTGGCTACCCACTGTGCTCCTAGAGTTCTCGATTTGTTCCCTCTGTACTCGAAGATTTGACAGGATGTCAGCACCTAGATCCTCAGTCTCTAATGCAAGCCTCTGCGAGTCTTGCAATCGTTTAGTGCCGTCCTCCAGCAGTGCCGTACCAGCAAGCAAACGTGAACGATCACTGGAGGAACCATAAGGGTCGTCTGAGGAATAGCCAGGACGGGGTGTGGAAGATGCTAGAAGACTAGATCGAGCAAGTTGGGCGGAAAGGTCCTTGAAAGTCTTTTTGAACCGGGAAAGATCAGCCTTGGCAGACCTGAGACGATTCTGATACTGGGGCCGTATAGATTGTGGAATTCCCTGGATTTCGATGTCCATTTGAGATACCTGTAGACACGATAAGAAGGACTGTCGTGAATGTACCCTATATAGCTTTATGGAACTTACCATTTCGTCGGCCTCGTCTAGTTCCATTTCTACCCGCCTTAACGATGCTTTGCGCTGTTCTGTAAAAGTGCATGTCTAGCGAGGGAATCCAAAACATAAAAGTAGCTTACCACCATCCTGATTCTCATCCCCTTCCAACTTTTCACGTATTGTCTCGATAAATTGCTTGAAGTCCTGCTCGTAAGAGTCGAAGAGGGCAGTAGGCGAGGTATCCATTTCGATTTAAATATATTCCGCTTTCCGCCAGGGAATGTAGATAAGTATATAGTCGTGGTAGGTGGAAGTACGAGTACAGCAAGTGCCGACTGCGCAAGTGCCGGATAGTCCGAGGTTGATGACATTCCGAATTTAGTAATCACCTTCTCGTCGCCCACCACGATGTCGAGTCCAGCGTAAGTACGCAGTTCATTCAATCATCATACCACGAACTCAATGGACACTTTGCAATATGTAGAGTATCCCTGTATCTCGACCCGCAAATTCGTGATTGGGTGCTTTTCCCAATCACTCTGGTCATGGCAAGTCCTGTCTACGCGTATGGATGAATACTTCAAACTGAACGTTTTATCCAGATCTTGGTCGGGATACTAAGGCACTATGTTGTCCTACTTCTCCAGTCACCGCCAAAAAAGCTCGCTCGAGCCGCTATCCGTGAACAGTAAGTGATGGGGTGCAGCGCGTCATCTATCATCTTCATTTAACTAGATATTCTTTTGCTACAGACGCGCTTTGATTCGTTCTCAAGTCCTTCGTGCGACATCCGCTAACTCTCCCATACCCCCTTCATATTACCGCTCGATATCCAGTCGCCTTGCAGCAGCGTTTGAGGCTGGAACGTATCTTAAAGATGGACCTTCAGAAGGCGACGCACCTTCCACACCTGCAAATCCTATGACGGACCCTGCTGCAATGGATGGGATGATGGCGGGAATGAAAACTCAGATGGTAATGATGGTTCCCCAAATGGTCATCATGGGCTGGATCAATTTCTTCTTTCAAGGATTTGTACTCAGTGAGCATTCTGCTTGCTTCCCGAAGTTGTAGAGCCCTGATCTCTTACCAGTTAAACTGCCCTTTCCTCTTACACTCGGATTCAAATCCATGCTTCAGCGAGGTATAGAAACTCCCGACATGGATGTTAGATGGGTATCCTCGTTATCCTGGTATTTTCTCAACTTCTTCGGATTGAACGGGCTATATCGCCTGATTCTTGGGAATGATAATTGTATGTCTTCGCTGGAATTGATTTGTCGTTTCTTACTCGTCTTTAGCCGCCGCCGATACTTCACAAACAATGATGGCATCTCCATTTGCTGCGGGGGCAAATCAACCTGGTCAACCGCAAGACTATGTCAAGTTATTCAAGGCCGAAAAAGACAACCTTGCGTTTGCTGAGGGCCTTTATTCCTGGATGGGAGACGATGTAGAAACAAGACTGCTTCGCAAACACGGTAAACTGTGACGTGTATAATTTATGTGCTTTGCTCTACAATGGTATACCTATTTCCACATTGAGAATAATGGCTACATTGCAACGAAATTACATGCTATGTAAATCGACCTCGTTCAACAAGTCCTTATATCGTACAGCCAAAGCACCCAATAAGATATAGAACAACACTCGCTATATAATCATACAACCTGGAGGAAAATGACGTTGAGAGAAACAGGACTATGATTCAACGAGAGGCCTCACTGCAACTAATCATTATTTATACTAGACCATCGTAGAGTGAGAGCGCCTGAACGATTGTGGGATCTTGTTTGCTTCCTTCTACGAATTCATCAAATGTTAATTTGGCATCTTTGTCCCTATCCATATTCCGGAAAATCTTGTCGACACGCTACAGAGGATTTGAATGTTGGCGCTGATATAAGAAAGCAGATGCGCATGCGCAAGCTCACTTTTTCCGGTGTGTCTTCATCTGATGGAAGTTTGACCATCTCCCCAGTCATCTTGTATATGGACTGGACTATCTGGAGCATCTCATCGTAGGTGATCGTTCCGTCCTTATCGATATCATACAGCTGGAAGGCCCCTACGATGAAGGGTAATTACTCTGATGACGATAGATCAGAAAGACCTGCGGACGTACATTTGAGTTTCTCGTCTAGCCTGCCTCTACTAGTAACACTGAGTGCACAGATGAACTCTTTGAAGTCTATTGTGCCGTTCTTATTCTCGTCGAAAACGTTGAAGACATAGTCCGCAAATTCTCCTGGATCGCCAAAGGGAAAGAACTGCTTGTAGATTTTACTAAACTCGGTTTTGTCGAGATGGCCAGAAGGACAATCTTTCCGAAAGCCTTTATACCTGGGTGTAACAGTTGAATAGGGTAGCAACGACGAATGAACTAGTGACTACGCATTACCATTGCTGTAGCTCCTTCTTATCGACTGGATGGCCTCGAATCAGACGCGAAGTTATAGTGATGAAGAAGATACATACAATAAGTATTCTTCTGGAGATCGGCTAATTGTTCTGGGGAGAGCTTTGACTGGGACTTGCCCATGGTGAAGATGGAAGAAGAACTTAAGATCTATCCGAAATGCCGGAAGTACAAATGCCGTACACGTTATTCCCGGAAAGGAAAAAGTAAACACGATGAGCCTTGAGGCGCATCGTGTACTGTACTTTATATATGGTGGAAAAGAAAGGCCTCGTGCAGCGTATAAGACAAGAATGGCAAACGCGAAAAGTAGAGGCCCTGATTCTCTGCTTTTTTCCAAGTTGCTCAGTCAAAAACTCACCATGATCATTCGTGAACTCTGTAATCCAATCGACAGCTTCTGGCATGTGGCACCACTCTCACACACCCAGTCATCCACTTTCCCCTTCGTTGTCTCTCTTTTCTTCTTAAATGTGTTATCCTGAGGGCTCTGTAAGCCATGCTGTCAACGATTGTCCTCTGTGCAAGGCCTTCGTCCATTCCAGGTTAGTTATCAGTAACTTTGGTCATTTGTGGGCCCTCATCGTCTTTTCCAACGAACAGATGTCCACATGTGAGAGAAGTCTGCAGAAATCGTGCGCTACATCCTCAGTTGGATGTTGTCTATCTAAAAAATGCAGAAGGTATACTTCTTTGTGTCGCCACACTTTTGCCATTTTCACTTATACGTGCTTCCCCGCAAACAGTTGATTGGTTCAATGGCTGTGGATATTGCAAGGTGTGTACCTTCATTTCGTTTTTACCGTTTATCCTCATCTCAGATAACTCTTTAGTGGGCTCGTTTGAATGCTTCTCAGAAGCCTGGCTTCCCCAATCCAGGCTGGCCAGGTTGTTGTCGTGCTCCCGCTCCGAGCGAATATCGAATGATACAGGCTGCTGATTGGCGATCTATCAGTATCGTACACCATATCCCAATTCCTCCGGAAATCAAGCTTATCCTCGATGGACTCACTACTGGCGGGCGATCATCTTCCAAACCGTTCATGCCTCCATTGGATCGCAGGAACAGCAATAGTGGCACCGGCACTGGCACTGGCACTGGCACTGGGGGAGGTAGCCCTCCAACCAAGCTAAGCAACACCGCTGTCAAACCGGTATCGAGTGCGAACAAGGTCCGTACATCGGCGAGCCCGAAAACGCCCGCCGCCACACTTTCCAAAGCGACAGCCAACTCCGTGGAAGGCATCCGTAATTCTCCGGAAAAGGAAAAGTCTTCCTACAACAATTCTGCACACTCTTCTCCAGGCCGAAAGCAGATTGAGCTCGACACTTACACGACACCGCGACGCAATTCGGGTAGTCGAGCTCCGCCAGCTATACCGTCTTTCAACAAAGGGTCTCCCGATCTACGTTCGTCTACCCTACCCTCAGGCAAAAGTTCCCTCGAGTCACGTTCATCTGCCATACCCTCGAACAAAGGCTCTCCCGATCTACGCCCATCTGTCATACCCTCAGGCAAAAGTTCCCCTGAGTCACGTTCGTCTGCTGTACCCTCGAACAAAGGCTCTTCCGATTCACGTCCGTCTGTCATACCTTCGGGAAAAGGCTCTCCCGAATCGCGTTCACCTGCTATAACCTTGAGCAAGGGCTCTCCTGAGTCACGATCATATGGCATACCTCTGAGCAAAGGCTCGCCAGAAATACGTCCCAGTCTCGATCGACGTCGTAGCAGCACCATTAATCCTCCTACTCCAAGCTCCAAGTCATCGACTCCGTCGCGGAACACTGCTTCCAGCTTCACGCTTGCTTCGCGCAAGGCATCGAAAAATGACGATGCATCCAGCGTTGCAAGTGGTGGTAGTGGAGAATCAGACTCACTGTCCGACAGTACAGTCACTTCCGATGGAGGATTCACTGATTACCTTTCGGACGAATCTGAGGCAGAACTTCAACGACAAGCAGAAGCCAAAGCTGCTCTTTTGGCGCAGAATCAGGCTGAGGAATTAGAGTTCAAAGCCGCTCGTCAACAACTAGCCCATGTTGACCTCCGTCCCCCCAAATCTTGGAACCCCACGAACATCACGAACAGCAATACTGCTCTACGTCTAACGACCACTACGAAAGGCTAAATTCCTGCGATGTACACACATGTATCCAAGGTTTCTCTAAGATTTCTGCTTTTTTCATGTAAAATCTATATATCCCTTACATACATATCTATCATCTGTACCATATATCACACGGCATATACAGGAGGGCCAGCATGCATTGATATCTCTCTATTCTGTTGTTTACAATCTGTTGTGTTTGGAGTGGACGAAATTGCTTTACTTCGCCTCTATCAGTTCTAACACGTGTGATAAGAAGGTCTGCTCTTCCCATGACGCCACATTAACTTGGACCACGATCTTGAGTCCGTTTTCTCATGAACTTAGCCCGCCATTCCATCACAGCGACAAATCCCGTTCACATATTCGACACCAGGCTCGACGCAGACTGCGAAATATTCACAACCTGTTCACCGGCTGGATTTGCCGTTTACAAAGCATGGCCTCTGCAACTGCTGAGGAAACGCGGTATGCCAATGCACTTGTCTTGTTGAGCTTTCTGTGCTAACGTCTTTCAACTTATTGAGAGTTAAGCGGAGGCACTTTGGCTGCTGCGATGCCCATGCACACATCTTCTCTCCTCTTTCTCTTGGGTGGCGGGCGAAGTCCATTGTATCCTCTAAACAAAGTGATCTTGTGGGACGATGCCATCGGTAGTGAGGTGGCTGAGTTGGAATTTCGTGAACGGGTACGGGGCTTCGCTTGTAGACGAGGATGGCTCGCAGTCTCCCTTCGACGCAGAGTGATCGTATTCGAGATTGGCCATCAGGTCACAAGATATCAGGAATGGGATACCTGCGATAACCCCAGAGGTAAGTGACCATGGCAAGAGGCTTTGTTATTACGTCTGATTGGAATTTAGGTTTAGTCGCACTAGCCTCCGGCACTCATGCTACTCTATTGGCTATCCCCGGTCGTCAAATGGGACATGTACAGCTTATCCATCTTCCTCCATGTTCTCCGCCCCCGCTGAAAGGCCCTCCGCCATCAACTCTTCCAAAGAAGCCTCCACCTCCTCCAGAAAAGTATCCTGTCTCTATAATCGCTGCTCATACGACTGCTCTCTCCACATTATCCGTGCCGCCGTCTGGACGACTACTTGCTACAACTTCCTCACGAGGCACACTTGTCCGAATATGGGACTCTCTGACTGGGAAGCTGGTGCGTGAGCTCCGAAGGGGAGCAGATAAAGCCGAGATATTTGGTGTGGCTTTCAGGCCAGACGAACAGGAATTGTGTGTGTGGAGTGATAAAGGTACAGTACATCTGTTTACTTTACTTTCAGCTGTATCGTGAGTCTACCCTATCTTGGTACGTCAAGTTTGAGCTCATGCTCTTGATCATAGAAATCGACAGTCAACCTTCTCCCCGCTTGCGCCATATATTCCTCTTCCCAAATACTTTGAATCAGAGTGGTCTTATGCACAATATCGAATCCCTACGCAATCTTCACATATATCCCTTTCAGCTACAACATCGTCACGTTCAACGACAGAAGACATTCCAGATGAGGAACGATGCGTTGTAGGCTGGATCGAGGTTCCTTCAGAATCGGCTTCAGCCCCGAGTGAATATCAACTCATCGCACTAACCTACGCTGGAGGCTGGTATCGTCTCTCCATACCAAATACCAGCTCCACCATATCGGCCCCATTCTCTCCGAGTTCGCCGCCCAGGGTCCTACATGGTCGGTCCCCTAGTGTATCTTCAACAAGAAGCGAACGCGGTCATGGTAAAGGGAAAGAGAAGGAAAAGAGTAATCATTCCAAAGCGAGTCAATGTCAATTGCAAGAGTTTCGGCGCTACGGAAGGTGGGATGGATGGGACTAGAAGTCACCCTTGTGGATACTATGTACAGTTGTAGGATTTCTCCACCTTTGGCGTTTTTTTTTTTGGTTTATTCGCTCTATACCCGTATAATCAATGCTCTTCCTACTGATATTAATTTGGCTATGACTGCTCGGTCATGCTGTACTTATGATTTCTTCTCCGTTGTTGCATAGATTCATCATTTCACATTTGTACTGCTAAAGCTGTTGGTTCGAGTCATGATGACCTCTAATGACCTATGTACACTCACCTGCCCATCGCTCACACTCCCTTGTCATCAACTATACATCGTCAATTGTTTTGTGTTTGACTTTTCCCAGACGCAGACGACAGATTGAACTGAACATTTTTTCTGTATTGCATGGATAGATTGGCTGCAGTTTGGAGATGATAATTTGCTTGTACAATTTCCTGGCGGAGTCACATATTGATGAATCAGGGTGGCTGTTGGATCGTAAAATTGCGAACCTCTAGGCTCTTGTTCAGTTCTAAGATAGTCTCCGTGCATTTTAACTTCGAAGTTCACTTAGCTACCAGCCGCCGCGGAAGGCAAACCGCAACACGTACCGTGTTCTTCAGAATACGTTCCAGAAGGACAGCCTGGCGTTCTGCATGGGGATTTTCCATGATTGTAGAAAATAAAGATGGCCAGAAGCGCTTGAGTATATATTACATATAGTCTAAGCGCTTAGATCAACTTCCAGTCACGACTTGACGGCCATCCTGGATTGATCTTGTAGGATTCATCCTCATTGCACGGCATATACCTCTATTTAGCAATGATCCTTTCCGTCGGCCAACCAATTGGACGTCATGCGAGCAGTTGTGGTTACTGCTCTCCATCCGGTGAACGAAGTAAAGCCGATTCGTCCCATACAGCTGCATCTCTCGTTGCGCTTCAGTTATCTTCTGAAGTGTACCAAATGATGCTTAACCGAGGTTGGCGTCGCTCGGGTCAGTGCTTAGCAGTTTATGTCAACGTTCACATCGTCACTCACCGGAACAAATAGGAAGATTTTGCTATAAGCCGCATCTACGATCCTCCTGCTGTCCCCTTGTACGTCTCGTACGCTGCTCAGAAGCGTCTTATATATTCACTGTATCTCCAGTATACGATCAAGTGCTTGCATTCTTCAATGCCCGTTTGATTATTTATTATGATCTCCCTTTCAGATTAGATGTTTTATGTTTTGAATCATCCAAACATCACAAGAAGCTCGTAAATCGGCGCGTCCCTCTCTAAAGCTCTGGAATGCTTCCAAGGCTGATACGAATTGATATAGGTGGAACACGTTTATTCAGCGCGGCGGCAATGCAGGGTACTTGAGAGGCTAGTTGTGGCCTGGAGCTAATTAATGATTTTCATGAATTGCAGAAACCGCGAAAGGCAAAAAGGGAAAGACAATGCTAAATTCAATCTCAGAGCTTCTATACATGCCTCTGAGTTTCACTCAGATCAGAATCAACAGTTCGCGCATAGGTTCGAGGTAAGCAGTGGCTTGATGACAGCTGAACTTGGCTCAATTAATGATCGACTTTCTTTCATTCTAGATGACTCTCGAACCTTCATCCTACACCGATGAGAAATACGAGCTATTCAAGAAATATCAGACCGAGATACACTATGATTCTACTTCTCCTGGAGGATTCAGAAATTTCTTGGTTGCAACGCCTCTACATGTAGGTCCCAGTGTATGATGCTAAAATCTACATACTCAGTGAACCCCTTGAGCAGCAAGAGCCCATCCAGTACTCGTCTCCTCCGATTAGTGATCTTCCCACTCACTATGGATCTTATCATTGGTGTTATCGCCTGGACGGCAAGCTCATAGCTATATCCGTCATCGATATACTTCCTGAATGTGTTTCTAGCGTAGGTTCACAGTCTAGAAAATCATATCGAACTGACGACCCCCTCTCTGTCTCTGTGCAGGTCTACTTCATGTATGACAAGGACTATGAAGCATATTCCCTGGGAAAGGTTAGAAACGACATACTTCGCTGGTTAGTTCCGCTGCTCAATAGTCTGTTCCGGCAGTTGAGCGCTTTGAAAGAGAATGTTCTTGCGCAGGAACTTCATGCTGCTGGTGCCCCATCTTTGAAATATCTTTATCTAGGTCCGACTTCTCCGTCTTTCTCGTTCCTCAAAGTTACAATTTCTCTCTATTCTAGGTTACTACGTTCATTCCTGCCAGAAAATGAGGCACGTCCACTCATACGTTTAAGATGCTGCATGGAATGATCGACAGACAGGTACAAGGGCGAATACCAGCCCAGTTTCCTCTGTGATCCAGTTGAGTACCTGGTATATACTTGAAGTTTCTCCGAGTGGATGCTGAATGTGTTTTGAGTAGGAAACCTTTGAATGGTACCCATTCGCCGATTGTACAGCCCTTTTGGCGGAACACCGATACGCATGTTTCTCTCGACCTGAAGGTTCATTGAGAGGAGAACCAAATCATGAACTAGGTACAGTCGTATTCTTAATCCAGTACCACAAGTCCGATCCACACATCTTTATATAGTACAAGACTTTAAGGAGTCCCATCCTCAGGAACCGGAGCAGGATACTCTAGAACGTGTCTTCGTGATCTCGGAGGTGGATGGCCCTCAGGTATCAGTAATACCAGCCAATGTGAATCATTTGAGGATCGATATATTTGTCCACTACTGACTTGAAGCCCTCTCAGCTTTATTCTGATCGGAATTCTCCTTTTCACAATCACGAATTATTCTGCTGCATAGAGGAGTTAGGAGTGGATCTTGCTTCAAGAATATTTTTTCAGCTTTGATCTTCGATTATCTGGTAAGGCTATACTTACTCATTGTTGTCGAAGCTTCTAATTCATTGCTCTGAATAGCTCGATCCAAGTCCGACAAGTATAATTCGGCACAATTCGAGAGATTTCGTGTGCTGAGATCTGCAATGAGATAATTTGTTTACGAACTCCAGTGTACTCGCGAGCGAACGTCTCTACTAGGCTTGTCTTTGACTCAAAGGACTGGAAGGAACCAACGCCATGATACCAAAGAATCATTCAACATGCAAGTCATATGTCAGATATATTGAGCTCAGAGCATTCTTTGAATTTAAAAAAAAAAACAACCTAGGAATGGAAACCTTTGACAAGGTTTCGACTTTCTGTTTCTGTGGCCGTCACGAGGCTATCCGATAGGTTGATGATGCACCAATTACCGTGTGTTGGAGCCAGAATGGATATTGCCAAGGTGTGCGTTTCTATTATCAGAGGCCCATTGTCGATCCTGATAAAATTTTGGCGCTATTTGAAGCACGGTTCCGGTGACACCTATCCGCGGCGAAACGAGAGAAAGGGATAAGTTGCCCTATCACGGCCTCAGTATTGTCTTTGTCAATCAAATGTCTTCCGACAATGTCATCACTGACTGCATTCAGCAATATAGGCTTCTCTTTGATCTGAAAACCAACCATTCATTCGAGATCCCGCGAATCGTGTAAATACGCGATCCTTTCTCTCCTTGTTGGACCAGCGGTTCCTCTTTCCAGTAGTCCTTCCTTCATACTATCTCACTCATCCGCTCTTTAATTTCGATCCAACATCATGAAGAACTTATTATTCTCTCCTAGCATTTGGCGAATAAAGTTTCCGAAATCATCTGGTGTAGATGAGCTAGCGGCCTCTGAAAGATCGGAAACTCCCACTAATACGTTTATCGGCCGACTGAAACCTGGTCACAAGGAAACAGGAGAAAGAGCCGCTTCGAACATGAAGCAAGCTCCTTGTCGTCCACCTCGACCTCCCAGTCCGAATTTGTTCGGTACCCCTAGGCCTGTCGAAGATGCCTCCGAAGTCCCGACTTTTAGGAGAGAACTTTCGCAGAGAAAACTCATCCGCGGCCAACGTCCTAACCGGACGGCTGAATTACTCAAAGCCAAGCGAAGTTTGCCCGAGCTGGATGGTGTTTGGAAGGGATTCTTGAACGATGTGAACGAGGACCACGACTCCTTGTACCAGCATCCCATACCCGAATTGCCTACCCTGCATAGGCAATCGCCCACTGTGCGTCCCGAATTGAAGGACGAAGAGATCAGTGGTTCTCGCCCACCCTTCCCGCGGCGGCGGCCCCTCGGAGGATCTCAGCCCCGTGTCGCCCTACATACTTCGAAATCCACTACCTGTATTGCTATACCGGAAGAGCCGTCTTTGAGCCCACGCTCATCGGTGTCATCTGCCGATTATGTGACTGACATGGACTCTCTGGCATTATTTCCTGCGCCTCCCCCGTTGAGAATAAGGAAAAGAGTTCCCAAACCGCTCATCTTACTACCTACCGCAACCATTGTTCCCTTACCACCATCACCTTGTACCGGCTCCCTAAATCCCACACCAGTAGCAAGTCCGACCTCGCCGAATCTTCCACAGAGTCCTCGGAGAGCGACATCCCCGCCGTCGATTCTAAAAAAATCGCAATCTGCCGCGTCACTGTACAGTACGCCTACATCGCCAAGTTATAATACATATCCATCCACCTTGACGCTAGCTCATCCGCAGCGTATAGCGCATTCTATATCGAGTCCATCCCGCCCCAGTCCTTCAATATCGCCCATGAGTCATAAATCATCTTCCAGTGACACCATGGCTTTATCCAACTCCGGATCTTCTCGCAGGTATACCAATCGCACCAATACCTTCACCTCAAGCTCCAGGAATGATAAACCCCTTCCGCCTTTGATGGTGAGAAATTTCCATTCTCGTTGCACTGGCAGGCGTATCTCAAATAGAATATCAATAGCTCAATGGACGACAGCGGAATATCAAGCACCCATCACCCATCGAATGGGGTATTGCTGTTTGAAGACTTGCCCTTTTTCATTGCTTCTGAACATAATTTATCTACTTGTCTTCTCTCTGATTAGAACTACACACTATTGTAGTTCGTCTTTTTCACTACATGTAACTAAAAATTGTACATTATGGATGTATATCGTCATTTTCGTGAAAGGAGCTCGAAATATTCAAAAACCGTGTCGGGATGTCATCGTTCTTTCTTGGATTCCGGTGCTTGCGCAGAGATACGAGTGGGAGATATTGAGCTCTGCTTGTCTTCAAGGATGGAGAGGATAATGTACGCGATGAGAACAACGTTCGCAGCTACAACTGCGGTAATAGCCGCGAAGGTGGAATTCCCTAGTGAGGATTCAGCTCCAGATCTTTGCGTTTACACTGGAAGATGGTATTACCATTCCAAAGATAATGCAAGCTCCCGTAATATGAGGTGAGTGGCACAATGCCCAGAGACAAGCTAAAAATCACTAGCTTGGAGAGTGTACCACTGTTGTTTTAAGTCACACAGAGAATTCAATGCTAGATTATATTGACTCACTTTGAAGCAGTATTTGTGTTCAGCTTTCCTATAGCTGCTTGTTCGCTGGTACTCATGGTGGACAGAGGAAGATCGCGAGGAACGTGTCATTGTCCATTTAAAAAAATGAAGTAACGTGTTTGATCATTCTCGCGTTCTTCTTAGCCTTACCACTATTGCCGAACGCAGCTCGCGTAAGTATGCAGCTCGACGCTCCCAGCGTGTCCGAAACATCTTGGCTGCATCCTTCAGAATGGGATATCCTTGTGCTATCTACAGTGATCAAAGTGTTACTGTTTCCCGCCTAGTGAGTCTCATGGTGCAGAAGGGAACAATGTCTCAATCTCTTAGTCGTTCTACGGACTTTGAAGTCCACAGAAATTGGCTTGCTATAACTCATTCACTTCCTATTTCGCAATGGTATTATGATGTACGTATTCCACGAAACATTCAATAAATGTCGACTCTCATGTCTACGTACAGACATCCTCACAATGGAGTGCGTCTTTCTCCCCCAAGTCGAAAGTGACACAGAGGTGACACTATATACATAGCCCTTGACTATCCACCATTCTTCGCCTATTTCGAAAAGATCCTTTCCATTCCAGCTTCTGTCATTGATCCCAAAATCGTTGATTTGAACAATCTCAATTACGACTCTTGGTCTATCATTCTTTACCAGCGTACAACAGTCATTATCACGGAACTAGTGCTGGGAGCCGCACTCTTAAAGTACGCCACAATGTCTTCCTTATGATTTAACTTTACTCATTTGATTCATACAGATTCATACGAGGCGCCGTTGATCCACCTACTCAACGTGTCATCTCAGCCTCTCTGTTTCTTCATCCCGGCTTTCTCATCATCGATCATATACACTTCCAGTACAATGGCTTCATGTTCGGAATTCTGCTCTGGTCTATCCTCATGGCCCGTAACGTCAATATTAGTCTTACGTGGATGTTCACAAGCTGGCACTCACTCAGTGATGTTCTAGGGCAATAAATTAGCAAGCGGGATTCTGTTCGCTGTGCTGCTCAACTTCAAACACATCTATATGTATCTCGCTGTGAGCATGATGGTGTTATCGCTTCACAAAATCTGATTTTGATCATACAGCCTGCGTATTTCATTTATCTCCTCCGCTCCTTTTGTCTATCGCCGTCTGGACAGGTAGAGATCAAGAACTTCCTTGCGCTGGCCAACGCTGTGATTGCCATCTTCATAGCATCTTTGGCACCATTTGCTCTTATGGGCCAAATACATCAATTAATGTCACGATTGTTTCCTTTCACTCGAGGCCTCAATCACGCGTATTGGGCACCCAATGCATGGGCTCTGATCACTGCTGCTGATCGTGTCCTTCTTAGATGTGTGTACCTTCTATTTGATTTTATCTGTAAGCAACATGTAAGGATTGTTCTATACAGATGCCAAAAGTACGGGACAAATTTTCCACATAAACATGGCAGGTGTCTCTTCGACGTCAAGAGGGCTTGTGGGGGATACCGTCTTTGCGGTCCTTCCGAACATAAAGCCGTTGCATACTTTTACAATAACGATAGCTCTGCAGTCTGTCAGTGAATTCCTTCCTTTTCGTACATGCATCTGAATTTCTGTCCCAGATTGTCTTAATCAAGCTGTGGTTCCACCCAACTTACAAGTCTTTTCTCACTGCCCTAACCCTTTGTGGTTACTCTTCTTATCTGTTCGGGTGGCACGTCCATGAGAAAGCCGTACTCCTTATATTGGTTCCACTCAGGTAAAGCCCTTCCTTTCTTGAACCTTCTATAACCTTTATCGGTATTTCAGTCTACTAGCTGCTGAACGTCATGCATACTTTCGTACGTTTGTGATAGCTACTGTGGCGGGAGTATTTTCTCTGTTTCCCCTGCTATTCACTCCTGCAGGTGACGCTCTTTCTCTTTCTTCGCTTGAACACAATTCTCTAATATGGAGATAGAATCCGTCATTGAAGTAATATACTCAATCGTATGGTTTGCCTTACTTTACATCCCATTATCTAAACGGGTTTACGAGTGAGTGCATCCGGTTACTTTCTTGCCCTTTACTAAACTTAATCATGAGGTTCCCAAAATCCCTATCTTATGTGATACTCGATGTTCTTGAGAAATTATACCTCGGAGGTTTTATTTTTCTGCAGATATTTGTCGCCTCTTTTCCTGTTCTCGCATCGTGGAACCTTCGGAGGAAGATCGAAGAATCTGGCAATCTCAACACCAGCGATTCGTCCGCGATGGAATTTTTACCATTGATGGTGACTAGTGTATACTGCGCGATTGGGATGGTGTGGGGATTCATGCGGTTAATCTTTATTTATTTAAATGAGGATACGACGTACCAAGGACAATTGAGTACAATCCAATAAATTTTGAATGAGTGCTGAGATAGCATTCGTGTAGAATTCCACGTCTTTGAGGCCGCTGAACGCTGACACCTACTTAACTGGCACTGGCCGCGGATACCAATGCGTTATCATACTTCGATGGTCGCATGACGATACATCCTTGTCGGGAGCAGTAACAACTGTTCAGGGTATTCTATACACATATAGAAGACTTCATCCCAAGAACTTCACGAAGCGAATTTTTTTGGGGAGTAACATGGAGAAAGTGACAACCGACGGGACACTGGTCTACAGGATATATGCATACAAAATCATTACTAAAAAGTTCAAGAGAACGAGTAGGGTCTGTGGATATCTGCAACTGAAAGATGTGAAGAAGAGATGACTGACCCAGGAGATGCAGCTGGTTCCTGTAGTACACAGATTTGACAGAGGACGCATTATCAGCCATTTCTACCACGGCAAACACTCAGACAGATCAAACTACTACCCATGTCGGACAATCGAACTGAAAAGGGGAGATTATCGGAATCAAAGAGGCAGCAGGGATAATTGACGAAGGAGACAAAACTTTGGAGCCTCAAGAAAGACCGCTAAAGACTCGGACCGTGTTGAAGTATTAATGAAAAGAACAAATTCACAGGCGTTGCGGAATATACAAGAAGAAATAAAGGCAGCGGTGTACAAATGAAAAGCAACAGCAACGCTTGCTAGTTTAAGGCATGACTACGGTGGCATGTCTGCGAGAGGGGAAATAGCCCAATATTAATGTCTGACTTTCCTTCATTCGCTAGCTTGTTTGCTTTGTCGTTTCCTTCAATGCCAGCACGACCTTTCACCGTAGTACTAGTAATCGGTTCAAAATGAAATGAATTCTGCGTCGACCTCCGAGTCAGAAGCTGCCTGACTCGGAGTTGAGCCAGCCGACCCAGCCATGCAAGTGCCGGCTATCAGATTTTGATGAATTTCGGCACCTTCAAGCGCCGTTTATCCTTGCCATCCAACGGGCGTCTATTTCTCAAAATTTCACCTTCATGGTAAGTTCATCCACCCCATATTCCAGCGGCAAATTCAAAGCTTCCAACATTAGTTGCGCCGTCAATCTAGAGAACGGAGACAATATGTTTATGCCAAGTCGTTGGAGGCTCAGGAAAGACAAACATATGAACGGAAACAACAGTTAAAGGATGCTTTAGCAACGGGAAAATCATTACCAACAGAGTTGAGGAAGGATGCAAAAACGTTGGGACAGGATTTGGCTTTTGACGAAGCGCAAGTAGGTTAGCTCGATTGTGCTTTTGTGTACCAGTGCAAAGCTAATATCCGACCAGAACCTACATCGCACATTGATAATGAATATTCAAGAGCCGGAATCCAGGATCCAAAAATCATTATCACTACGTCGAGAGACCCTTCTTCCAAATTGCTTCAATTTTCCAAAGTGAGTATCCACTCTACTATTGGGAGCCCTTTCATGAAGGTTCGGTTCCATAGGAAATCAGACTGATATTTCCCAACTCGCATCGGATAAATCGAGGAAACTATGTCGTCAAGGAGCTTGCAGAGGCTTGTCGGGCAAACGATGTCACAGACCTGATCGTACTGCACGAACACCGTGGCAATCCTGGTGGGTACAGTCCCGTGTCGCTCCTTGTACTTGAATGACATTTGTCTTTAGACGCAATGATTATCTCTCATTTTCCACATGGTCCGACTATCTTCTTCACTCTCAACAACGTCGCGCTACGGCATGACATTGCAACCTATAAAGAATCCACTGTGTCAGAACAATACCCTCATCTCATATTTGAAAACTTCACGTCGAAATTAGGTGAACGAATCCAGGATATCCTGAAATATCTTTTTCCTGTACCCAAAGAAGACAGTAAAAGAGTCATGACTTTTGCCAATGAAGACGACTTTATCTCTTTCCGGTAGGGTCGCGTCCCGTCTCTTCCCTGCGTTTCGCTTCTTAATCCTTCCAGACATCATGTATTCGTAAAAATACCACGGCAAGTCCAGCTCGCAGAAGTAGGTCCCCGATTTGAAATGAAGCGTATGCGTTCCCCTTATCTTTATTGAGTACTTGGTCCTCATCCGCCGCCCCCTTCAGCGTATGAAATTCGCCAAGGTACAATTGAACAGGCGGAGGCAGAACGTGAATGGGTATTGGCACATTATTCAAGAACGGCAAAGAAAAGAAGCGTGTTATCTGGCTCGGGGAGTTACTCAGCCCCTCGAAATTCGCGTAAGCCACCAATGAAAAAGATCAAACGTTGAAGCGTATATTCTCGTACGGTCGCCGTTGGACGTTGCTACGCCAGTCTATTACAATGGGTATATGATCACCCCGTCCCCCCAGCCCCATCCATTTGTATTCTCTTCCCATGCTGTATAAAACTTCTTTCTCTAGAAGATGTATGCTGAATTAGACCCGTCGATTTCAAGTTTCCGAGGCTCAAAAATTCGAGCAGGTGAACACACCCGCAAGCGTCAATTGTACTGTTCGTTTTCTGCTGCGTATTTGCGTATGTATGTAGTGAGCTCGAGGTGACCACGATCATCGCCAGTTGTTGCGCTTGGTACAATACCGGAGGTGACCCCTGTCAGGAATGAATTCGAGGTTAAAGTCATGTATATCTTTTTCCAGTCTTTTGCCTCGAATTGCTTGATTCTTCTCGCTAGATCCTTCAGAGTAATCTACCGTGTCCAGGATACGTAGGTGCGATGCCACGTTGATAATATGATATTTCTGTCGGTGTTTTGGAGGACGTTCCAGAGCGAGTTATTTACATACTTAGAGTGAGTACCCTCTGGTCTTTGTACAACCATTGATCTTGTGCTCATCTTTCACATTGATTTCCTGGGCCATGGAGAATTGTTTTCATGCGCAAAAGAATCCCAACGTCGCTTCCCCAGAAGGCTCCTGGATTTTGACAGATCCTGACCCATGTATCACCTCCGAGTCTTCCCGAGGAAAGGCTGAGTAACTCAATCATCGCTTCTTGAATTCATTGCATCATATAGGAAACGATCCTACTACAGCGGGTGAGGATGGACGGTTCACGGACGTGTCGATGAACGGGACATCATTAGTCTGGACCACTTTCTTCATCGGTCCATGGGTAATTCCTTCCCATCCACAATATCATCTTCAGGTCCAATATTTGATGGCGCGAGCTTCAAAAATTCTGTGCCATTGTAAGAGATTCGGAGTAGAGTTCAGCCTGAACGCCGTGCAGACAGCTTTTATCGATAGGCACAAGCGATAGGATGATTTATCCAGGTTGAGCCGCTCAGGAACTAGAGAGATACACAGAGAGGGTTGTTGATGAGGAACATGAACTTTATTTCAATCATTTCCACTGTGGTTACTCCTGTCGCGCGCCAGAGGATCGATGTAATGATCAAGTACTTACGTGGAATAGATATAAGGAACCTCTTATTTTTCTACGTTCGGTAATCTATAATAACTCTGTCGGTGCAACTCATCTCCCATGTTGAGCATCTTGTAAACTCATGCCTTTCCTGGACCCCGGATTCTTGATTTCAACATAATTCATGGCTCGAAATCTCCCCTCACCATATCTCGTCACCAATCAAGGTATTGCCATGACACGAAAGTCTAGGAACTTGGTCTCTCACAGGGAGTGTAAGGTAGTATCAGATGTATGCAAATACTATTACGGCTCAATTCGAAGTTTGAGAATTGCATCGAAGGGCTGGACCCCCGGTGTCGTCAGCTTGTTGCGTTAGTGCCTGAGTTAAGTACTAGTTAAGTGGCGACTTGAAGTCACCCGTTTCCCTCCGAAATCACCATGAACATCTTCAACCCCAAGATCCTCGATGCGAGCATCCGCGATGTTTCCCTCTGTCTCTCTGATAATCAAAAAGCCGACTTACTATTATACGCACTGAGTAGCCTGGTTTATGAAGGGTGCGCCCATTATGTCTAGACTGATTTTTCTTGCAAACTGATTTGATACTGTATGTTGTTTTTTCAGTCGCTCTAGAATCGTATTCGAGAACGCCATTCAATCCTGTCTGCAGGTGACTTCGCTATCTCCCGAAAACACTGCCAAGGCCCGTATTCTGAGAGCCAGGGCTAGGCTCAACACCGGCTCCATTTTCGGCGCACAGGAAGGTATGTTCTTGCGCCTCTGAGCATAATCAGCTTGACAGGCATACGATGGGGATAGATCTTCAAGCTGCGTTAGTTGCCGAACCTGATAATCCTGAGGCGACTGCTTTACTACACAAAAGGTCTGTAAATGTAGAAAAGGTGCGTGCTGTGCTCTTCAAATATCATACTCTTACCTCAACTTGCAATACAGCTGTTGGCACCCAAACCAATCATCAAAGGGCAATTCTCCGTGGAGATCTGGCGAGAGATCGCGTCATTACTACCGCGAAGAGATCTTAAAACGCTGCTCTTTGTCCCAAATTCTCTGTCTCGCATAGCATCTCAACTATTGTTTCGAAAACTGGACCTCCATTTTTCTGATTTTTCTGACATAGCTGAAGAAGAAGCTGATTCTTGGCGAACCCCCCTTCTTTCTGCAAACATCAGGGACCAAAGCAATCGACACGCGCAACGTACTGCTGACATCCTCACCCGAGTGATCACAGATGCTTCCTTTGCGTCGGTTGTACGGACATTAAGGATATTCTCGTTTAGGTCAGATAAGGATGGGTGGAGTTCTTTCCAGATTGGTGAGTGGGTATTGGAATGCACGATAACGCTTAGTCTGACCGTGATTTCCGGTAGGTATATTATCCAATGCTCTTCCGAAGCTCATCAATCTCCGGAATGCTCATATCACTGCTCCTATTGATGGGACAATGCCCATCCTCCAAATTTTGCAAACCTCGCACCCGCGATTATCCGGACTTACACTACAAATACCTAACGGATCGCTTGGTCTCTCAACTCTGACTCTCCAACATCTTACCCACTTCGCCTATGAAGCAAGTTATGTGCCAAGCTCGGCGGGTGGAAGCGATCCTTCTTCCTCCGCTTCATCCGAGTCTGAAACCCTCTCTGAGTTCCTTTCCCAGAACCGTGGAACTTTGCGGACACTCTGTATAGAGAACCCGGCCTCTACTTTTCCTGCAACTTCGTCTATCTCAATTCGGAATCTCACACACATTGGATATATGGGTCAACTGCCTGTTACTTCAAGTCAGTTGATTCCTGATCTGCTCACGCATGGGCGGCAGCTAGAGTGCCTCAATTTAACGGTCCTTCTGGATTGTGCGCTTTCTCCGTATTTCCGTTCACTCTCGACGTCACTCCCGTTCCTCCGCCATTTTACCCTCTGCATTGCTGGGAGCGTCTCTAGACAATTGAATGACCGAGACTTGTTACCCTCGATTGCAGATTTCTTGCGAAATCGAAGAGATCTCAAAACCTTGAGTTTGACAGTTGGGGGTGGAGAATTTGTTCTTCGTTCAACGGGATTCGACGCTAGTATTTGGGGTGTCCTTCCATCCCTTACCTCTCTACTTGGACTGACGATAACTTACCCAAAAGATTTGGCTCCTGGCCTAGGGGCTTGGCTTATCCCACGGACAGTTGTATCACTCACGTTAGATGGTTTCGCTGCCGCTTCTCTTCGAGAACCTTTGATATTCTTAACTGTGAGTTTTGGTCACACGAAAGGTTAATTCATGTGCACTGATCTTGCCCTTTTTTTCCAACAGCAACTTCGTCCTGGAATTCCTACGGGGCTCCTATTTATTACGTTAGCCGACTTTCCTCTTCCTTTCCCTGCCCAGGTTGTAGAGGTTGGATTTCCCATGGTTCGATTGATTCGAATGGGGAACAATTATTTCACGGTTCTCAACAATCTCCCTGGATATGCAGGGGGACATCGTCAATACCATCGTCATGACAGTTCTCGTCGCTCCAGCTACTCTCATCTACCCAGTTCTAATTCTTCGCCTGCTCCTAGTCCTGTGTCTACAATATCAACCGAACTTGATATTTCATACGAGCTTGAACAATGGCCTAAGCGACGAGCAGTCTTTCATGCCAGGGAATGGTTTGAATGGCTGGGCTGCGAACCAGGCGAAGCACCTGATCTTCAGGAATTCTCTTTGAAATGAATGCAACTTTGTCACATTAGATCCAAGTATCCTATACTCCCTGTAAAGATCCACTTAGTGATCCCCAGGTTCATGAAGTAAGATGACCAACTGTAGCGAAAGGGTCCAAGGCAAGAATCAGACTGAGTACCTGACAGGATGTAACGCCTACGACGTTGTCTACCCTTTGTCTAGCTTTCTTACCTTGTTTAAATCATACATCGCCCTTCAGGTTCAAATTCTCTGGTACAATGTTTCCTTTAAAACTTCCTTTGAACTTGAACTGTTACACCTACGTACAACATTACTGGAATGTATCTACATAACGCACTTATCTTTTGTCCAATTTCTTGCTGTACTTTGACTCTAAACCGACCTAGAAGAGGTGTTACATACTTATACAGGAACCTCCATGGATTTCGCCGTGAATGAGTTCATCATCTACCTCGTGGGGATCGATCAAATCATTTTATTATGGTGCACGTCACCTAGCTGCCACTACCTGTGCACAAGCGTGGGAATATTACATAAGCGGCAAAATCGCCAGCTCACTACCAGACACGATGTGATACACATAGAATTACATGTGGACTGAATAAAATACATGTAGAATTAACGTTGAAATTGTTACGCTATAACATCTGCTAAGCATAATGCAAAGAAACTCATGCTTATGCAGGCTGGGCATGACAACATTTGAGGCTCAGCATACTGCCCAAGCCAGACCTGCAACCCCGA
Source organism: Lentinula lateritia (assembly GCA_028011325.1). Taxonomy (NCBI): domain Eukaryota; kingdom Fungi; phylum Basidiomycota; class Agaricomycetes; order Agaricales; family Omphalotaceae; genus Lentinula; species Lentinula lateritia. The sequence goes on from JANVFT010000057.1 coordinate 120,217, forward strand.
GATGTCAGCAATGAATCTGATTTGGAAGAGGCTGAACTGGCCTTGAAGATGGCCTCGAGGAGCTTATTTACTGAATCACTGACAATGTATCAGTAGATAAATATTACTATATCAGGAAATTTTAATATTACATAATATTACCATAAAAGGAAACGGCAAAAATGGCCCCATGATTTTCCTGAAATTCAACTTGTTCCAAAATCCCTCTAGAGCATTTCATCCTCTATCTATTTACTATCTTTTCACAAGAGGATCAAAGGATTCATCTACTCCTTGAGGCTGCTCCCACGCTTGTGCACAGGTAGTGGCAGCTAGGTGACGTGCACCATACAATGTACAGACTTTATTCTGCAACGAGCTCAGCATCCAGCTGTGCGAAGTTTTCAAAAAGTGACTGGAATAGATCAATGCAGCTTTGCACGTCGCTGTCGGAAGACATAAGACTCAGGTATCACTACCAAATTATGTAGGAGCTTACCTTGTCCCCGCAGTCTCTCTGATGGAATGCATTGATAACATAGGGCAGCCGACGTCGACTACCCGTAAGCCCATAGTAGACAAAGAGGGACCAACAGTTGAACCACACGGCCTGTGCAAAATCTGAATAGAAGCTATGGTCTGGACATAGGAGAACGTACATGTCATTGCGCGCTTCATACTCCTGAACCTTCCCTCCTTTCTTCTCGACCAACTTTTTAACCAAGAAGGAACCAATGGCATCACTCGTATATTTCTGTTTAGCATTAGTTTTGATCATGACGCCACCATTTATACGAGGTTGATGGTTTTCTTCGTGTTTGTTTGTATAGTTGGGGTGGATAGCATGCCCCATATCACACGAAACTAGGAACGAGCTGGCAATGCTCTGAGCCAGCAGGTCAGGAGTTGGAGATAGTCGACTGAGCACAGAAGGGATAAGATTTGACTCGGCTCCAGTGCTAGAGACACTACCAACTTCTTCGTGATTGAATAACGCTATACAGTTGACATTTCCTTCCAGTAACGAATTGGATGAAAGACTTCCAATCAGGGCGTCCACCGCACAAAATCTGCACGATAATGAACGTAAAGATTGGCTACAAGTCGAGAGAAGAAAACTGACGAGGAGAATTGGTTGTCCATTCGTGGGCTGAAAACAAATTCGTTTGCGATGCCTCCTAATTGAGAAGGTTGGTTATCATAGAGTTGTCTGTAAGCAATTTCTCAATATAGTGAGGACGAGATATACGGCCGGGAAGACGTTACTCGCAGTTCAAAATCGAAAATGTCATCTGGCGCTATAGATAATTCAGAAGCCAGGAGAGATAACAGCGCAGAATGATGGTTGTTTGCAATGCTGGAGGCTTGAACATCTCTAGTGCTCAATTTCGGTGACTCGGATGTCGCGTTCAGTTGTTCCGAGATCAGGCCTAGGATGGGAACAAACTCAGTTTCCTGATTGAACTTGAGGCTATCATTGACGCCTCGATCCACTGTGATTATGATTTGAATTAGAACTTGTGAAGCTATTGAGCTTTCACTCACAGTGTATAGCAAGAGAGGGGATGCGTAAGATAGGTCGATCGACCTTGATCAAACGAGACTTGAATTGTCCAGACCCATTGGAGGTAATAACCCTTCCAGCAACGGAAAGATCACGGTCCAACCAAGAATGCCATATGCCACCTCCATATGTTTCGATACCAACCTTGGGGAATCAAGTTAGGAGATCAGGAAGGCCAGGATGCATATGTCCAACTCACCTGAAGGTACCCGGCCTTGGTTCGTTTGGATATAGGACGAATCTGTTCCAGAGATGAAGGTTGAAAAGGGAGGACGCACGAGGACTCATCCACAACTCATCCTAAGATTCGGGCTATCGATATGCGTAGCAACAATACTCAGCCCAGCCCCCTGTTCTACAAGGCGGATCAGTATTCCATACCATCTGTGAAATTTGGTACACGCTTACTCCAGTTCTGGGGGGTAGTAAACGCGACTATGGTAGATTGGTTTCGAGTGAAGAAGTATTTTCCTCCTGGTTTGACTACCTTGTCCCAGCCATCTGATTCCTTCAATTTGCTAAACCCGACCTTCTCAAGGCGTTGCACCGTAGTCTGAACTGCGTGGAATGGGGTAGGAGAGGCATTCACAAAGCTAAGTAACCTGCTGGCAGCCTCGGGAACGGTAGACGACAGCATCATCCTGAGAATTGAATATGTAAACGGACAGAACTCTAGCCTAATAAGCGCCAACGGTTCCCGAGGTATTGGCGCTTATTCTGATTCGAAAAAGTGTCCTGATCCACTTCGCTCAACATGGTTCAGAGCTATCTGCGTCACGGGCCAACACAGGTAGATCCGCTTGCATTTTCTACATGAAAAAATCTGACTCCTTCAACAGGCTTTTGGCCTTGTTTGCAGCTCGTCGTCTAACTCTGTTTTTGATGGAAAATTGGCGTACGTGCCCGCTCTCGAAGATGTTCTGGTATGGGACTTGAAAAAAGGTCAAATGGTGCGAACGCCATAACTTATCGCACGATGAGCCTACTAATGTTCTATGTAGCTAGCAATGTGGCATGACACTGGCCACAGAGCCGAAGTTACTTGTATTCTCCGTTCACCGCAAAAAGATCACTTTGCGGTTGGTTATGCCGATGGTTCAATTCGTCTTTGGAGCGCTTCTGTGGGTTCGGTTATCACAACCTTCAATGGTCACAAAAAGGCTGTGTCTGCACTAGCTTTTGATCAAGAGGGAACTCGACTTGCATCTGGATCGCAGGACACTGATCTCATTGTCTGGGATATTGTTGCTGAAGCTGGACTGTACAGGTACGATCGAGAATTCACGACTGACAGAAATGAATCAATCATTGTCCAGGCTTCGAGGTCACCGAGACCAAATTACTGCAATAAAATTCATTCCAGCGACAAACGATGTCCCTTCCACCTCGACGGCTTTCACGTCTGTAATGCTCCTGACCACGTCCAAAGACACGTTTATGAAACTCTGGAATATGTCTACTCAGCACTGCATGCAGACTATAGTTGCACATCGCTCCGACATATGGGCAATGGATGTTAACATCGAAAGAAACATCATTTTTACTGGAAGCGGGGAAGGGGAAGTCAAAGCTTGGAGTATAAACACTGAATCAATTTCCAAAGGTTTGACGGAGTCGGATTCTGGAGAGGTTCGTAATCATTCTGTGTCACATCGATTCGTTGTGCTGAAGCTGCTTCCAGATCAACAAAATTATACTTCCCATAGCTACACTTCCTTTGTCTTCACGGCACCGCGTATCTCAAATATCTTTTCATCCCACTCAGCCATTTTTAGCAGTGCAATCTCATGACCGATCAGTCGAGCTGTTCCGAATACGCACTGAAGAAGAGGTTCAAAAAAAGCAGCTCCGCCGGAAAAAAAGGGCCAAAGAAAAAAAGGACAAGCAACAATCTATTTCTGAGAAAGCTGATAACGAGAAACTCGAAGATGATGAGATCACTCTTGTTTCCCTGTTTACGCCGCATGTAATCGTTCGTGCTAGCAAAAAAATTCGCTCGTTCGACTTTGGTGTCAGTTTGAAAGATGGCCTACAGGTGAGATGATAATGATAATGATTTCGCAGTCCAGTGTCTTATTATTGTTCCTTTCAGGTGATGACTGCATTATCCTCCAATTGCCTAGAGGTTTATGCCGTCCCACTTCCTTCAAAATCTAAAGACCCACTGGAAGCGTCCCGCTTGTATAGTGTCGAATTACCAGGCCACCGAAGTGATATACGAACGCTTTGCCTAAGCTCTGATGACCAGCTTCTATCGTCTGCTTCTAACGGTGATATTCGATACTGCCCTTTGATCATACTTTGTTCATGCTGTTATAAGATTCTCTCAAAATATGGAACATGAAAACCACCGCATGCATCCGCACTATGGACTGTAATCAGGCAATATGTAGCACCTTCCTTCCAGGCGACAGACATGTAAGAGCAAGGATGTCAGTGTTGTATGACCCTTCCTGAATTTTTTGGTTCCAGATTGTGGTCGGTACCAAAGCCGGGGAACTTCTGCTGTATGATCTTGCATCATCATCATTAATAGAAACTGTGAAAGCGCATACCGCCACGGTCTGGTCATTGCATGTGCGTGCGGACGGTCAAGCATTGGTTACAGGGAGTGCGGACAAGGACGTCAAATTCTGGGAATTTGAAAACAAAATGGCTACAGAAGACAGTGTATGTCCTTTTTCATTCTTTGGCACTACATAATTTGAGGTTGAGGTTTCCGTAGACACAAAGTGGGAAACTGGTGACCTTGGTCCATTTGCGAACATTGAAAATGACGGACGATATTCTCTCCGTGAGATATAGCCCTGACAACAAATTCCTGGCGGTCGCACTTCTCGATTCTACTGTAAAGGTATTCTACCAAGATACTCTCAAGTTCTTCCTTTCTCTCTACGGCCACAAAGTGTGTCCATTCTCACATGTGAAACCCCTCAACTTCTCATTCCTGTCTTTAGCTTCCGGTGCTAGGGATGGATATATCGTCAGATTCGAAATTAATTGTTACTTGTTCAGCAGACAAGAACGTCAAAATATGGGGTTTGGATTTCGGGGATTGTCACAAGTCGATCTTCGCTCATGAAGAAAGCGTCATGCAAGTCCTCTTCGAAAAAGACAGTCATTACTTTTGGACTGTTGGGAAAGATAAAATGCTCAAATACTGGGACGGTGACAAGGTTTGACATTCTAAATTTAGATGTTGTTCTTTTGCTGATATCGCCACAGTTCGAGCACATCCAAAGACTTGAAGGCCATCATGGTGAAGTTTGGGCCCTCGCACTGAGTCATTTTGGTAAATTTGTAGTAACTGGTTCTCATGATAAGTCAATCCGTGTTTGGGAAAAACTTGATGATCCGGTTCGTTCAACGATGTGCTTTTCCCAGTTGTATGCATGCTGATTTGTATTTTACAGCTATTTCTCGAAGAAGAAAGAGAGAAGGAGCTGGAGGCATTATACGAAAACGGAACCGTTGAAGCCCTCAATCGTGCCGATCTCGCTATTGGCAGTGGTGTTGGTGATGGGTTTCCAGAATCGTCCATCAGTGCTGAAGCCACAAGCGTCAGTAAACAGACTGGCGAGACTTTAATGGCTGGAGAGCGCATCATGGATGCACTAGACCTCGCGGATGGTGAACGACGCATATTTCGTGAATACGAAGAGACTATGTCTCGTATGACCGAAGACGATGCAGTGAAGCTACAACCTCCACCTCGGAACCCTGTACTGGCGGCGTACGACTTGGAACCTGAGGCTTACGTTCTTAAAGTCGTTGAAAAGGTGCACAGTACAGCGTTACACGACGCGCTTCTGGCGTTGCCCTTTTCTAAGGTCATGTCATTGATGGAATACCTCAATATTTGGGCGCAGAAAGTGAGTCAATCCCATGGAAAGACGGTGTACCATTCGATTTACTTTTCGACTTAGAACTGGAACATCATTCTCGTCTCTCGTATCATATTTTTCCTCCTGAAAGCACATCATCACCAGATCGTGGCCAACCGTATTATGAGGACGTCTTTGATACCTCTGCGAAAACATTTGCGGACAGCGCTTCAGCGTCAGAAAGAGGTCATTGGATATAATTTAGCCGCACTGCAATATTTGCGTCGCCGTGATCAAACGGAACGTGTTGCGCATTTCTTCGAGGAAGAGTCGAGCGCAGAGCAAGTACGTCTTCAGATATCTGAAGGGAAAAAGAGGAAAAGAGTCAATTTAGTGTCATGATTGGATTGTAGGCTGTGTAATACAAATGCGTAGTTGTGAGGATACAAATAGACAAGACCGAGAACTACAATAGTTATGCAAAGCTAAACCTGAAAGAAAATGTAACAAAAACCACTACTTAAACTTGTGGTCCCCACAGAGCCACATTCCTATAGCAAAGCAAGTCAAAGACGGCAACAAATTCGATCATCGAACAATCATACCAGTCTGATTTTTGAGGAGGGTCGGTAATCCTCATTCGGGTGATCAAAGTACCTACGTCTAGGCCTGCGAGCTGCTTGAACGCGGCCTGTGTGAGGTCGACATGCTTCGATCCAACAGCGCACCCAGCGCATGAATCAACTACCCTAACGTAGACACATTTCTTGTCCTCGTTACAAACTACGTGTATTGGATTGAACTCAGAGCCAATTTCACATTGGGGAATGGCTTACGCTCGAGAAAATCGAAACATTTGGGCTTAGTTTCCCAGCCGTCTAATGTCAAAGCTGCGACAAATGATTCATCCTAGTCGCAGAATCAATGAAAACGGCGGTGGTAGAATTGAGAAGCTCGCTCACCGTAGGGGTCCATTCCGTGTTCGCCCAGCAGCTCGGGTTCAATAGATCGTGACCAGTATACCTACACCTTGTATATCAGAGATTGAGAACAGCGATGACAGTTTACGCGCACCATGTGATTTTGACATCCATAAAGTCACTGACGGCCTTGAGGGTATCGGTAATGGAGACTGTAAGATTCTTCTTCGTATCCTTGTATTTTGCTTTATTGGATCGCGTTTCAAGAGTAGTACCATTTTGAGGGAAACCGGTCGCGTTGAAAGTAGCCCAACCGTCGCGAGAATCAAAGTTGTAGGAGTCGCTGAGTGAGTGTGCTCGTCTGAAATTTTTTGATTCACTTGATGAGCTGGAAGGAAGGCGTAGAACCGAAGATGTGACGCCCGGAAGGACGATAATGAACGACACGAGAAACAAAGAAGCCATAAGAGCTGCAGCCGGGCGAGCCATTGTGAACAGTAGGCGTGGAAGAAAAAGCTAGGATAAGAGCACGTTGTACTTGAGGATTTGATGAATCGAAGTGGTGGTTCAAGTTCACTATGATCGGGTTTTTGTGCGGACGCGTTTTAAAAGGCGATGTGCTCACGTGACTAACCAAGTTGGCTGCATTGAGCAGCCGACCGACAGCCGACTTAAAATTCCTCTTCACCCGCTCACCCATCGAACAAGAGATTTCATCTCTCCGTTTGTCTCTATCTGCGTATAATTGAAGTTACTACCTACACACGTTCCTTTTGTGTACTTTCTCGCCACCATATCTCATATAGTACATCCTTTGTGTCCTTTATCTATCGAGACCTCACATACAAATAGCTCGATAGTGAGATCTTGAGAGATAGTGAGCCTGTCTTTCCGTTTTTACTTACCTTTATTGCATTCCCTTCTTCGTTCATTCCTTTTCATTCTTCTCTTAGTTACAGTTTCACCTGTCTGTATTGCCAGTGTCGGCTTGTCCCTTCTAGGGCCCAAGCAACAATTCATTGTTTGTCCCAAACCCAAATCATCGAATTATTCCTTGCTTGCTTTATATCATCATCAATCTAAGCTGCCGAGGAGCATAGATCGCGCAAAACACTCATTACGATTTTAAATCGCTTGTCATCCAACCTTAGCCAAGTATTCAAGCCTATCATGTTCCTCGCTATGTACGTAGAATACGCGTATGGTGTCTGGTTCGGAATCTTCAGATAAAAAAGAACTGGAAAACTAACTTTGTTTACTTCCGGCCGGCATGACTCAGAATCCTTTGTCAGTGTCGCCGACTCATTCCCTCCTCCGTCGCTGTCTTTGGGTCCCATGCCAGCAGATTCGTCCCATAACCCACAAGCCCGGAGAAACTCCAGAAAACATGCCAGTGAAGATGATATAGATGTTCGTCGAGCTAGGGGGGAGGTATGTGCTCGTTAGGCGCCGTTACTACCTCCCGTTCACCCATTCTAGGTTTCCTGTGCGGAATGTCGACGGTACTTCTGTTTTTTGCTACCAAACATACTCCCACTGAGGAGTTGATAGACTCAAGCTGAAATGTGACAAAAAGCTTCCCTGCAGCAGCTGTGTCAGGCGAGGTGTACATAGTATATGCCCGAATGGCAAAATGGCGGCTGGCCAAGGCACTCGGTGTGGACTTGCGACTCAATGCTTTGAATCTTCTACTTGCTCAATCTTTCCGCTCTAGTTTTGTGCTAGCCGATACTTCTCAGTTACATACCAAGATCACCGAAATGGGTCAGCGCATTCGTCAACTAGAAGACGCTCTGGCAATATCTCACTCCGGAATATCTAATGAACCACATCCTCTACTTCGTGACGAGCTCTTGTCCATTAAGTTTGGTCCTGAGAATGGTACCACATCTCGAGCACCTCCCTCTCGCGATCCGTCTGTCGAATCCATTGATGCTTTCGGGACGCTCACTATCTTTGATAGAGACCTGTCAAAATACTTTGGTCGCTCAGCAGGATCAGAGGTGAGCGTGACTGTGATTTGTTTAGATATCGACTATTATGCTTATCCCACTACTCGAAGACATTACTGCTGGTGAAAAACTTCCATTTCTTTTGCGTTCCAGAAACTTAAATAGCTCCAGGCAGGTGCAGAAATGGAACCCAGCTGGATTCCTGACGACGACCAATCATCTACATCCTTGTTGACTCAAGATATCTTGCGACTTTCTAATCTTTTTCCAATGTGTGCAGAAGCAAACAGCGAAAAAACAATGGACATACTTTTTTCCCATCTTCCTGAACAACCTCGAGCTTGGGCACTTTGTGAAACTTATCTGGAGCAAGGAGCTTGGCAATTCCAGCCAATTCGACGCGATGAACTCATTGATGAGATACTCGTACCTATATATCGATCCAGAAAAGAAAGAGCTTCCTCTGACTCGAATCAACCCCATGTCATATCTCCCCACCGGTTGGCTTCTCTATATATCGTTTTCGCTATAGGCGCCCTGGTTGATCTTACTTTGGATCCATGTATGTAAAATTTTATAATTACAGAGAATCCTGACGTTCTAACTAATGACTGATTGACAGACAGCTCTGAAGCTGAAAGTTTTGCTTTGCTATGTCGTGCAGCAATATCCCTGCGTTCCGTTTTTGACTCCCCTGAAATCTGTACAGTGCAAACGATTGCTCTGTTAGCCCACTATCAAACATTTGCCGGCAAAAGGTATACGCTCGATGCCGCGGTTAGTTGTGCCTTACATTTCATCCATGTAATCCAGAACTCAAATTTGAAGCAGTGGACTGTCATGTCTCTAGCTGCAAAACTTGCTCAAAGCGTAAGTGATATATTCAATTTTCTTGCATACGCTAAGCCTTCAATGAATATAGATTGGTCTTCGCAAGTCGAACTTTATTTACGATATCTTGGCTGACACAAATTCTTAGATCGCGATGGTTCTCGATGGGACTTTGATGCTAAGACTGTTGACCGACGAAGGTCTTTGTTCTATGAACTTTTTTGCTCGGAACAATTTCATGTTCGTGCTACCTATCCCCCTAGTTGTACAACACTGATCACTGTCATCCAGAGTCTAGCAATAGGTCGTCCTCCAGCTCTACGGCCCTCTTATGTTGACTGTGAATTTCCCACTGACGATGTACCTATGATGGATGAAGAAGGAAAACTACAAATGGGATGTGAGTATTATTCTTCGACTTTCAGAACCTAAGATTTCGGGTGAGATTGGCATAGATTTTCAATGGAAGTACGAATTCTGCAGAGACATATTAGCTCAAGTCCTCGAACTCACCCTGACCGCTGAACTACCAAGCTATCAAACCATACTTGATTTGGATCGTAAAGTACGGGAAAAAACTCTTCCTGCTCACCTCAATGTCTTCATGAGCGCGGAAGACGAACACTGTACACCGGCGGCATACATGCGTCGTTGCAATTTGGGGCAATATCGATCGGTCAGTGAGTATATGTTTTTCTTTTTCGAGATCAATTAGTAACATCTATTGCAGCACTTTTATTCCTCCACCGTAGTTTCTTTGCTCAGGCGATGCTTGATCATCCCGTGAACCCTCTGCGTAGTCCATATGCACCCTCGTTCCTCGCAGCGTACCGGTGTGCATCGGGTGTGATCAAGTCCTCTCTAAATCATTATGACAGATTTCCGGACTTGTGCCGCCGCTGGTGGAATGTAGGGTCCCAATGTCAGTCCCTCTCACTTATTTTCATTCTGTGCATGACTTACCACTCCCTTAGTATTTTCTGCGGCAGTAAGCTCCACTTGTTAAACAATAGAACAACCTTCTTAATTCCGAATCAGATCATCGTCGGGTCTATTGTGACGCGCTCTCCGTCATCTGCGATGGCTCCAAATGCTTTTATAGAGCTAGGTGCGTGAATCTCATGCTTTTCCACTGGTACAATCGGTTGAATCCGAATCAAGGACTGGCCTGTGATTTGTTCGAGAAATGTAACTCTGATTCTCGTCGTTCTCGTAGTGGTCTAGTATGTGCCTCTTTCTATATTTTCTTGTTCTGAAAATCTCAAAACGATTCAGGCAATTCTCAACAGATTACGAGACAAAGCTTTCCAGATATTCTCACAACTTCGGAGTGGCACCTCGCCAATTCCCAGCTCGCTGTCTGTCGGCCGCGATTATGGGGACGATGAACTCGCTCTCTTCGGTGGCCAAACAAGAGTATTATTCAGCAAACTCCTGTTGCTTCAACGCAGCAAGCAGAAGAATCAAACTGAATCTTTTGTAAATACTCCCATCTCAACGTCAGATTCTGACTCGCCTGCCCCAAGCGATGCTACCGATTCCAAAGATAACTCTCCTGAAACCCTGCCCGACGTGCATCCTTCCCTTGTTGAATACATCTCTTTGCTCCCCCCTTCCCAACATCCACGGTCTCCGCCTCCTGAATCAGCAATGGAACAGTTCTACACAAACCCATTTGCTCAGACGAGCTTCCCAAATTCTCAAACGCAAAATCTCCTGATGTCTCTCCCCGGTGTACCTTCCCAAGTTCCCAGTTCTAATGGACAAAGTTTCCCGCGATTTTTTTCTGATTTGGGAGACTTTTCAATGGGAACATTTACTGCAGAGCCAACTGTGATGAATGGCACCGCGAGTGCTGGCGATCTTATGAACTTGGATCTCATGATGACGGATTCTGGCATCGATCAACAGTGGAGGTCGTTTATGAGAGATTCGGGACTCTTAGACCAGGGGCCGAGCTTGAATTTGGATTAAAATAGATTTTCTGTAGCCAAGATGTTGCTTGTACTTCTGCCGCACTTGTATCAATACCTTCATACTTAAAAATCAGATAATTCTGTTCCTTTGCTTTGTTCAATTATTATTAGGTTCGACCAACTGACAAATGATAATTGCACCAGGATGGCGTGACGTACCTTCAAGCATCAGTAACTGAGTCAGAACCTCGGCGGTTGACCTTCTGCGATTTTGGAGATCTTTCTCGCAATCGCATACCACGATGACCTCGAAAATCAGAGCCGTCGATCTCCTGTATGGCGATTCCTCCGTTCATGGCGAACGAATTGAAGTCGCTCCGTCCATCTCTGTCTCAACGAGTATGTTCATTGGAATCCGACTTACTAGATCGAACTCCGAAGCCTGCTTCTGACCACCTTTGTTTTTAGCTTTCCGCGCAGATCCTGACGAGCTCCCCCTTGATGCTATCGACGTGCAAAATCCCACCCGTCACGTATATTCTCGCTACACCCAAGAAGTTTCTACGAGGGTAGAGCACATCTTGGGGAAAATTCTGGTTAGCTTAATTGTGCTTTATTCTGCTCCTTTTTGTTGAATCACATTTCAAGGACGGTTATGTAGCAACTTATGCTTCTGGACTGGCTGCATGTTTTGCGGTGAAGACTTAGAATAGTGACCTGATCGACGTCGAGCTCATGTCATCGCAGGCTCTTGTCTATTATAAACCCAAGCGGGTTGCGATTCGAGGAGGATATTTCGGCTGTCACCATACCATCGAGGTCTACAGCAAATGTAAAGAGATCGCAGTTGAGATCATCGATTTAGACGATGAATTCAAGCCCGGTGACTTATGTTGGGTGGAGACACCAGTAAATCCCACCGGCGAATCGAGGTAATAGTCGCGTATTCAGGTCTATACTTTTCTTTGACCTTTGGCATACAGGGATATTCAATACTATGCTGATAAGGTCCGTTCCTCTGTGACTTTTTGAGTCTATCAATTGAACCGAACTAACTCTACACAAAGATTCATCAGGTTGGAGGGAATCTGGTTGTTGATTCTACTTTTGCACCTCCCCCACTACAATACCCGTATAAGTTCGGTGCCGATTGGTGAGTTGCATATTTATTTCACGAGGAACTTCCTGGTTTGACGTCTGCAAAGTATTCTTCATGCTGGTAAGCTGCATGCGATTGGTTTCTCATAAGAGACTGATTGTCCATAGCTACCAAGTACATCGGGGGTCACTCGGATCTCCTTGCAGGTGTCCTGGTTGTAAAGACCAAATCCGAATGGTTAGAAGTAAGCAGCTTCATCAAGGGCCTAAAGAGTAAGTAATATCCAACTTGCAGCTCCAAAACAACCGTACCTACATGGGAACCATGATGGGATCCCTGGAATCATGGCTACTCCTACGCTCCATCCGTACTTTTCATCTCAGGATAGTCCATCAGTCCGCAACCGCAACCGCGTTGGTCGAATGGCTTGTTAGCCTCGCTTCAACACCCAAGGGCAGTTCATTCGAGGGCGTCCCCGGAGGTGTACTTACAAAGGGTGTGTGCTATCAGCTTTTTTTGATCATCTATTGACGAGACGGAACAGTTTTCCACTCGTCGCTGCAAGAGGTTGACTCCCGGGGATTCCACCCCAGTCAACAAATGCAAGGTGGATGGAGTGCTACTTTTGCGATCTTATTGTCCTCCCCAGAATATGCCAAAGCGCTGCCTCATTTGACTAATTATCTTGTCGTAAGTCCAAAACCAAAACACTGGCTATATCGAGTTCTGAATTGCTTGTTCAGCCGGCAACAAGCTTGGGGAGTGTCGAGTCGCTCATCGAGTATAGAGCAAGGGCTGACCCAAATGAGGATCCTACATTGGTTAGAATTAGCATAGGAGTGGAAGATCTTGAGGTGATGAAAAACAACATATGCTACACCCAAACTTGCAGCTGATGTCCTCCAATTCTCTATATAATACAGGACTTGAAGGCCGATCTGGGTCAAGCGTTTCGACAATGTGCAGAGGGTACGGTCGACAGTATCTCAGCAAATAGAGAATGTGAAAGTGGCTAGATCTGACCGATCAAAAGACAGGCAACTAGTTGTAAGGATATAACAGATTTGTGGAATGTACGTACTACTGTGTTGGTTCTCATATGCAACAAAAGGCATGCTGAAGCTGGGGTACTACACCCTGAGAAGTAAGGATCCAAGTAGTCTAGCTAGACTTAACGAACAATGCACCCTTCTCTAGAACAGTAACAACAGCTTTCCTCTCCGTGCTTCGGAAGGAGTTGGCATACAGGCAATCCTTGGTGATATAATAATTTGAGGACGCCGTCATCCTCAGGTTAGCACGGCAATACTCCTTTTCAAGTCAAACGAGGAACGGTCTCTATGTACTATGTACTTTTACTCCCATAAAACTCCAAGAATCTCACTTTATCCTCCCAGCCCATTGTCAGTCTCTTGAATTTACCCAATTGTGAGATCAAGATAGCGGAGGCTTCAGTAAGTGAATCATCGCGCGCAGAAACTCCGACAATCTCATTTACCAGAAAGGTTGGAGAACTCGGGGATTCGGATTGAGTGAGCAGTCTGATAGTCAGTGCGGGTATAGTCAGAGAAGATGCCAATGTGAAGACATGGGAAAGCGGATTGAAGGAAGAAGACGAAGGAATAGAGTACGTGACTGTGGGCGAGTGTCCGGTTGGTGGATCATATCTGTTTTCTTTTCTCAGATGCAATGATCGAATAAGTACAAGTGACTTTGGACACACCTGACACACATGATGAACACATCATATCCCTTGACAGGAAGAGAAGTTTGTTTGAACAGTTCTGCGAACCGTAACAAGCCTCGCCCGTTACTCGTGGTACATTCAGGAAAAACAACGACAGGTCTGCCTGATGTTTTCCGTATCTCGTCCAGCGTACGCGTCGTTTTGGCTCCGATTACAGACGTGTATGGAGGGACTCTGCCAGTCTCTTTAAGCAAGGTGAATAAAGATACCGGGGTAAAACCGATTATCTGAATTTGAGAAGACGGGGTTCGACTGGCAGATACAATGCCAGGCATGCTGCTTCTCCCTGAACGGCGTCCAGGTGTATTTGAGATGGGAGAGGACGTGACAGAAGAGGCTTGCTGAACAGGGGATTCTGGTATAGGTATTACGAAAACAGGATCAAAGCTGCGAAATTTGGTCTGAGAAGTTACGAAAAAGTAGTAAAGAAATACCCCACCGGTATGCAAGCCACAAAAGCTCAACCCACGAAGCCCAATTTGAGATAATCAAGTCACCAGCACCGGGATTCCAATTATCTGTAGATTTCTGGCTTCGTCTGAAGGGGCGATGTGAAAATAAGCTTGGTCGGATACAAATGAGTAGCAACTCACCCTCGTTTTTTGGAAACCATCTCAGTTGGAATCCAAAGAAACCCTAGACAAAATAGGACTGTCCGAATAATTGCAGACGATACGGCGCGTTTCAATGGTGGTATTACCGCCTGTGACTATGAATAATCTGTTCAGCCTCTCGCGAAGGGATGTTTGCTCACAAAAACAGTAACGCCGAGAAGATAGACGATGGCCAAGAGGATAATGAGAGCCAGACGAAGGAGCCCTACTACATATCGAATTGGTAAAAGAGCTGCTGACAAGACTGCCGAATGGGAGCTGGGTGAAGGTATTGGGGTGAGGAAAGGCTGAATTAAAACTGTTGAATTTCGCAGCGCCGTGTATAGATCGAAGAACCAACCTGAATACCGGTACCAGGATCCTGTATACCAGATTAGTGCATGATTCAGTTCATTGCTGAAAACGTACCCGGTAAGCGCTATATTTTTCCATGGTAATCGACCAAAGAAGTGCGCCACTCAAGTAATTCTCACAGTCGTTGTTTCTGGTTGTCGACGATGACCAGCGACAATTCTGATTCACGCTTGCGACAACTAACTCGTCTCCCTAACATTTATGCTGCTCATGCTTTGAATCGCTATAGACGTCTGGGGATTTTTGGAAAGGTGAGCTTGTTTGCTTTCTAAGAGTTATTTATATGTTGATCCCTTCGGGCCAGATGGTGTTCTTCATATGGGCACTCATCAATGTATCACTGGGTATATCCAACGTACTCGTCCAAGCTCACTTCTGTTAACATGGATGCCCAGTTATCTTTGTCGTCGTCGTGACCCCAGCGAAAATCTTCCAATTTCTGTACGACAAATCCACTCAATTATCGCACACACGATTTGGATTCTTTGCCCTAGGAGGATTAATCTGTACGCTAAATACCAGCAGGATTCACCAATGCTGACTTTGGAGAGAATATCACAGTCCTAGTTTCCTTCCCTCCACTGATTGGACACACTACGATAGTCACAGTTTGCGGGTTTGCGTATGGGTGGAAAATAGGTTTCCTCATAGCCGCGGTAGCTTCTATCGTTGGCTCTGCAAGTTCATTCTCTGTCCTGCGGCTTCTCTTTTCATCTAGACTCCGACAATGGTCAAGGAAAAATGACAAATTCATGGCGCTTGAATCGGTTGTGGTGCGTCGGCGATTCCCTTTTACTTCCCGTTGATTGCTGATTGACTTTCAGAAAGAGAAAGGGTAATCATGCAATACATTCGCCCACTGCATCTCATAACTATCGTTCATCCCAGGCTTCCCCTCATCATATTGATTCGAATCTCCCCATTGCCTCCTTGGGTTTATTCAAACTCACTGTTTGCTGTGAGACTACCCTGATTTTTCTCACTATCTCTCTCACGAGTCTTCTCTATGTTCTAGTCCATCGAGTCTGTCGCGTTATGGCAATTCGTGGTCGCCACGACTTTCGTGTTCCCAAAGTTATTACTTCATGCTTTTATCGGTTCCCGGATGGCTGCATTATCTGATGGAAACCAAAGAGAAGAAATGGACACTAGTAGAGCCCTTCAACCCATCCCTACGACCACTCTACTAATATCCATCTTTAGGCACCAAGATATTGAATGGATGTCTCGTAGGCGGTATGAATGTTGTTTTCAGCGGGTTTCAGTCACGCTGATGGTTGACGCAATAATACAGGTGGTATCATCATCGCAGTGCTTGCGAGTTGGTAAGTCCACCATTCAATTGTCACCATTCGCATTATGCTAACTGCTACCACAATTCATTCAGGCTTGTGTACAATCTCGTCCAAACTCATATAAGAAAGCTAGAGGGGGTTTCACCTGCCGTGGATGAATTGGCTGCTGAGGCTATTGAAGATTTCGACGAAGAAGCTCCATTGCTCGGTGGTACTCCAGAGCCTTAGATGTAGTACCTTTCGAATACACCAGAACATTTTTATACATGTAGAGCCATCCTCATACGCATTCGTACTGTATCCAATTCTAGTAATAATGTAAGAATAGTAGGCTCAAACTCGAAATGATGAAAAACACGAGAATGAAAAATCTGCTATCCTTTGATCGTCTTCGAGCTTCACGAAGCTGGACATTCCCCTTTTCCACCATTGACGTCGACGCTATGGCGTCTTCGTATAGCTGATCAGTTAACACCGTCTGCTTCGTCAAATGTTCTACTAACTCCATCTGTAACGCACTTATTTCCATCAGCCGTGATTCTGCTTGATGAACAGAATCTAGGGTCTCCTGTACTGCGCGCAGTATATTCGCATTTTCAGTCTCAAATTGCAGGATCTGTGATGATGATAGCTCGAAATCATCTTCATCATCGGAAGGAGGTGCTGTATCGGGTAAAGGAGATGAAGGACCAGGACGGTGCGTCTCGTCTATGGTCGTTGCGCCTATAGTTGCAGCAATGAAACTTGATGATGTGTCTCCCAACCAGCTGCTGGAGGCAGCGACTCGAGGTTCCGAGGTGTTATGTGTCCGTAATGCATCATGCGTAGTCATATTCAACACCTCCAACCCTGCACCTGATCCTAACGTCCGCGACCTCTCCAGTTCGCGCCTTACACGCTCTTCCTGCATCTCTTTCTGCTTCTGACTAACTTCTGCAAGACGCCTGCTTAGATACCAAGTGATGCTGGAATGATGTGCTGCTAAGAAATCTGAAGATATAGAAGACGCGTCCTGCCTTAACCGTACGGGAAGAAGACGTGTCAAACGGTTTACTTGACTCGAGACATGTTCTACACGCTCTGTCATACGTTTGGGATTAGTGGGTTGCATTAAATGTTAGAAGACCGAAGAAGAATCGCACTCTTTTCCGCGCTTTCCATTTGTTTGATATTGTCGGAACAACGAGTGAGGATTTGTCGAGCATGGATGTCAATTTGGTCGCGCTGCTCATTGGAGAGCTGCCGTATATTTGCCCATGAGTTATCCTCGCTAAAGTCAATGCGCATCGTTTCTTGGTAATGCGACGGCCCGCTACGTTGGTCGATATTCAGATAGGGTTTGCGAATGCTAGAAAGCAGTCGCGTCAACTTGTTGATAGAGTTGAGCTACAGCATTGTATGACTTGACTATGAGGTAGACCACAAAGTTGAAAAGGAGCTTACAACGGTATATGCGTTCCCAATGTATTCCTTTCCCAATGATGCTTCTTCTCGTTCTCGATCATGTTGTTTCTGGAAGTTTTTGCTTCTGGGTTTGTTTGCCAAATTGTTAGACTGCACTGCATCTAGAAATTCTGATGTGCGGTCACTGCGAGCCATTCAGATATTCTATGAGGAGGGTCCTGGAGGGGAAACGAAATTTAATCCGCTCGGCGCTGCCACGCGGCATTGACTGGCACGTGATTGAGTATATTTAAGTTTGTTCAAATTCATTTTTTCTGTCTTGTCCTCTTCGACTGTATCCTCTTCGCGATCGCAACGCAGATAATCGTGGAACGTAGTCTTAGAGGTAGAAGGAACCGTCCTTGTTTGAGGCGGACTGTGTGTTAACACCACTTTTTGCCATAGTTTGTTGACTAACAGTCGAATTCGATTCCAAGTACTATAATCAGTGCAGTCTATGATTCCATGATTGTTCTACGAGTACGGTCCATACCCATCTTATATTATTAGTTTACGCCTTTTCTTTTGGTCCATTCCAATACTGAAACCCCGGAGCATTAGTCTATTCCTATATCTCCTGTTTTCGCAACATCCAGCGGTACCTGCACGGTTTCTAGTCAGTAAATGATATATACGTATGTCGAGACAAATCTACTCACGGCAATAATCATTAGAATCAATGACTAGTCTACACACAGTGAATTGAGCCAAATCCAAAATATCCTGGTCCTCCACGAACGAGCAATTGATAACAGTGATGCTTTCGATTGGCCTAGCACTCATTTGTGAACGATCTCGGACAAATTTTACCAACGTATGGCCTGTCACTACACTACACCATCGTAAATCGACCTTGGAAAGATGAGGACAGTAACCCTGGTCACCGAGTAAAGATTCAAAGACAGCATCTGATATTTCACTATCATGCAGTTTGAGAGTTCGGAGTTTTGTGAGAGATTTGAGACAAGAAATGAAAACATCTTGTGCGACATCAACATCGCGGAGTTCGAGTGATTCCAACGATGTGTTACCGAGAGCTAGCCATTGAAGGAGCATTAAACCAGACCATTGGTGAGAAACCGGGATAGGTTCAGAGGAGGACATCAGACGAAGACGTTGAAGGGAAGGGGAATGAATGTTTTGCAGTAATGCAAAGAGGTCGGGTTGTCCTATGAGTGTCAAGGCCTTCAAGGTAGGGAGAGTTGTAAGATGTTGCGCATCACGGTGAGGTAAGAATGACGTGTCTTGAGCCCGAGCTAAGGAGACAGAGAATTCTTCCAGGGACGAAAGCCCGGCAATGATATGTAACACAGTGGTAATGGATAAGGAGACAGTGATGATACCATCTAAGTTAATGGATAGATTGGTGATGTTGGAAGGAATATCACTCCCGACTAGTACATTGCGATTAATGATGTAAGACCGTAGGCAAGGAGAATCATTGAACGCAGTTCCCAAACTGAGTCCTGCGTCCTCTTCAACTACGCCACCTATGGTTCCAAATTCTTCAGCTATAGACACACATAGGGTCCGCAAGATAGGATAGATGCCTGTACATCGGCGAAGAACGTCGTTCGCAGGGGATAGATGAAGAGAAACCAGGGTGAAGCTCCGCCAACGCGAGCGATGAGAGGATAATAGGCTCATAGTTTCGGACACATGTCCAGTATAGTTGCGTAGATCAATAGTGATGTCTATCGGGACGCTTTGAGACTTGATGAGCCATAAACGAGTCCGCTTGTATGGATCCAAGCTGTCGACATTAATATAAATGTGTGACCAAATGGAGGGAGCCTGTGCAGCTCGACGCCATTCAGAACATACTTGCGATACGACGAGAGGCGCGCGAGTCCACCGATCCAGGATACAGGCTTCAAATATGGAAGCAAGTATTTCTGCGGGGAGGCGGCGAGCCAAGGTGATCTTTCCTTTGAGAGACCATATTTCTTTCTCGTGTTTCGCAATCTGTAGATGAATGCTTCGAATTCCCTGCATGAGACTGTTGGTCTCAGTCTGTAAATCCGCCACAGAACGCTCATGGTCGACAATCAAGCGGCGAATTTCGTCTTCAGCATCTGCAGCAGTGTCGAGTGACTTGTTTCGAGATTGGGGCAGACATATTATGTGGTCTAGTGGTCAGCCAAGTGAATCCATATCCTTACTGAAACTCACCAGCATCTAGGTCTGGCTAGGTTAGGTTTTGATTTATGCCCGTTAAGCGAGCGCCGTGGGAGTATTAATTACAGTAAAGGTTTACAACCGCCGGCGACAAGTATTTTGCTGCAGACCGTCTTCGGTGAGCATCCCAATCTTTTACCCTGAAATCAGAATGATGATTCAGAGTGGAATCATGATCAACCTGCCAAAATCCATTCTGGGTTGTTATGTTGACTAGGAAATGTTCGAGATACTGCTGAACTTGTTTCTCCGCCTACTCTCTTTCTACTTTCAAAGGCTCATATCTATTCCTTCTTTGAAACAGATTATGAATCCTAGTAGTAGAATGGCGCGCGATCCTCGACTAGCGAGACTTCAGTCCCAATCAACTCCCACTCCTCCAAGTTCTTCCGAAGCTCTTGCTCCGGTCATCAACACTGCCCACAGTACATTGTCAACGCCTCAATATCAAGCCATTAATCAATACCCCGAGCAAACAAATACCCCGGCGTACAAATCCCGCCCCCTTTTCTGTGTAGTCTGTGCTAGCAATCAAGTGGGTCAATCGTATCAAGATCCCACAGCTTGGAAGTTAACAAACCACAAAGAACAGGTCAATGGAGGGTCACCATGTTCTCGCGTAGGCTCTTTTGCAACTGGTTTTTTTTACTCGTCTTATGATATTCCAGTAAGGCTGGATTCCATGTTATTTCGTCAGGGACGGGCTCAGCGGTGCGCTTACCTGGACCGTCAATAGACAAGCCTAATGTCTACAACTTCGGAACTCCTTACAACTCCATATACGAAGAGTTGCAGACGAAAGATCCTCGATTGTCAGTCTTGCCATGTTACTCTGCCCAGATGATGTTCTAATTCTTTGACCATCTTAGATATACAGCCAACGGCGTTCTTCAAATGATAGATCGTAACCGGCGAATCAAGCTTGCCCCAGAACGTTGGCAAGAAAGTAGAATGGTTGCCGACATTGTTATCACCTGCGAAGAACGATGTTTCGATATTGTTTGCGACGGTAGGTGGTTCGGTTCATTGATTGGATTGACATACATCATTCCATTTTAGACCTCCTGGCTCGAGGAGGGGATTTCAATCGACCTGTTCATATTGTCAACGTTGAAATCAAGGACAATCACGAAGAAGCATTGCTCGCTGGTAAAGCCATTCTTGACCTTGCTACAGCGGTGGGTAAAGCTTGACCGTATTATCAAAGGTTGCAATTAACATTGAACCCGTAGATCGAAGCTGCTGAAGATATTGATGAAGAGTTTGACAGGATATTAGAGGCCCAGCAGACAAAACACCCTCATGCCCTTTTGCATGCAGTTGCTTTTTATTAAGGCAAATTTCTGTGGAAATATGACCCACCTGTGAGCAATCTAATTTCAAGCTCCTCCAACACTTTCGATCAGGAGGATGTACATCCACTAAGTAGTTCAAGACGTGTATCTACGATATTAATAAAAGTTATGATTCGAAATCTCCCCAGTACCGTAGATGTTCATTGGCTTACGGCATCCCATACGCGCGTCGAGCCGCGTCAGACGAGTGTTCTTCCCATTCATCACATACTTTCTTCTTCTCATTTCACAACATGGCTAGTGCAGACGGTGGTGCTTACAGGTTCACATCTATATCTCATGGTTTAGAATCAAACTAAGAGGTTTTGCAGTTATTCTCTTACTGTCTTTTCCCCAAGCGGGAAACTTGTTCAGATCGAACATGCCTTGGCAGCTGTATCTCAAGGAACGACGAGTCTTGGGATAAAAGGTTTATTTCTTCATATGAATACCGTATTATCGAGTGATATCTCTATCTCTTCTAGCCTCCAACGGAATAGTCATCGCTACGGAAAAGAAATCACCGTCAATCTTGGTCGACGACTCAATGTTGGAGAAAGTGGCAGTCGTTTGCCCGAATATCGGCATAGTCTACTCTGGTATGGGCCCCGATTTCCGCGTCCTGATAACAAAAGCGCGGAAAAGTGCACAAGCATATTGGAAGATGTATGGCGAATATCCTCCAACCCGCGTGTTGACACAAGAGATCGCGAACGTTATGCAACAAGCAACTCAATCTGGGTGCGCCTCAGATCTTCATTGTGATGATATGCCACAACTGAAACGATATCAGTGGTGTACGGCCGTATGGTGTTTCCCTATTAGTGGCAGGCTGGGATATTACTCGAGGGCCTACTCTATACCAAGTGGATCCTTCCGGATCGTACTGGGCATGGAAGGCCAGTGCCATAGGAAAGAATATGGTTAACGCTAAGACTTTCTTGGAAAAGCGGTACGTTCAGAAATCTCATCCCCATCCCACATGTTCTAACATTCCGCAGATACAACGACGATATTAGCCTCGAAGACGCGATACACACGGCGCTTCTGACACTGAAAGAAGGATTTGAAGGGCAAATGACGGAGAAGACGATTGAACTGGGTGTGGTCACAGTGCCGACGCCTGCAGAAATTGAAGCAGGTCGCACCGGCTCAGCAACGGGAAGACCTAAACCGACTTTCAGGAAATTGACGGAAGAGGAAGTACGCGATTATCTCGCTTTGTAACACTGTGAGTAGTTGTGTGTTCATAATTTAATTACTCTGATCTCTCGCACCAGTAGAATTTCTAGTACCTTGGCTCTGTGCTCTCGTGGTCTGTTTCACATTGATAGCGGTAATACAGTCAATTCGACATCTTATGCACGGTACAATCTCGTCCTAGCAAATTTGTCAACGCGCCTGTTCAGCATTCAACGGACTGTTGACACCATCTTTGATCCATCAACGTCAATACCATAAATGAAAGATCTGATCGTTCACAAGAACTCGCGAGGTGGACGATTCCGAACTACAACTGGAGCCCTTGTTACTTGTTAATATCATGGATAGCTTGCGCCGCGCCTTGTCCCAGGGACGAGTGTAAGTAATACTACTTCTTCTAAATAGAACTACTATTGTCCCACCTCAAGCTTGCTTAAGGACGCTCAGAAACTATCAATAAACGTCATCACTTCATGCCGAACTCACCGTGTTGACGCGGAAGGTTTCGAACTCTGTACAAACCACATCAGTTGACTGTTGACCCAGTTGATGTATTTTTGCACAGGAATTGTTTCATGTTGCAGTCAAGACAACTCCCAGGGTATCCATCTTCATTACATGGAAAAATTGGCCGTTGTCCGATGTGTGCTCTTGTGCTGATAGATAAGTATCCTTATGGCTGTCCTACACGTGTAAGATCTTGATTTTTGAACGCGTCACTTTTCTGGATTCTTCTAGCTTTCCAAATCTCGTTTTGTTTTGTATATATAAAAGCCAAATACATACTTCTAGCTACCTCTTTCCTACCTTCCTTTTCATGTCATCTAATTCTACGAGTTCCCCCGCGACGAGAAGAAGGAGAGCCCAAATAGCCTGTAGGAACTGCAGAAAGCGGAAGATCAAGGTAAGCCGTGCGCAACACCGCTGTTTGTGCCTATCGTAGTCTTAATATTGTTGATCACGTCTCCTCCAGTGTGTGACTAACGAGGAACCTCCTCACAATCCTTGCGAACGATGTCAGAGGAAAGGGCTGACGTGCGAATACGTTGCAGTCGGTGAGCCTAGCCCGCCGTCCACTCCCGCATTAGAGCACGCTGTGAGTCCAATTGCACCTGGGCCATTTTCTGTAAAGTAAAACTGCTTACTTAGGAGCACAACCGTCTTCCACCTAACAGTCAGGGATATACTTACGCCAGTCATTCACACTTACCGGACTCTACATACTCTATGGAATCTAGTTTGCATAATCAAATGACTGGATATCCAACTTACCCTGATATGGGATCCCCCAACAGTTCCGCACACTTGAACCCCCTTCGTTTTCCGTCTGATCACCAGAGTCCTTGGCCTGTCTCAAACCCGAATGCTGGGATGCTGGCTAACCAGGCGGGACCCACATTTGATAAATCATACTATCCCCCAGATTATTTGGCATCATCCGGTTCAAACTTATCTCAGTGGAATCATGCACATGATCCCATGCGCTCAAATGCATTCGATACCAGGCTTCAATATTATACACATGTGCCCAATACGCAGAATACTGCACTTTATGGCTCCCCTCAATCTTACAACTCAATGCATGGGTGAGTACCGCACGGCAGCCAAAGGGTTATATCTTCATTCATAATTTTCAGTTGCTGGTGCGGCCAAGTACCCTGTACTTGCGGTGGTCGTCGCTGATCGACGAGGCGTCGGATTTTTTTCACGGGAACATCATCAATATCATAATTTATAGTACTGTCAAACCCCTCAACATAGTACGCATACTTATAGACACTGTAATACTATTCCAATTAATCGCCTCACAGGCCAGCCAGTTCGCAAAAACGTCCAGCAACGCAGGCCCGAATCCAGCGGCATTTTCTGTTCCTCAAGGGGTGAAGATTAATTCTTTGATATGTCATGAATACGAAACACTGTGTACTTAATACCTAATTGTACGTTGCAAAAGAAGAAATACATGAAGTAAAGAGGTGGAGTGCCTACTGACATAAACTGCATTCAAATCTGGAATATGTGGCTAACGAGCGGACTTTCTGACTCAAAGAGGCCATTGGAGTTTCTCCCCGATATTCCAGTGCACGGCTATCCAACAGAATTGATGAGCTCGGGTATAATCAATAACCGGAAACGTGCCTTTGACCGACGTATACTCCTCCAGAGCGTAACTTCCGAGTTCGCGACCTGAGTGGCATTGTAATTAACGCCTCTGAAACCGAATATCTGTCCAATATCCGGTTGACTCGTACCTATACCTGATTGTTTCTTCCCCCCAAAAGGCACATTGTTACTTAGCAGGTTATATGAATTGACCCAAACCTATAAACAGAATGCTTGAATTCCTGATAGACCCCGAGGCAGTTACGTCGCTGAGATCACGTACCGTTCCAGCTTCTAAGAGGCCAGATACTCTCATACATTGACTGGCATCAGCTTGATTCAGGGGAAAGTTCAGAGGTGCATCAAGTGGCATGAGAAGGAGAATGCTTCCTTACTGGAATGCAGACCAGCACCCAGACCATAAGTGGTGTTGTTAGCTGCATTTGGATTAGGATAGATTATACGAAGATGAGTGATTCCTACCTAGGGCTACAGCCTCTTCTTCCGTTTTGAACCGGCCAATACTCAAAACAGGTCCAAAGATCTTTCAGGATAATAAAGCATCAGATGCCTTAAAAGGTTAGCTGCGACGTACTTCCTCCTTGACCTATAAAGATCAAATATTGTTGAGCGCCATGAAAGAACAAAATCAAGGAGCACAAACAATTTTCATGTCTGAATTGACATCTGTAAAGACTGATTATGGATGACAGAGTCAACAATGATTAGCGGAACACTGGTAAATGCGTACTTGTAGGGTCCACAAAGAAACCCTTGGTGTTTCTCCTCTCCCCTCCTAGAACAACCTTCGCTCCTTCAGCTTTGCCAGCGTCGATATAACCCCATACTCGATCAAACTGTGCTTTCGAGACCTACGGTATCACATCAGTCTGGGCATCCCCTCCGCCACAAAATTTCCTAACCAAGGGACCTCCTCCAGTCTTCTGGTCAAATCCGTTACCAATGACGGTCTCCTTGACTGTCGATACCAAAACGTCGATAAACTTATCGTAAACAGTGTCCTGAACGTAAATTCGAGATCCCGCAGTGCAATCTTGGCCAGTATTGTAGCAAATACCCAACGCGGACCAGGCAGCCGCTATGTGTTTGCGTAAGTGAATTGACTTAAACTTAAGCTTCCATGTGTGTGCAGATCTGGGGCAGATAACTGACCTTGTTGGAGATCAGCAGACTCAAAGATCAATTGTGGAGACTTTCCGCCAAGTTCCAGAGAGACCTGATGCGGTATTGGTGGCGATATGCAAGAACGGTATTAGGAGCTCAGGACACACCTTTTTGAGATTGGACTTCGCTGCAGCCTCCATAATTTTTCTACCAGTTAAGGTAGATCCAGTGAATGCAATCTTATCCACGTCCGGGTGGGCAGAGAGCGCTGCACCTCCGACCGAGCCCAGAGAAGGTACGGTGTTGATAACTCCCGGAGGGAACCTGAGGGTACGTCAATTATCATTGTTTCGACAGACCAAGACGACCGAATTCGATCAGTACCCGGCTTCGATTACTAGTTCGGACAATTTCTATGATGAGTTAGTCGCTTGAAGTGAGGAACAGTGTATATCAGTAGAATTACCAAAGCAGTGAGAGGGGTAAGTTCGGAGGGTTTCATCACAATAGTGCAGCCTACTGCCAATGCAGGGGCTACTTTCCAAGCCCTATGCAAGAGGTGAGTCAATCCTTCGTTGAAGCACAAAGCAAGTTTGACCCGTACCACATATTGATCGGATAATTCCAAGGGATACTGGTAAATGCAAATTCCATGAGAACAAGTGATAATTTGAGGAACAAACTCAGCACATCTGCCCGCAAACCCCAATTGGTTCATGACGAGTGAAAGCCATCTTGGATATGTTGTCCACTTCGATAGTCTATGAATGACTGAGGCTAAGTAAACCGAGCTTGAGCGAGCAAACCGTTACCTGACCAGTGATTTTGTCGGCCCACCCAGCATAGTACCTCAAACACTGGATGCTATCTCCGATATCGAAGTCTCTATCAATGATGTGAGTTGCTTCTCACAAACCGCACAAACAAGCACTAGCCTAGCTATGGCGACCGGTTTTCCATTGTTCAGAGTCTCCAGTTCAGCTAATTCTTGCGCATCCCTTTCTATCAAATCAGCCAGTTTGTTAATCAAGCGAGACCGCTCCCAGCCAGTGACATTCTTTCCCCAGGAAGTTTTGAATGCCTTGCGAGCAGCAGCTACGGCAACGTCGATATCCTTTGAAGAACCTGTTACGATGTTCTGGTGACTCCAACTGGTCGAGAAGGACTTTCGAACACACCTGCCACAACGCTCGCAATGATCTCTTCTGTAGCAGGGTTGAAACATCTTGAGAAGTTCGGTATCATAAGCCACTTTATCGAAAACGCACTAAAGGATAAAGAAAACATACTGTATGACTTCTGAAGAGTCCACAGAAGGGACAAATTCGTTGTTGATGAAGAGGCCAGTGGAAACGGTGATCTCTTTGTTCAAGGCGGGTACAGGTATTTTTACAGTGTGGGCCATGGTATCGAATCGTTCCACCGTTTGAGAAAGAAGGGCAATCGCTGATTTGACCTTTTAAACAGCGTCATATGCTTATCCTTCTCACAAGAAGCATCAGATAAGACTCGGAGGAGCAGATAAGTAAGTAAGCTATTCAAAGAGCATTCAAAGGCAGATGCAATGCAGACTCTGTTTTTTTTCAAGTGACTGCCCGTGTCTTTGAGAGCTACTGCAGTACTCGAGTACTGATTCAATAGCCTGAGGAACTCGATGAAAATAACTGGAAACTTCAAGTTCAAGAACGCGTTGAGTCACGTAACGTCACGTGCCACATTTATATACGGGCGACCTCGGAATTGAGTCCTTTCAATTAAACTCTATAGACGACGCCCTCCTAGACTTTTAGACCTTAGATTATAATATCTTCAATGTCCCTCGCTCTTGCATCTCGCTCTGCCGTTCGCGCACACTCAGCTGTTTTCAGGCGTCAACTTCATGCTAGTGGCGCCGTTCGTTCGCCCCACGGTGAATACCACGTAAGTATTTTTTTCTACACCTGGGCCTGGTCTGGACTGACATTTCTATTATAGCATCTCCCTTTTGCCTGGCCTCATGACAAGAAAGCTAGCTTTGCGCTCAAATTGACTGCTTACCTTGGGATTGGGTTCGCCATTCCATTCATTGCTGGAGCTTATCAAGTGTGAGTCTCACACTCAACTACTGGTTCTTCTTTATTGATTCCTGTTGCGTGCAGCAAAAAAGGGGGTGCTTGAATGCGATGGGTTTTTTGTATATATGGTTGTCGGATAATTGTAGATCACTCTAGCTGAACACTGTGATATCACTTGTCACGCTCTCAAACAATTTCAATCCAAACATTTTAATCCCTTCCAATTGTCTACTTCGTCTTCTTCCAACAATCACACGTCCGAGCTAAAAACCCTGGGTCGCCCTCCAAAGCATACAGGCCAATGGATGACGCAACTTTGGCACCTGATATACCAACTTCATCTTGCGTAGAGGCAAGGATAACATCGTGTACAAGCACTTTTCAACACGTTCGTGAGCTTGTCCGCTGTGCTTCAACACTTTTCCATTCACTTACCAAGATATTCATTGGATTCCTTGACAAGCGAAAACTTTTCACAGCCTTTCCTCTGTAATAGCTCGAATAAGATTTTTGTTGGATGATGCGACAACGTCTGCAGTGTGATGTGGCGGTCGTAGAATGGTTTGAAGACCTTGTCAAAAAACGCATCCGATCCAACCGGTGAATATTTATCAGAGACATAAAGTGCACCAAGAATAGATTCCAGAAGGTCCGACAATACCTTTGAAGGTAATGAGCCGCGTATTACTCAACCTACGTGGGGTTTCATACCTTTGGAGATTCAATATTGTGCCAGAATTGACCTGCAGGACGGCCTTCTTTTTCGGCTGAAGTGTATTCTTCGGTTTGAGCCCGTCTCAGTAGATACTCATACTCGCGAATATCGTGGGCGAGCTTGTCAGATTCAAACAAGAGATGCTGATGCAAACCAGAAGTAACACACACAGCCGCCAGAGCAGCGTTCGAAACCATCGCGCCCTGTAAAACGGTCACTATCTAGATTGCTATTTGACCCAGATTGTCAACGCTCACTTTTAATAGGCTTAATAGTCCAGGACTCATTTTATGATGGCGATGAAAGACGTGGCGGACCACCACTAGAAATGA
The DNA here is from genome assembly GCA_028011325.1 of Lentinula lateritia. Classification (NCBI taxonomy): domain Eukaryota; kingdom Fungi; phylum Basidiomycota; class Agaricomycetes; order Agaricales; family Omphalotaceae; genus Lentinula; species Lentinula lateritia. Next base: position 148,799 of record JANVFT010000057.1, read on the forward strand.
ACGGCTAGTAATTCGTTTCTCCAATAGCATAGCGATAATCACGAACTAAAATCCAATATTGCATCCCCGATGAACTCGAGACGCTCGTATGTTGTTGAATGGACACCGGTTTTCGAGATATGAGTCTGGCCTTCCAAAATCAACAACCGTTGCAGCTCCTGTATAAAACGCACGAACTAACGCCTGAACCAAGAATTGTGGTCGTTCGAACTGGCAACCTATTACTGCTTCAACTGCCTTGATTGTGCTCGAAGGGATCTGTACCAAAACGGGTTCGAAGACCTTTTCTACTCTCTGACCAAAATCAGACCATTCCTCGATGCCAGGCAGGGGAAGATTCAGAGCTTTGGCAGCTTTGAGCGCCACATCTGTGCCACCAGATAGAAGTGCTGCACCCATGATCGCTTCAACTACGTCCGCAAGAGCCTTGGATCGCATTCAGTAGGCGCGTGAAAGTGTAAATAACATGTACCTTGTCACCAAGGCGTTGCACTGGTTGTGAACGTCTCGTATTTCTGGGGCTTTGTTCTCTATCTGCGGCGGTCGAGCCCGTTTCACTCTTTATCTCGCTAGCGCTACTTAAATGATCATCATCCAAAGCAATGTTTGCTTTTATATTCGTAAAATCTTCATTTGTGTTCCTCGAAGAAATTCCAGGGGGGTGCCATCCCTTGAAACTGAAAGGCCTCGATTGAATGAACGCGGGTAGACCAACTGCAACGGCGTTCCTCAACAGGGACTTGTTAGCAATGATCGCTTGCCTGTAGTTATGCATAGAAGCCTCATCAGCCTCTGGATACATCACAAAAATGTAGATAGACGAAAGAAGCTTCAAGAATGCATCTCCTGTTGATACCTCATCAGCTGGACGGATTTCTCGATGAAGGGAAATTTACCGAGCAACTCCAAGCGTTCATAGTCATATTCTATACCAGCTGATGGCGCAGAGATAGCAGCGTGCAATAACCCTTCTGATACACAATGACTAAGAAGGCCAGCATTTAACTCCTTCACGAGTAGAAAATCATCGAGTCTCCGCATTATACATGGGAGTAACAGCGCTGTACGGAACGTACTGAAAGTCTTCGTGAGGGATATGAATCGTTTGAATACTGGTTCATTTACCTTGCAGGAATGGTAACCTTGGCACATAACTCTGGGATCAAGTCTATCTCAAATATAAGGTTGAATAAACCAGCGGAAAAACGGGTATACGAACACTTATGTTGCGAAGTCGATGGAGTAAAGGGGGCTGCAGCAGGGTTGAGTCGATCTATGAAAGAAGGGAAAAGTGATACTTCTAGCAAAGGTTGTGTGTAGTCTTTTAGACCCTCAAAACCTCTTCGGTGCGCCTTGCAAAATTCGACAAGATTTTCATATTCCTGGAGCTATAGCGTTTGATCAATAAGAGAAGTTTACCCCGAAGATTTAGAAGGCATTCACCTCGGGATCCCGAGGTTTGCTTAGAGGACTCAGATCTAATCTAATATTGACTGCATCATATCTTCTAGTGTACTGAGTCCATCTGTCCTGGATGAGCGCATCTTCTGTGTCGATCATTAGAGCCTCTAGACTGTCGTAATCCAGCGGCACGATCCAATTTTCGACGGCGGCAGACATCAAGTCCCAGGATATATGGCTAGAGACATCGAGAATGTCCGAGCGCCAACTGGAATGAAGGGGGGCATAAAGGGCAAAGGTTTCGTTAAGGGCAGCCGAGTAGGGTTTGTTCAGAACGCCCCGCCATAATTGATTATTGTATGAATGTATATCCTGCAGCTGATGTTCGTTCACCATGAGAGGCTCAGCACGAGTCAAACTGATTCGAGTCGGTAAACCTGCAAAGAACACATTGAACATCGGCACATCGGGCAAGGGCTGCCTTGTCAATAATAGAAGAGGGGCGTGGAGGGGTATTGTGTTTGCACCGGATTCGATTGAGATTATGACTGGATAGAGACGATTCAAAGAACCGAGGGAAAATAATGCACTGTTTGACCAAAAGGTTGGTAACTTTTTACCGTAAATCCGAGTTCCCACGACTATGGGGTCAAGGGCAGGGAGTGTGCCACTGTCGGGCGGAATCGTCCAGTTTTTTGGGAACACGCGACAGTCAAGAAGACCCCGCTCGTAAAGATGGGCACAGGCATAGTAAGACGCCAGACGACGGGCTCCCGCTTTAGTGGAACTGGGAGTCGACCACGACTGCTGTACACTCTGAAATTGACCAGCTGCCTTTACGCGACAAACAAAACGGCCATCATCTTGAATATCGAATTCAAACATAGGGTTGTACAAAGACTCCTCATCACCCGATTTGCCGTCGTCAACGGTGAGAATATGCATAGCATTCATGGCATCCTGAGGATACAATCTACTGCCAGTCGTCGGGTCCTTGATGAAAGAATGTTCAGATTCTTGTTCGCTGTCAGAAAGATAGGGGTCTCCATTCGTGTGAGGAATTTCACGAGCGATGGAGCTTTGAGGAGTCCGACAGAGAACATTCATCCATGCACGAGTATTGGAGTTGGAGAGATGAGAAACAATGGCGGAGTGCGCTCTATTGCCACGCTCGACCATGGTTATGAGATGACCTTCGCTTCCAGAATGCGAAAGAACATGCGCATGCGATGTCTGACTATCGAAAAGGTCGAATCTGTAACGATGCGAATCAGTACCGCAGTATATCGATTTTGAACCCCTTACCGGATGATGACCGAAACCTTCGGTATGTCGAGGTCCTCGATAGATTTAGTTGCTAGGAGTAGATTATAAAATCCATCTTTCAAATGAGTGAGTACGTCGTCCTAATGGAGTTTTATGGTTAGTTCTTTTGTGAACGAAAAAGATAGAATAACAAACATAAGACGACGTGTCGAGACTCCTAGCACCAACCAGAACGCATACCCGCAGAAATCCAAGCTCAGAGTCAAGCATTGACAATAATTGTTCTAGTATGTATGCAACTATACGCCGGTGAACTACGGCACTATTTGAGCACAGATGACACAGAAAGGATGATAGGATTCACCGAATATGACGCCCCGAAAGCCATCACCAAGAACCTGACAAGATTTGAGTATCTGGACCAACTTCAATACCTTGGGAGTAATATTGAAACCCGAGGAGGTTATGTCGATGTTTGGGGATGTGATTTTACAGCCTTGAAGGAGTTGACGAACCTCCGAGGAAAGTAAATGTATTTGTTCGCTCCCGCGTCTCCATACCAGATCAGCAGCGCATGACCCAAGTTGAGGCAGCGTGTGCTGGTAATCCTTTAAAAGACGTCGCACGCATGGATCGGTTGAACTGAGCGAGCGAAGCTGTCGGACTAATGGGGTTATTGGTGATGAATGAGGTGTATCGTAAGAAACGATGGTTTCTTGAACCAAGTACGACTGGGCCAGACACTTTGTACGTGTTTCGGCAGTCAGACCATAGATTTTACAAAGCAATGTAGCTTCCAGGACGAGCGAATCGAACGTTACGTTTGAGCAGAAACTGGGAGCTTCAAAAATACCGGCAAGAATGAGGGGTCTTGACAAAGGGTCTAAAACAGCATAAAAGTTCTTGATGATACGAACGATTGGGTGGGCGATGCTTGAAACCTCATTACACGAAGAAATATTTCCTAGTACCAAAGATCCGATTTGTTTCAATTCGATCGAATCATGGGTAAGGTCGCCAAGGAGTGACTATTGACAGTCAGTAGATGACTGGAATAAATGCTAGAGAGTACATACAGACGAATTCATAATCACGACTTTCCTCTTGCTCTGTTCGAAGTTAGATCCGACTGATTCATAAGTTACTACGTCGACCTGGGGAATGGTGGTATGTAATGTGCGTTCAATATCAGAAGGGGCGCTGTAGGAAGTCTTTTAAGTAAAGTAGTAGAGATCATGGTATGACTCGTACTCTACTACGACCACAGGATATTCGATATCCTTAGAGTCTTGCCGATCTTCCCAGATTCTGAGTATGTATTTTGCAAGAAACCCGACCGCAGCTGGGTCAAGAACTTTGTTATCCTAGTGAAACGTAATTCCTTAGCACACATACCATCACTATTCGGGGCTGTGAAGATGGCTAGATAAAGAACGTGAGTATCTGATGAATGGACAAAAAGAAAACCGACTGTTTTCCCTCAATGCGAACCCCAACACTTCATGGCCATCGGCAGATTCAACAAAGCCCGAGACTTTGGATGATAACTTTTTGCGTTTGCGCGAGTCAGATTGAGAAGTCTCTTGGTGGCGCTTTGAAGGACCAGACGACGTGTCTCCGGCCGACGAAGAATCACCATTGGGTAGAACTGCTTCATTGCTTTCCAATCCGGATGCAGTGAGGTCAGGTCCACCAATAGAAGCTCTTCGACCATCGCCCTTTGGATCGTGACTTGCTCTCCATTTCTTCTTCCAGACCTCGAGCATTGTGTATAAGAATGAAAAGAAAGTAATTGATTAATGTCACTCGGCCCCCAGTACATACTGTAGGCGCCCTTTTACCGACATCGGCATCGCCGTGCCGCCGATCCCGAGCAGGTCAACGTTGCAAAGCGCTTGATGGAACTTTCTGCAATGACTTGCTTACACCTTTACTACCACACTGTGGAATATGCTCTCTCTCGACCCCTTCAATCATGAATCGATAATTGAATCAATTGGGAACCAATTAAATGACATTACAACTTCTCGCACCTCGCCCAAGCGCCAACGTCTTCCTTCGTCCCTCTGTTTACCAGATCGGCTTCCTAACAGTTGTATGTCTCTTCCATTGATGTATTTGGTCTTTATTCACTAAACCTTTCAGCTTTTATACAGCGTGAAGCCGAAATGGCTGCTCCAAGGGCGATTCTAAGACAGCTCCGGCGAAGTCCCTCCCCTCCGTCAGAGGCTGACGATCTTGACTCCGAAGACGGGACACACACACGAAACCCTAGCTCTGCTTCTACAGAGTCTACTTCTCCTTCAGCCTCTCCCTCCAGATCTAGCTTGGAAACTCAAAGAATTAACTCGGCCTGGAAGGAGCCCCAAGTATGTCTTAGTTCACTCTGTCATCTCAACACTAGCACTTACAGCATTCTTCACAAGCCTTTCGAAGTCCTACGTGCCGTTGAGAGGAAAGATTTGATTTACCTCATGGAAATCAGAGATCGTGCATTTCATGTGAGAATACCAGTTTCATGAGTTCGTGGAGTACATTCCCATATTCGCCAGCTACTTCTTCGTAAATGGGGAGACGTTACGCCATTACTACATGCTATGCGGATAGGAAAGTCGCATAGAGATGTTGCGATCATCCTGTTAGGCTCTTTCTCTCGTTACATCAATCATTTGGACGACTCAGAGTTACAGAAACCTCGGACGAAGACTATTTTGAAAGCTTTACGCGCGAATCTCAAACTCGCAATTGATGTTGGATTAGCGAAATCGCAAAGCGATCTCACAGCGTCATTCATGCAAACTCTGATCATGTCTGAAGGTGACAAGTGGATACATGCTCAAACATCCAATGTAGTGATTGCTCTACGAGCTGGTACCGCGGGCGAACCTGTGAAAACAGCGGATGCTGCTGTCAGAAAGTTTGCTACCAAAGAGTTAGGAAAAGCCGAGCTGATAGCGTCTTTGGAGGATTAGTAAGTGAGGCCATGAATGTTATATCTTTACAAATCTTACATTTGCATCTCCTTCAGTATAGCAAATGCTGTCATTGATCTCCTACTACTTGCTGCATGGACGTTGGCGTTGGAGACAATCAATGGAGACCCTATCCCAGTGCTCATTTTCGGTATATACTTTATCATCGCAATTCTCACCCCGTTTCTCACTAGATATCTTATTTCGCCCGAGATGATCGTATGTACAAAGCTCTTGTCGAACGATTAGAGAAGAACGAAAAAGTGATACGTCAGTCGCTCAGTCGTCGGCTAAAATGGCAACTAAGGGTGATGAAAACGGCTCTGGAAGGCAGAACAACAACATACAGGGTACGCGCTCAATCATCCTGTTTTCTTATGTCAGATACCCAAGCTTTCTGTATAGCGGAAAGTCGAAGTCCTTGCAGAAGAACTGGACCAAGGCGACGGCGTTTAGGAAGATAAACAGGTAGTGCGGTTATCCTCGTTTTGGTCAAACCTGGGCCTGCTCAGATTCTTGCTCGTAAAAGGTGCCCTGCTGGTCAAAGTACACATCCAGTTGTTTGGCGTATCACCGAGCATACATTATTGTTATTCTCAAACTTGAGTCTGCTCAGAACAGGTGCCTTGCTGGTCAAAGTATACACATCCAGTCGTTTTGGCGTATTGCCGAGCATACATTTCAATCATACATTTCAATCTCACAAGTCACTATCTCAGAGTGCTATATTTTTCTCTTTGTGAGACTGTACCAATAGCTGTTGCCTGTGTTTATAGTAATATAACTTGGGGATAGTTAATGAAAATTATTTACTGCAATTTATCGCCGTTTCGAAAACAACGCTTTTAGACGTTCATGTCCTGCCGAACTTCCCATTCCGCTGTGACACGTCAGTTCCACAAGCAAGATAAGTCTGTATGATCACAAGCAGGAGGTGGCGGAGGTAGCGTGAGTGCACTGAGGGGGTGGTGGGGGCAAGAAGAAAAAAACGGGGGATGATGACTTGCATGTCATGGGTATCATGTCAAGAGTCAGGCAATGAAATGGTGCGGAAAGAATGTCACCGTATCAGGACGGTGAACTCGTGGCGTAGCCTCTGCGTAGACACGAACACGCAAGATAGGTTTAATGAAGTAGGAATATATCCTGATTCCTTACCCTCATTCATAACTTTAGAACGCAATACCTGTTGAAGCACACACCGGTCAACCGAATTTGAATTTCATCATAAGCAGGTTCAAGAGACGAAGATTCCAATTTGAACGACGAGCGTGAGCAATCAATATTTACGAGAAGAGATATCTCTGAAGACCTTTCCACCAGACAAAGGATGCTGTCACCGTGAGACTGATGACAGTTGGAACCAGATCAAGCTCAAGAGCAGTATAAATCCAGATCGTGGCCAAGGGAGGACACTAATAAGGTAATCAGCGTCAGTATTATATACAACTAAATTCGCTTGCCTGACGCATATTGACCAACCAGGACCCTAAAGCTATAAGATACATCAATCTCGCACCAGCGGCACACGACAGTATGAACAAGAAAAGCTGGATGCTTCTGCTTCGTTTATGCCTGTGAACTATGAATAACCGTCAGCTTCGATATTTAAAATGGAAAGAGTATTGAGGGCACTGAGACCGATACACACTGTAGAAGATGAACAGTGCTAAAACTGTAGAGTAAAAAGATGGTTAAACAAGTCACGGAGCAAAAATGCCAGATGCTTACTAGGTCCCCTTGAGCTCATACTATCGAATAGCTCTTTGAAGCTCGCATGCCGACCATATTGATTATGGATTAGACTTTCCTGACAGTGTTCGAGTGAGCCCATCTATGGACGAATATATGAAGATGCGTACATATCCATGAGCAGTAGTATAGAGCAAAAAGGTATGATTATCATGTTTGTGTCCAGAATCTCGTCCATCAAGGAATATTCAGAATCTGCTGACTCTGACGGACGCTGGTTGGAATTTATTTTGTGTAGAACACCAGATTCATTGATGAGTCTCCATTGTTCTTCTTCTGGGATGTCTATGAGGGGTTTGGCATCGGATTTCGGTGGGTCAGTGTTTGGTTTGCGTTGGCGAATCCGAGGCATTAGAGCTTATTAGCAACACGTCGAAAACTTTTTGAAAACGAAAAATGAACAGTCATGCTTCGAAAAAGCACGGTTTGATCACGCTACTGACATTGTGACCACAACTCAAGAATGTTCCGCCCTCTACCCTTTGTAACAAAGTTGCCCAGCCTCCGGTTGCGCTATAATGATCCATCCGTGTGGGCCATCAAAGCCTGTCATATTCGTGTACCCTCTCTTCAAAAAATCATGTCGTACGAGCAATTACTAGAAGTTGTACAGTACATAGAATATAGACAAACCAACGCAACTTTGTCTGATGCTGATCACGTTCTCGTCATACTTTTCGACTTTATCCCAGGATCTTTTCGACGTGGAGCAACTTTTCGACGTGCTGCTAATAAGCTCTATTGTGGGACGTGGCGCAAGGGAGTAGGTTTTGCATGTGAGCGCTAGCACGATTTTCACGGCCGGCAAAAATATCTACTTTGCAATGGCCAACCACGATGAACTCTTGAGTATCTTGCAAGCACACGGTCAACAATTTCTCTCTTCCTTCCAAGGCAGCGTCAAACAAGAAATCCATAGCAGAAAGAATGCAACTTTTGTACAATCTCGAGATGACATCGAAGAAGAAGAGGAAGAGGAATGGGAAGGTATAAGATCCGAGTCTGAGGCGGAGGAAGGTATGTTCTGTCATATCGCATGCTCGTCGATTAATGAAAAGAACAGCAATATCATTTAAGGCTTCGAAGAAAATGACGATGAATTCACTGCAACGTCTTCGTCTACGTCTACGGCCAATGTAATTGTTTTCTCAGATAAACCGTCGATATCCCAACAGGAACGGGACGCTACTACGAAATATCAGACGAAGGCTTTCATGGTACACCATCTACGTTACCTCGTACTGAACGATAACTGAGACAGTGGTTAGTCGTCTAAAATATCCAAGCTTCGCGAGGGAGCCGCTCCTGAACTCAAGAAGTACTCTTTGGAAACTACTGATGAAGATATGAACGAACGGTAAAGCATTATCAGCTTTGATTGAAGAGAATGCACCGTTCCTGATACCCTAGTTCGATGAATATAGGACAAATATCCAGAACGATGCGTTGCTCCACAAACTAGTTCACACCAAACTTTTATCAGGTTCCTTGAATTCTGAGCTGGAGCTCACACCAGCGCAAAGACGAAAAGCGCTATCGGGTCGAGTCGTAGAATTGACCGGAGATGCTAAACTCGGGCGCGGAGAGCGATCAGTGCGTCTTGCAGAGCATAATAAAGCATCTAAACGTGTAAGAGAGGGGTTGATGCAAAAGCAAAAAGAACGAAGGGCCGCTCAACTTCAAGAGGTATGTTTTTTCCATGATCTTTCTACCTCCGGAATAGAAAAGGCACTTCACTCATTGATCATAGACGAAGAATCTGGGAAACTATCACCCGACACTCAAAAGGTTGTTGGACCCAGATTCCGAGACGGCAAAACCCAAGAAGCGAGTGCGAGGACTACAAATGGGTATCGGGAGCTTCAAAGGCGGGACACTAAAGCTCAGCCGTGAAGAAATTAATTCGGTCCAAGGACAACGGGGAGGAATGGCGAGTCGCGGCAGAGGGAGTGGTAGAGGAAAAAGAGGGCGTCGTTGATTTCTTTCATAGAATACATACATATCTGTGTTATTGAAAATACTAACTTCCAACTCTTTCACTCCGCTGGATTTTTTTGACCTCCGCCAACGCCTGTGTGGTTTTGCTGATCGTATCAACGATGGAGGAGATGGTTTGAGGATCAATAAGTATAGATTGTGCAACGGACGATGTTAATCGCCCGGACAAGGATATTAAGGTCTGTTCCAGGGCATGCGAGGTGACACGCAATGCTGACATGGTTGACCCGCCATTAGGCTTAAGAAAGATATTCAGGCCAAAGTTATGATGGACAAGCAACAAAAGACTAACAGATGAAGGGGAAACAGAACTGAGTTCGGCGGGCTACAGTTGCATGTCCATAAGTTTTGAACACCATGGTTCCAGAAGGATACATACTTGTTGTCTTTCAAGCGGAAGCAATGCTTGATTGGAGTTTTCTGTTACCCTGGGGTCCTAAAAAGAATATTGGATGAATATAGATGAGAACCGGTCGGGTTTTGTCTCACTGCGTTGGGTGTCTTTGATGCAGGAACGATTGCGTTGTCTGGAAGAATTGGAGGAGACGAATTTTGAGCAGGTGGACGCGGCGGCTCAACCTCGACCAGATCGACTTCGCCGATGTAGATTCGGCCGCAAATTACACATTCCTTATCGTCAGGTGAGATCTCAAGAACAAAAACGGAGAAGTTCCAGACGAACTCTGCGAGGATCCTTCTCTCCACCTGACTTCGGAGGCCTGACGAGAGGGATCCCAAAACAAGCTTCGTTAAGACATTCTTCTCCGAGCAAAGCCCAACCCTTAAGCAGACGATTTCCAATTTCCGAGGAAGCTCGATCTGATTGTTCACGACGACGTCTACTTTCCGGCGTTTCCACTGGTAGTGCGAATGTGGGTGAGCTGGGTACATCAGACACCTCTGTTGCTGGTGTCGAGGATCGGGATACAGGGTTGTTGTGGGATAGCGACGAGATACTGGTCAAACTGGGAGAACTAGAGGGTTGAGCGACTACGTTTTCGAAGGAATTAAATCCATTTCAAAATAGATAGCAAGAGTAGCACTTCCCACCTTTACGAGGATCTCCGTCACAATTCGCGCAAAAATGCACGATGGGGGTTTGATTTTTTGGTGACCTCATCAATGGGATGTTTTTACAATGGGGGCATGGGGAATCGGTTAGAACCTGTTGTGAAAAATTGTTAAATCGGCAATTGTGGGCCTTCGTTCATGATATTGACTAACCCATCCTTTGAGCATGTATTCACCGATGACATTGGATACATCGTTTAAGGTCGACATCAGAAGATTGAGGTAGCTGAGGAAGTTAGGATTAGATAAAAAAGTTGAAAAGGCGCTCATGGGCGGCAAATTAACTGCTTCCTACTGCCACGTCCTCGGATGAAGTTGGGGCGATTTCTCCCAAAATGCCTAGCTGCACTTGTTTTAATCTCTCTTGAACGCATTCAATGTGCTGCGGCTCTCGCTTCAAACTACTCAGGTTGGACAATTGAAAGGAAACTAGCAGTTCGGTCCGTGTAGAGTATTCCGTCTACTCCTCGGCGGAACACTTAACCTTCAGATCCGCAGAGAAAGGACTCGAGCGCTTTGGTATCATGGTTTTGATAACTACATGGATCATGGTGCGCTGTATAACCTCATCAGTCAATCATGATCATCTGAACATTCGCAAAGCTTTTCCTCTAGACGAGGTAACTATAAACACGGATTCATCTTCACTTCGATTGAAATATTTCCAGTTAACGCCTCTAAGCTGCTCTGGTCAGGGTCCAGACTGGGCAAATCCGTGAGCACAATTTAGTGACACAATGAGTTCACGAACTATATCTTTCGAGCAGCGCAAATGTTGCCGCCAATGATGTCGCTGGCAACTTCAGTCTGACGCTTGTAGACGTCCTCGATACCTTTGTTGTCCTCAATGATCGCATAGGATTTGAAAATGCAGTCAAAAATGTCATACAGTGGGTCTCCTTCGATGTCAACACGAAGCCGCAGGTGTTCGAGACCACTATCCGAGTTCTTGGAGGTCTGCTTTCCGGTCACATTTTCGCCAGTCAATCCGGCCCATTCCATCTACCATGGTATCGTGGAGAACTACTCAGTATGGCACACGACCTTGGAAAAAGGTTACTTCCAGCATTTGCAACTCCGACTGGACTTCCATTAGCTCGAGTCCGTCTCTGCACTGTCATTTAAAGCATTTCCCTCTTCATATTCAAATATTTCCTTAGATTAACCTCAGGCATGGACTATCACGAGGGGAAACGCTTGAAACATGTAAATTAATTCATGCCTGTCGTCAATGAACTAACGTAGCCTGAATCACAGGCACTGCTGGTGCTGGCTCATTGATTTTGGAATTCGCAACTCTCAGTCGTCTAACTGGTGACGAACGTTTCGAAAAGGCTGCGTACAAAGCCTTCTTTGCTATCTGGAATAGAAAGTCCGATATTGGGTTAGTTGGTAACACAATAAATACATGGACGGGGGTATGTATATCTTGGCATTCTCCAATCCGAGCTCATCTGAGTGTTGTATATGTAGGATTGGACTTCGCCTGAAGTTACAGGTATTGGCGCAGGCATAGATTCGTCAGTGTGTCTTTTCCTTTATGGATTCGTTGCTTATGCATTGACGTACGCACAGATTCTACGAGTATGCCCTGAAGTGGTATATACTAAGTGGTTAGCTAAGCCGTTTCTGGTCCGTTTTCTATGCCAATATTTATGCAGGAGAGACTGAGTTTCTCGATGTTTGGGACGATGCATATGCATCCGTCATGCGGTATTCGCGTTCCATGGACGGATTCTGGGTGAACTGATTTTTTTGCATTCCGCTCATTTACCTAGATCTGACCCAAAGGCTGTTACAGTATCGACTCGTCAACATGAGAAGTGGTGATGTTGCTTACAACACCGTCGACTCTCTGTCTGCTTTTTGGCCTGGGCTGCAAGTATTAGCTGGGGATGTTCAAAGCGCAATCAAATTACACATGGCGTGTGAGTTACGTCATGATTTACAAGAACTGTATCTCATACAGTGGACAGACTATAATTTATGGCGGAAGCATTCTGGTATACCTGAGGTGTACGACACCAGCTTCAAACAGGCAACATCCCATGGGTATCCTCTACGACCCGGTAAATTATCTTCATGAACAACAAAGCTTAATCCGTTCACCTTTCAACCTGCAGAATTCATCGAATCAACATGGTATCTATATCGAGTACGTAATATTCAGTACAGATTTCACGATTTACCGACTGATTCTAGATATTAGGCCACCCACGATCCGTATTATCTAGAAGTCGGGGAGCGCGTTCTGTTCGACATCTCAACACGTTCGAACGTGACATGTGGCTTGGCCGGTATAAAAGACCTCCGTTATAACGAACAGGATGACCGTATGGAATCTTTCGCGCTATCAGAAACTCTGAAGGTAAAACTCGTGCTGTAAAAATTCGATGACTTTTAACCATGAGTCTAGTACCTCTTTCTCTTATTTGACGAAGAGAACCCTCTGCACAAAGACGACTCGAACTATGTGTTTACCACCGAAGGCCATTTACTGAAGCTGGGACCCGAACATCTTAGAGAAATATCTCCTTCTCGTCGGAAGCTACGCAAGATTGAGGACCATCAATGTCCGGCGTACCAACCATTTAGAAGCGCTGGTGGTCGTCGTGTGAACGACAGCGGCTTGGTCGTGGGCATTCAAGGTCGGGCAGACGCTGACTACAGCCGAGAACTAGTCGCACTAGACGCCAACGAGGCTGACTCTACCCACTGGTCTCGTAGTGGGTGGTGCGAGAGACCCAAAGTCGAGTTATTCGTACGTGAATTAATCTACCTTTATCTTCAGCTTCGAACTGTATCTACCCCACAGTCGTACGACTTCATCCTGTCACCTAATGGGAAAGTATCGCCCGAAGATCTTAGTCCCAGTAAAGTGAAGCTGGAGCCTGTGCCAGATGGATATGTCATTCAGAATGTCACTGGCATTCGAACACATATCGTACAGAGATTTGATGGAAGAGGTTACGATGTCCGTAAACGTACGCAATCTACTGTTTTATGGTAAACATGAATCTAACTCTTTTCAACAGTAGGTCATTATACAGTTCGGCCAGGACAGTTGGTCTATATCAACGACTCATCCCTACTTCTGAGTGTAGCATCACCTTCAACTGCAGCGATAGAACATTTTGGCGCTATCCAGCTACGATTCTATGTTGACGCCGTTGATACGATGTTCAGTATGCTCAACATGATGGAAACAGTCAACGACATGGATCTTTCCGTTACCGGTCATGTCGGCTTTTTCGGTGGAGACTTATTAGATAGCGAAGAACTTCCCAGCAAGTTTCAAGGCCTAGTTCCAGTCTATCGAGACGACGACAATGAATTCGGCTGTACGCAATATCACAAGTCTTTCCAGGACGGTATTTTACTTGTCAGAAGGGGCGAATGTACCTTCATTCAGAAGCTTGTAGAAGCTCGGAATGCGGGAGCTGCTGGTGTGCTTGTCCTTAGTGACGAAAACACCGCGATCAATCCTACTGCTAATTCTGAGGACCTGGAAGCTGCGGGAGATATTAGTCAAGTGGCTATAATAGTCTTGCCACGGACAGCTGGACAATCGGTCGAACACTTACTGGATACTACGCAAGGTATTGGTCAAGTCATGCTCTCATTGGAACACGAACACCAACCTGGTGTCGACGCAGAAGCTGACGAAAGTCCTGAGCAAGGCGAGGGAAGCAAAAAGGATCCCAATCGGATACTTTATCTGAATGGGCATCCATTACTTAACACCCGATTATTGGTTTGAGTAAACTTTGATTACAATATCTATTATCCATGTAGTTATGTGTATACTAGCAGCAGCCTTGGTAACCAGTCCCTCTAGTAAGCTCTAGTAGGGATGATCGGGGAGATCAAAATTGGTGTAGAAAAACATAGAAGGACAGTTTCCAATGTATATGTACACATCCTACCATTGCAAAAGACCAACCTAATCATTGGACTGGACAATGGAATAGACTGAGGCATCCAATTTTGACCCCCCTTTGAGAAACAAAAGTTCAATGATAAAGAGATACTCGACGGTCTTGCCACCGAGTTTGGCGACAAGTTCTCCAGCTGCTTTAGCTGATCCTCCTGCAATATCTCAAACGTTAAAATACAGTCGTTTCAAACAACAAAGGACAGTAAAGACTTCCTACCTGTGGCAATAAGATCGTCGACGATGATAACAGATTGCCCTGGTTTTATAGCATCACTTTGCATCTCGAAAGAATCCTGTGCAATGGTCAATTTTCAACCTGTCAAACCTGTCGGAGGAGTTGAAATAGATTCACTGTTCCATATTCCTTCTCATAAGTAGCCGTTTCACAAGTCCCAGGTAGTTTTCCTGTCTTGCGGACAGGGACAAATGCCGCACCGAGACGGAGAGCTATGATGGGACCTAGGAGGAATCCGCGGGCGTCAAGGCCTACGACGACATCGATTTTCTTGGAAGGGATAGAGGGAATAGTGTGCGAGGTGAGGTGGTACAGGAAATGCGTGATGAGAGTCTCGAATGCTATCGGATCGCGGAGAATGGGGAAAATGTCCAAAAAGACGATACCCTGGAAGGTACCTGTGTTAATTAAAGATGACAGTTGAAAGAACAAGCCACCTTTTGTGGAAAATCAGGATGCGACGTGAGCTTGGAGCGGAGGTACTCTACATCACTCATGGCTGAAGGAAAGCAAGAGACCCTTTCTCCTATCTCGATGAGCAATGATCGTACATTTATCTAATCATCTTTCTTTCGTGGCCACCATGACATGAGGCATATTTTTTTTCCTCGAATGGGATAATTTACGTCCGTGATGACAATGGCTTGCTCATATAGATGGGAAAGTAGTAGCATAAGAGTAGTACATAGAACTAAGCCATTCATACAGATTCCAAAACTTCAGGCTCCTTGAAGTCTTTCGCAATTTTGGTACCTGTCTCCTGCATGGACTGTCAATTTCACCAGAGTAAATGACTCAGAGGACACTTACATCCGTCGACTCCCCGTGCAGTTCCATGAGTTTCGAAACATCAAACTTGGGTGCTTTGAGAATTTTAGCCTTTCGAACATAAACGTTCTGCAAGGGGTAGATGCTCCTCGACGCCTTCTCAATCTCCCGTCCAATAGCCTCTGGCACGAACTTCTGCACAAGCTCTTTCAAATCGCAGTTTGTGGCCTCACGGGTCATTATCTCGAACATCTTCTTCCTGATCTCTCGCACCTGACTTGACTGAGCGTAGGTTGTTTTACGGACCTGCGTTGGACGACGCTTAGTGAAGCCGATCGCAAAGAGACGGAGAAGGTAGCCGTCAGTCGTCTTCACATCGACATGGGCTTCAATGAGAGTCTGCCATTTTCGTACGAGAGATCGCAGCTTGTCGGAGGTGAAATCCATTCCGTGGAAGTTGGTGAGACAGTTCTTGCCCTGAACCTCGTCGACACGTAATTTGATTTTACGGAAGGACTGTTCCTCCTCCTTGTTCAGGTCACCCAGAGAGACCTCAATGATACGACCCTTGAGAGAATCGTTGGCGTTTTCTAATTTAATATGAGGGCTGCGCAGCAAAAAAAGAACGAGGACTGCACACGCACTCAAACCCTGAGATCTGTTCACGAGGGTCTTGCCCACATTCCGGACGTCGAAAATTGACGGTGCTTTGATATCGTACCAGTCTGGAAAGCCAGACCATTAGTCGTCAAGCTAGCTAGCGGTAGTGATAGCCATAACACACCCTTTCTGGAGAACGGATCGACGACCTTTTTCTTGATACCCTTCTTGCCCTTCGAAAGGCGCTTGTTCTACAAAGATCAGACGTTGAGGACGTGCTTGAAATTCAAGTGAAAGCCACTTTGACCTTTCCAACAGCCATGTTGTGTGATCAGAGGTAGCGGCGAGGATCGAACCGTAGATGGTAGGCCGAAAACTTGGCGGCTTTTTTGCAAATACTAACAGTTACGAGCCTTGCTAGTCCTGGGTAATGACTTCACGTGGTAGAAACTATATAGCTTTTCCACGATCTTCTGGGCGCTTACACCCAAGCGCTGTTGCTCTCACCGCAATGTTAACTCGGCCTCACTTCGATCGCGCCTGCAAGCTACTTGTCCAGGAATACGAAAATTTCACACCATCCAGGTCTGCCAATGCTATGAGGGGCTGGTCCTGGAATGAGCATCCTGTACAAGTCTCTACTTCAACATATTCGGTCTTCTTTTAAAGATCTTTCTAGTCGGTATCAGGCTTGGGCTATCTGTGTCGCACCTCAAATTATCTTTCCCGAGATATCAGACTATCTATAGACGTAAACTCGGACGAAACCTACGCCGAGATCGATGAAGCGGCCGCAACCTGCATTGATCCTGAAACACTGACTTCCCAACAATATGTGGTCTATTCCGCAACATTTCGAGTTCCCTGCTTTTACTTCGCAATGTATCATTCGAGTATGTGTGTTCAACGAGCATTTTATGCTCTTTGATATTCTTATACCCTGGCAGATGGTGTGCCATTGTCGATCAACGAGTTGATTTCTTCGACACTGTTTCGATCCGGTATTTTCCAGGATGCTAACATCACTACTTTCGCTCTTACACGTCGCGATACACCGTTTCCGCTGATATCGCAGGGAGATCACCCAACAACAGGAAGGCCGTGCTGGTTCCTGCATCCATGCGAGACTACTGTTGCAGTCGAAGAATTGTTGAAGGAAGTCGAGAATGACATAGACGAGGAAGACATGAGGTTGTTGATGTGGCTCAAATTATGGTTCACGATTCTTGGAGGCGTTGTGGACTTACAATAATTGGACTAGAATAGCACATGTAAGACACCTCGGGACCGGGTCATTACCGGAGCAGAATACAAACACACATAAGCACTCTTGTTCTCGTACTCCTGTTATACCCTGTTCTGTCTTGATCCAGTGTATACGCTGGTCAAACTGAAAGTCGTCTTACTCGTAATTTCTTGAATCGTACCATTTCGGCAATCAGGGTAGATTGCAAAACAATAAATACCTAAAGGCGCCAGTATGTTAGCACGTCTCACTCGTTCCTCTTTACCTCCACTTTCTCATATCTATCATCTTAGAACAATGGTTTGTCTCTATCCAACTTGTCAATATTCATTCTGACGGTGTTCTATTCAGGCCACTGAAGCTGTCATCGTCGCTGCCTCCCGCACGCCTACCGGTTCCATCAATGGTGCTCTCAAGAGCTTCACCGCCCCTCAGCTCGGCTCCTTGGCTCTCAAACATGCCTTTGCCTCAAAGAACATTGACCCCACTATTGTTGAGGAAATTTACTTCGGAAACGTGGTGCAGGCCGGTGTCGGTCAATCTCCTGCACGTCAAGTCGCTCTCTCAGCTGGTATGAGCAGCAGATCGGATGCTACCACTATCAACAAGGTCTGCGCCAGCGGCATGAAATCTATCATGCTTGCTAGCCAGAGCATTCAGCTCGGTCAGGCCAGCGTCGTTGCCGCTGGTGGCATGGAGAGTATGAGTAATGCCCCGTATGTATTCATTTGTTCCTTCGGAGTTCCGAGGCTAATCGATCTCTTACCTAGCTTCCTCCTTCCCCGTCAAAATCCTGCTTTCGGCAAATTTACCGCCACAGACTCCCTCGAATATGATGGTCTCTGGGATACCTACAACAACCAGGCTATGGGTTGCTGTGGTGAGTCTGCAGCCGAGAAGCACTCTATACCTCGTGAGGCCCAAGATGCACATGCAATTGAGTCTTACAAGCGAGCGGAGCAGGCGTGGAAGAATGGTGCATTTGACGCAGAGATTGTACCCATTACCGTAAAGGGCAAAAAAGGAGACACAATCGTGAGGGAGGATGAGGAGTACAAGCGGATCATTTACGAGAAGGTTCCTGGTTTACGTTCTGCGTTCAAACAGGGTGGCAGTATAACCGCCGCCAACTCCTCGCCGTTGAATGACGGTGCATCCGCCCTGATCCTCATGTCTGCGGAGAAGGCAAAAGAACTTGGTCTCACACCTTTGGCCAAGGTCATTTGTACGTTTGTTTTTCTTGTATTTGGTACAGCTCTTTTTGACTGTTATTTTCAGCCTATGCGGACGCCGGTATGGATCCTATTGATTTCCCCATTGCACCGACAGTCGCATTGCCCAAGGCCTTGGAACGTGCAAATCTGACAGTTGACGACATTTCCCTCTTTGAGATCAACGAAGCGTTCTCTGTTGTTATTCGTATCGCCGAGAAAGTCCTCAAAATTGACCCTGCAAAGATCAACATTAACGGGTATGTGTCTCTGATTACCTACAAGTGAATATAAGGGCTCATTGTTTTACTATAGTGGTGCTGTTGCTCTCGGCCACGCTATCGGAAGCTCCGGCTCGCGCATTGTTGTGTCGTTAGTACATGCCTTGAAGTCCGGGCAGTATGGTGCTGCCGGTGTTTGCAATGGGGTCAGTTGTCATGTAATCTCATGGGAAACACTCGTACTAACTAGTCATTTCATGCAGGGTGGAGCCGCTTCCGCCATAATCATTCAGAAACTGTAGTATTTCTTCCTTCGTACATAGGACACGTATTCGATGAATAATTGAAGATCAAAACCAAAGAGACCCTTCTATGAGGTTTTATGACAAGGAGTGATAATAATTGTGATGCAAGTGTTTCATAACCTGTCCAGTCGTTTATCTCAAGCGATTGTACAACGCTTTCGTAAATCGAAACAATACCCGTTCAATCACCTCCAACCCAGAGTATGACCATACAGGTTCTCGTGCCACGACAATCGATCTGCCGTCCCGCTTTTCTCAAGGTGTGAAACGATAAACAGATGAACAATGCTTATCTTCTCTGTAGTGGGTCATGTTATCTTTGGCTCGGCGCTTCCAATGTGTGTTCTCATGATAAGGAGGGAGTCCCAAGGCTGCATTTGGGACCTTTGGTGGGATATATTGTCTTCTTTGTGAATTCTTGAACGAATCTCGGTCCTTGTGCTTTCCAACACCTCCTAGGATTTGAGGACAGCCATGGCGACCCACGAACCAGACCAGAAGAATTTGGAAGAAATCCATGTCAACGAGAAGGCGTTTCCTGTATCTCCCGTATTTGAACATCTCAGGTCGGATTCAATTGAGGAGTCAGACACAAGCGTCGATGAAGCGTTGCAATTAGTGGGGAAGGAACGAACATCAGAGTTCAGTGATGAATTCAATCGTAGAGTCAGAAGGAAGTTGGTGGGTGAAGTTTTTCAGATGTAAACTGTAATTGCACTGATTATGTATCGCTCGTACGACAGGACCTTTTGATTCCTCCGCTTTGTGCAGCGGTATACTTTACGCAATTTCTGTGAGTTTGAATATCTTGCGAGTCGTAATTGCAGACCGACTGCACTTACAGGGACAAGACGTCGTTAAATTATGCCAGGTGCGAGGAGTTACATACTGGTAGCTACCGGAGTTGATATAGGATTCCTACTAGCATTATGGGTCTACCCATAACTGGACAGGTAACTTTTCACTTTTCCTCTGAGAAGTGATTGGCTTCAACTACATTTTGAAGAATTACAATCTAGTTTCTATGGCTTTTTACCTAGGTGAGTTGTTGGTTCTTCTTCGAGCTAACCTTGGCTCACTCGTTGCCAGGATTTCTCCTTTTTGAATTCCCCACTGTCTATATATCCCAGAAAACGAGGGCAGCCAAATATCTTGGTGAGTCACGCACTGTTGGGACGAGTACCCAAGGACATTGACGGTTCCCGAAAGGTGTCAACATCGTTTTGTGGGGTGTGATATTGATGCTACACGCCGTGGGGACTTCATTTGGAGCGTTTTTCGCTCTTCGGTTTCTACTGGGTGAGTCATAATTCTTTCGGTTTGGAGAGAAATTTTTTTCACTGGTGACAGGAATGTGCGAGAGCTGCGTCGCCCCCACATTGATTCTGATTATCTCCATGTTCTACAAGAAGGACGAACAGGTATACCAGCTGGACTTGTCAAAGTGTATATAGCGGTGGATTTGACATCCATCTTCCAACAGGCGTCGCGAATTTCGTGGTTCTATGTGATGGTACGTGGAAGTTAAGGAAAGCTTCATCTCATTGGACATTGACGAACTCTGGTGATTTCGCAGAATGGGCTCACACAAGTGTTTGGTGGATTCATTGCCTATGTCAGAGTTGCTTACCTCGAACGAGGAATCCAATTGACACTGACATGAACATCAAGGGTGTCTCATTCTCAAATGACAGTCATATAGCCCCGTATAAGATTATATACGTATTGCTCGGCGGTTTAGCGATTATCGTCGGGTTTTCTGTCCTAATATGGTTGCCTGACTCGCCTGTTCATGCGCATTTTCTTGATCAAGAGGAGCGCATAGCTGCCTTAGAGCGAGTTAGGAATGACCAAGGCGGTGTAGCAAACAAGAAAATCAAGAGGAAACAAATACTCGAAGCTTTCACGGATATACGAACATGGTTGATCGTGTTGACCACTATGATGAGTACGTACGTTCCTTGTAACTTCTTCCACACCTAACGTGTGTACTGCTGGTAGCAAGCATTCCTAACGGCGCTCTGAGCAACTGTGTGTACCGGTTTCCTGATCATGAACACACTAATATTAATGGATATAACGGGGAATCCCAGTCAGTAATATCATCATCAGAAATTTCGGGTACACGTATGTACAATCTTATTCTTGGATGAGTTCCGCACTGTTTCGTAGAACTGATCGATTTGGAAGTTCGAGACAGACATTAATCTTATCAACTCCAGCCGGCGCAGTGGCATCACTCATGACTCTTTTTTGTGGATGGTACTCGGATCGAAAGGTCGATATTTTGTTTCCGTCCAATACAATGTTTCCCTCATATTTGTATCTAGAATGAACGAATGATTCCCATCATAATAGCCTTAGTTCCAACCATTGTTGGTGCAGGTAATCAGTCGTATACATGTCAAATGTAAACCAGAACACTAACGCTCACTGGCTCTAGCTATGCTAATTGGGCTCAATGACTCGGGGAAAAAAGGCGCCCTGTTATTCGGTGCATTGATCATTCTTAACTCATCCATCGACAGCTCACTCACTTCGGAATGTAGCGACGTACCTCATTGGCACATTTGGAAGCTCACTCTCCACAGTTTATGCCTACAATGCAAGCAATACTAGTGGACACACGAAAAAGAGCACCGTAAACGCTATGACCCTACTAACATTCAGCATTGGGAACATTGTCGGGACGGAAATCTTCTTGCCAAAGGACGCTCCCGCATATATCCCCGGTAAAATAGCCATCATGGTCTTACTGACTGTTCAGCTGGGGATATCGTTGTTACTTAGGTATATTAATTTGCGGTTGAACAGAAGAAAAATCGCACAAATTGAAGAGCTGAAGAGAAGCCGCGGGTGGACGGAGGCGGATGTTCAGAAAGAGCGCGAGAAGCATGCATTTATGGATCTCACTGACCAAGAGTATGTTCTGGGACTTTTAGATTGAGACACTGACCTCTATCGCTGATATGATTATACAGGAATATCTACTTTGTATACACAGCTTGAGCAATTATCGAGGGGTTTGAATTCTGGATCCAGTGGATGAGATGATTGAGGAGCAGTGGCCTAGCTACCCGTGCACCATTAACTCCTAATATAATATCAGTTCAGCGCCTAAGTAGTAGAAGCAGAACCAGCGCTTGTGACCTGCCACGTGTTTTCGCCACTGCTACCACTCGACTCTACATAAGCCATTGTCCACCACTCACGACTGCGATAACTCTTCGATAATACCTCACGACTAGCGACTCTTACTGAAGTCCTGCTGTGGAACTTCTTTCATTTGACGAACAATGATAAATTCCCGGCCAATCACGCCGCCCTTAAATGGGGGTGGGGGGAAGAACTATTTTTCAGATCGCATTGAACGATTCAAGCGCGAGGATATGACCGACTGGAGTAGTGCATTCACTTTACTAGGTGAATCAAAGCTCTTCTACGTATCATACACCATTACTCATTCATTCTTTCACTACGTAGACACGATGGAAACATTTTTCGATTCACATGTGGATCTGTTGCAGCGTAAACTCCAGCGACACTCGGACAGACTCAAGATGAAGGCAGAAGAAGCACTCAAAATGCGCGACATCTCGGCTGCCGGAGACCAATTAGCGGAGAATTTTGAGAAGGAGGTGAAAAGTTTCAAGCTGAAGGTGCGAGGGAATACACTACCAGACCTTGTTCTTCTCATCGTGTCCTTCTCAGGTGTCCTCACGGATGACCAAGCTCGCGAGCTCATGGCAATCAGCAAAGGTTGTCCGAACGCGCGAGAAGATTTCCTTTTTCTTCGGTGTTATGTCTCTGTTATTTTCTGCGTTAATGTTTGGGCTAGCTCCTCAGTGCGTCCTCCGATCAACGTGGCGTACTTCATACTAATTGCTTTTAGATGGGTGCACATAGCGTATACAGTACAAGGACTTTATCTCCTACCTCTTCGTGCCTACATCTACAAAAAACGCGCCTGGCATTACTTCCTTTTCGATCTCTGCTATTATGTCACGATATTGAACTTCATATATATCTGGTTCTTCCCTGGATCGCCTGCGCTGCTCGTCGCCTGCTACTGTTTAAGCCATGGTAGCCTTGCGAGTGCGGTCATTACTTGGAGAAACAGTCTCGTATTCCACGACCAAGATAAGGTCACCAGCCTTTTCGTGCATATTTATGGCCCATTCTCCTTTACGGTGATAAGGTTCGCTCCTCTTCCTCATGATCCGCAACATGCTGAATGCTGATCCTGTAGACATTTCTATCCCAACGCCGACGAACGATTCCCTGCTCTCCGAGAGCTGCCCCACCTGAACCCCTTACATGCCCTCTTGCTTAGTGGAGGAATATGTATGTGTATCATATTGTTTGATTTCTTCTTTTCTACATCTATCTCATCTTCCAGACGTACTATGGCAGCTTCTTTATTGGAAGGTGTGTTAAATACACCGTGGGTTTCTCATTGTTCACACTTTTTGTTCAGTTTGTCCTTGTCGATCGCCGGGAGAAGATTGAATCCGGGCAACGAACGACGTCCATGTCTTGGATGTTGAATAACAAACGAGGCGTCATTGGAAAGGCACTGTGCAGTATACCACCAAATACCCGTATTCCTGCTTTCATGTTTGGTCAACTAAGTAGGTCTTCCACTTGAGATAAATATTCCTTCTTAATTTGATGAATGTGTGCAGTTTACAGCATTGTGACGGAATTGCCGGCTGTTTTCCTGCTATACGATTCTCCGTTCTGGAGTGGGGCCTTCCTCATATTCATATTTTCCGTTAGTGTCTGGAATGGCGGTGGATTTTACATTGAAGTGTTTGGTCGCAAGTAGGTTTTCAACAACGGCACAACCTCTATTTAGTTGTACTTATTGCAACTACTCTGCAGGTTTGAGCGTGAACTCGAGGCACTGCGTAAAGAACTCGCTGAAAGTGCCCAAGCACGGTCAGGTCGTTCCAGCCCAACCGATGACTCCTCCTTATCTTTGTCCCGCTATACCAGCGAAGACAACTTGACGTCTTTCAGTCCTGGCAGCTCCTATTCTTCCAATTCCTCCCCGACGTTTGACACTCACCCTCTGCCACACATCGAAGCAGTTTCGGAACCGAACTTCGGTGGTCTTCAGATGAAAGCCAAGAAGGAGTAATAGTTCCTCACCTTCTGCTTTGTGCTGTACCATGTATTATGCTCAAGACTGCGCGTTTCACTGGTTTCTTTCATACAGTGCTTTGCGAAATGGTTTGCTTGTATGGATTTTTTACCAAGTGTTTATTGCTGTTTATTTCTAGTTATTTGTCCAATACATTTTTGGGCCGAGGCTCGAGAGGGCTCTTTTTGAGGACCACCAGGGCTGTCGGGCTTCAAAAAGTGATTGATGAATCCTTTTTGGGGTAAAAATATATTGGACAAATAAATAAACACAAATAGATGTGAAAAAGTCGAGCAAGCAAAGAATTTCGCAAAGCACTGTATATCTTACTTGCTTCTTGATTTACTGTTCACTTATTCTATTGCCTTTCCAGTATGGATACATTTTCCTCTTTATTTTCGACCCATGACCTTCTGCTGTGATGAACGATACGACATGTCTCAATACCTTACGATACGATACCTATGTAGTCACACCTAAAAGCTTGCTTATGCTATTGAACTTGTCTCAGGTACATGTATACACTCGAACTTGTGGCCCTGAGTCTAAGCACAACCCTCATGCCAGTACCAGTCGAATTCGCAGCGCAAGTCAGCTCTACACTCCAACTTGGTTCCATACCCAAACTCGATAAAACGCGTTTCATTTCTTCATTCGTAGATACCCAGAGATTGCATACAAAATATTATGCGGAAGAAGGCCGCACGCTATGGAATGATCTCGTCGACACAGCGCGTGACCCAAGCCCTAGAAGTCCGCCTCAAGAAAATGCCGTTTTCGGATTGTCCACGCCCGTACTGGTCCCTAGAATTCCTAAAGTTATCATAGTAAAGGAACCTGGTTCAAAAACTTCCACCCCAAAGGAAAACCCTCCCAAGAAAGCAAAGTCAAAAGCGAAAAGCACCTTCCACGCGAAATCCGGTCAAAGACCTAACGAACACCCTCAGAACGCGCCACACACCAAAAAACGAGCTGGGAAGCTTTCTGATGACGACGAAACTGCGGCCAGTTAGTTTTTCATGCTGCTTCACTGTATACTTGCTACACGTACGCTGCAGGATTGGCCGAACGCCGTGACAAGAAGCGCGCCAAACGAGAAATTGTGCGACCTGCAGCAAACGCCAACGAGTGCGATAACGAGGACAGTAAACAAATTCAGGCTGCCACAGACAAGAAGGGCAAGCGAACAAAAGCTTCACCCGGACTAGCCCTTATGCACGGATTCACAGCAACAAATGTCGGAAAAAATCGTCTAACGGTTAGTTTGATTGCTGAAATCCAGTCAAAATTTCTTCATACTGAGGCCATTCGAAGGTCCCTCCACCTACATTAGGTGTGTTTAGCAGAGGCAAGGCTTCTAATAAAACCCATATCAACACTAAAGGTATGCCTGGTATACTCACTAATTCACTTACTTCAATCTGAAATTTTCATTTTCTTATGAAGTCATTAGACCACCTGCTTTCCTAGAGACTGTCTTCTTAGAAGGGACCTCTCATCGCGCCAAATCAGTCCCAAATGAACCTTTGAGCGATAATTCGACATCGTCCCAGAACGATTCAACACCGTCAACACCACCTAAGCTAAAAACGCGGAAAGTACCAAATCCTTCTGTTAGGAACCATTCCCGAAGTCCCACGGTGTCAAGCTCCTCTTTCGATAACGAGGTAACTGAAACACCAATCGCTCAAGCTGAATCGGAGGTGTGGGATATTGAACGTGAAGGTTATAATCTTCCTTCGACAATGTCACCTACATCCCCCGAGCGTAATCAAAGCGTAGTTCTAAATACTTGCACCCTACCATGGGCATTAGAGACTGAAACCCCGGGGGAAATGCACGAGAAACACAAGAGGGAAGCTCTAGCTCATGAACGCGATAGGACATCTCAGCTCAGCAGTTCACTAGCTCCGTCGCAGTCGGCATCTCAACATGGTCTTAATGGTCGTTGTCGTACAACGACTCCTGTTCCTCTCCTTGCTTCCAAATACTTTATGCCCCAAAGACCACAGAATGTGCCTGATACACTAGCTAAGGACGAAACGACAATACCGTTCAGCTCGCCGCCCATTCAGACTCACGAAAGCTCGCTCTCCGACTATTTTCCCCATCTCCCTGTTGCGCCAAATGTACAGGCGAACGCTTCCTACCACCCCCCGCATCGAGCTGATGATATCATATACGAGCCTTATATAGCACCCATATATGCTGGTGAAAGCCCATGGGATCCTCTTGCATTCTCGGATCCCGTAAATTTCAGTGATACAGACGCGCCACAACCTCCTCCCGAAATTGTCGCACCAAATCTCACGTTAGGCATTTCCTATCCGTACGATTTTTATATCCCACCGAGGGTTGATGCCCCTCCGTTGCAATATGATTCAGGGTACGACGTGGAAGACGCAAACTCGATGTTTTACTTGGATGACGATGGCTGCGGCCACACAGGCTGGGGTCTTCAAGAAATAGTTTGTAATAACCACGAGGAAGAATATCCAGAACATGGTCAGATCTATGACGAGTATGAACATTTCTCCTGCCAAACCCAACAATTTGGCGCTGAACACGAAAACACCACTGACCAGAATTGGCAACGCGATTTTTGTTCCATTGAAGACGATACCTTGTTCGGGATGGGGATTGACTCGGAAGAAGCAGACATGCTCCAGTGCCCCTCTGAGGAGTGGATGGAGCCAATAGGCCGGGATCGCGTTCTCTCAGAGGCCAATAGTGACGACTCAGTCATCGGAGAGATGCCTCGCTTTTTGCAAGGTCGGGAATTGCTGTTGGGTTTCGGCACCACCAGTAGACAGGAAGACATCGTTCGTGACTGGTCAGGGTATGCCTCAGTGGCAGAGGCGGATGTCGCAAGGAATCTAAAGGGTCACTGGTTGCCACAAAGACTGTAATAATCCTGAAGCACGTAGCGCATGTGGGACTTGTATTCTGTTTATGTAGTTGAATCAGGTTCAAGTCTGTTCAAGTCAAGTTTCGTGAATCATCATACACGCGAAAAGTCACATGTGTAACCAGTCGCGTTACCCTATCTGGTTTGGACTTATTTTGACCCTTCTGAGCCCGATGCCCGCGTTTCTCATTTCCTCACATATCACCCACGCCCATCCCACTTTCTAAACTCTCAATCACGCGTTCAGCACGCGTTTCTTCTACACTGCATGAATCGGAAAGAAATTTCCCGTATGAATACTTTCATCGTAAGATTTCACTGAATTCCATCCATGACCGCAATCTTCTCACTATTGCATCCTCAGGTCAAATCTGAGCCTCGCGAAGCTAAGATTCCTCCTGCGCCCCTATCTATGTCTGCTTCTGTGAACACAACATCCTCGAACGTTCAGGTCAAACCAGAGCCAGTCTCTGGCTCTGTTAGTATTTTCGTCATATTTCTGCTTGTAATGAACTAATACTTTTCATTAGCTAACAGCCAACTCTTCCCATCTTTTCTGTAATATGGATGATACGCATTCACCAAACGCGTCGCCAGTTTCAGCCGAAAGAAAAAAGTACACCGTTTATCGGTCTGTCGGGGACGTCCCTTATTCGTCAGAATCAGCTCTTCGAGAGGGTTTAGAGATGGTTCAATGCCTGAGAGCCTACATGGGCAAATTAAATCTGGGGAGCAAACTTAGACAGAATGTTTGGAATAAGGATTTGTTAAAGTAAGTACATCTTGGTTTGTTTCTGTGTTCGCGTTGCTAATTTCCTCTCGCCTGCTTCGCAGCCTCCAGGCTCAGTCAACTCCAAAAACATTGATCGCTGTTTGCGGAGGTTTGTCTTCTAGCATTCTTTCCTAGTCAATCTCCCGTTGAATCCATTCGTATCTAGCCACCGGCGCCGGAAAGTCGTCCATTCTGAATGCTCTTCTTGACGGTAAAGTCTCCAAATAGTACCATTGTGAAATCCTGTTGTCGCTGACTTCGGGCGAAAGATAACATCGTACCCACTTCTGGCATGCGAGGTAAAAAGAGAGTTTGCCTAGTGTCCATCGTACTAAATGACTTTCATACTTCTTTCTAGCTTGTACAGCGGGTAAGTTTTGTTTTGATATTTTCCAAACTTCAACCAGATTCATCTCTTCCTGCAGTTGTTACCGAGATAGCGTATCATTCTGATCGTACAATAGACGCCGACGTTTCCTTTCTGGACGCTTCAGAATGGAAACAAGAGCTCTCAATACTTCAGTCTGATCTAGTCGAAGAAGATGGGAGTCTCAAACGAACTCACGACCTCAAGAGTGATGCTGGTGTCGCCTGGCAAAAGGTTTGTGTGTGGCTTACACTCATTCGAACCTTACCCACTTCACATACAGGTTCATGCTGTATATCCTACTCTAACGCAAGAAAGACTG
Organism: Lentinula lateritia; assembly: GCA_028011325.1. NCBI lineage: Eukaryota > Fungi > Basidiomycota > Agaricomycetes > Agaricales > Omphalotaceae > Lentinula > Lentinula lateritia. The sequence goes on from JANVFT010000057.1 coordinate 177,297, forward strand.
GTTACAATGACTACTGACCAGATAGTCGTTCATGATCCTAGTACGTTCTAAGCTCCGTTTGGTATTGCCTTGTTGTAATGCATGCGATTAGGGATTGCGCAGCTTCTTGGCAGCACCAAGCATATATCCGCGCGGAACTCTCGACAATTCGGTGAGGAGATTGCCAAGTATATTGATTCCAAAGACCAGAGTCGTGGTAAAAAGGACAAGAAGAAACAGAAGAACGACGAGAAATCCCTTATGGACAAGGTTCGTGAGGCAGCTGGTGTCAGTAAGAAAAAGGATTCCATTGGACCGGCTTTCTGGCCGCTTATCCGGCAAGTCAACGTTCGGTGTCCTGCCGAATGTCTTTCTTCTGGATGCATTCTTGTTGACCTTCCTGGTGAGTGATTTCGTTGGGACGGAGTAAATAATTGTGCTGTCGATATTGATTCATATTGTAGGTGTTGCCGATGCTAATGCTGCTCGAAACTCTATTGCTAAGGACTATATGAAGAGAGCTCAGGTGAGTGTTCTAAAGGCAACCAGTCTTTTTAGCTTACTGATCAGCTTATATGTCCAGTGCATTTGGATCCTTGCACCTGTAAGTTTGACAGCACAAGAAAGCACTCAAGTTCTTATCCGCCTCACTTACTCATTTTAGATTACAAGGTGCTGATGTCTGCGCTTTACCATTGCGATGTTCATTGATGTTTTTTTGTTGCAAAGAGCGGTTGATGACAAGACTGCGCGCGATCTACTTGGAGATGCGTTCAAAATGCAACTGAAAAGTGAGTTTCCAATATCAGGACAAGAGCTTAACTGATCTTTCTCTTTCTATATTCAGTGGGTGAGTACTAGATTCGTGTTCTTGCATCGCTCATAACTCAAAATTGATGCAAAATAGATGGAAAGTCAGTGTATTCTTGACTTCACTGCTTGGAGACCACGATTAACCTGCCTCCGTCATACAGTTATGATGACCACGCCATTACTTTCATAGGTGCGTTCAAACTACTATATGTATGTTTACTTCTCAAATGGTCTCTACTCAGCGAGTAAAACCGACGACATCAGTTGTTCGGAAGTCATCAGTGCATTGCACCTCGAGGATGACCCCGAACTTGAAGCAATTGAGGATGACCTTGAAAAAATCAACGAGGAGATAGAGGAGGCCACAATAACGAAGAAAAATTTAGATAGAACCATAAAAGGTCAGTTATCTTCAAATATCTCTGGCTTGATCTGACCACAGTTTCGTTACTCCGAAAGGTATCGAAAAGGAGCTTAAATTTCTTCGCGCTGTTTATAAAGAGCACGAAGAGCATGTTGAGGCTCTCAAGGATGGTGTCGAGTTCACTCCTGTTCTCACCCGAAGTGTTGCGTCCAGGCCCAGTACCAAGAAGCGTAAGAATCAACGTAAAGGCAAAAAAGGATCTTCAAAGCGCAGACGCAACTCTGTGAACTCGGGGCAGGACAGTACTGAAGACATGGAAGAAGACACAAGTGATGACTCGGAGAGTGAAATCGACAGCGATACTGACACGGAGTCTGATTCCGACGCTTCTGACGACAAAGGTTCTGATTCCGATCGCAGTGAACACTCTTGTGATGACGATGGTGACAGTGATATTGAAGTCGAAGAGCTTGTTGAGGAAGCCACGGTAGAGGGCGTTAAAGCGAAGCTGGAGCACACGAAAGCCGATATTACGGCTTCGCGGGCTCGCCTGTCCGAATCACGCAAAGACAAAAAGACCGCGCTTGATCGCCTTGCCAATTTGAAAAAGTCTTTAGGCAAGGTTCAAAAGACTAAGAACGGTTGGTGCTCCTTGAAGCGATCTGAAGTAAAATTATTTCTATCTGTTTACTCAACAACCAGATACTCATACGGCACCCTTAGTTCTCTCGTGACGTATTGAAGGAAGATTTCCGGACTGGTACGTTCTTCCTACCTCGTAATCATCCACCATTGAATGCTCCTCTTATAGGTCTCAAAGAGCTCGATGGTACGCATGAAGTCCAGATTCTCCGAGCTCGATGCCTACCTTTAAACCAGACGAGGCTGCCGAAGAAAGAGATCCTCAAAATTTTGACAGCAGTATCAATCAACGAGGTGCGTTGTGCTGAAGGAGATGGGTGCATCCATGATAAAATGTTATAGACTACGAGGCCATCAATTTGCCTGTTTTCACATGCTCTAGTCGCGACTACATACGCCTAACTAGTACGTGTCATGATTTTCGTCTCCAATTTGGACCTTGATTTCTTCTCAAGACCAGGTGAAGGGAGATGGAGAACCCACTTGTTTTTCCGACAAAGCCTCCACCGGTGCGGCAATTCAATTCTACTTGTGGAGGCACGATTTTACTGACAAAATGTCCAGGTATTCCTGATCTTCAGGCATGGTGCCATACCTTGACGGTTGCATCTCGTACACGTGCGGTCAAGAATTTCTATGATTCTCTGAAGACTTTCGCAACCAACATCAATAGCTTTGTGAGCGGCATTGGAGGCGTCACACCCGAAGATCGACAAGCTTTGCAAGATAAATGGGAGTCGGAAATGGATGATGAAAACGAATATGAATATCCCTATACGTCTGATTCCGAAGTGGACGACGATCCATTCACCGCATTCCTCAATAGCCGGGCAGAATACCAAGGTTTAATTGCAATGCAGCGTGACAAAAAGCCATCTACAGGCATCACGCCTAGATTAACTGATGTGAAGTTTTATTCTGTCGATAAGATTACTGGGATACTCATATTCTTGTCAGGAGTTTGGCAGGCTCGTCCAGGATTGCGTCGTTCAGCTTCAGGAACGGTTCAAAGTATGTTTTGTAATGTGGATAGCGTTGGCGTTATAGGTCTAATAAGATACTGAAGGATGGCCTCGAGGACAAGTGCCGAGTTGGCGCTTCTCTGGTCTGTAATGTCTTTCGAATTGTTCTATTCCCGTCTGATTAGTCTATGTCGTTAGTCTGCTAATGGAGCAGTTGAAATCTCAGACGCCTTTGCTGCATCTATGCACTGGTGAGTTTTTTGGAGTGGACGATATCTAGAAAATCCTTATATGAAGAGCAGGGGTTCATACCGGGCGACACTGCGAAGACATGGCGAATTCCGTCGGAATTTAAACATAGAACTTCTTTCTCCATTCACCAAAAACATCGCAACCTCGTGGGGTAAGCTTTTCGAAACTGACCTGCTGTCCCACTTCGAGGAGACTGTGCAAGCTGCCATCTGTCGTCTTCTCGATGATATGGTGGAATCAGCGGCGGCTGGACTAAAAGAGCGTGTCGGAATGCAAGGTGACCTTTGCAAAGCAGAAGCGGACGTCGTGCTCAAACAGGTTGTCGCTGTCGTTCGTGACACAATTACCACACAACAGAAAGATGTCTCTCGATGCTTGGCACCACATGTGCAGAACAACCTCATTGACGGTTATGATCTAGCAATGGAGGAAACGGGTAAAGGTTCGGTTGCTCGTCAAAAGGTGGGCTCTGGATTGCAATGTGCTTCCTTGGAAAACAACCTCTGAACAGCCATTCTGAATCCAGCTTGTTTTTCGTACCTTTCTCTCCGAGCGCAAAGATGATGTATTCGATGAAGGTGCCGATACCATAATGGAGCGACTATCAACCATGTGTTCTTCGGTTGGAGATGCACTCAATATTGCATTCCGAGAGCTTGCGAAGAAGGTACGCGTTTTTGTGGTGTATCATGAATCATTGTGATGTCAACTTGATTTCGTTCTTACTAGATCGAGGTCAACCTTGCGATACTTTGGGAGAATGTCCAGGATGATCCCAACGAAGCTGTAGGTCGAAAAGAAATATTGGAAACCATCACAGAAATCCTGGGTCAAGCGCAACTGTGGATTAACGCTGCGAACGAGAAGTCCAAGAACGCGACTACCGTTGCTCAAGCTCTTCAGGATGTCGATACAGAGATGGACTGATTCTCAATGTTTCTATGCTTGCTCCTTCGTGCTTATTCTTATTTGTTTATTTTGCTTGTATTGCTGAAAGCCACCCTATTGGAATATCCTGGATAACATAGTCCCCATCTGCTCTATATATCTTGCTATGACACTAAGTAGTAACATAGTTTACATACCTATTTGCTAGGGTATCTTACTAACTCTTACATTGTGTATAACATTCACTTGTTATTTGACTGTGCTCGATGGAGCGACGCCTATCTGCTGTGCTCAATGTCGATAAGCAAATAACATAAGATCCTACAATGCGTGGTAGTGTACGCTGTACATACAGAGACTAAAAATGTGATACATAAAGTAGACAGTAGAAATCATCCAAATCCTTGTATAGATTTGGTATCACCGGTCGTAACAATCGTTAACTCATTTCCCCGGGTTGTTGTAATCTTCGCATCAAATTCCAAATTCCTCCAACTTTGGACTTCAAACGCGGTACACAGGCCTGCCATGCCTGTCAACTTCGCCACCCGTGCGAGCATCCATGTATCGTCGTCGACGTGACCGACCAAGGAATCCCCAAGAGCTATTTCTCGATTTGTGCTTGTACTGACGGTGCTTTGGGCCAAAGCCAAAGAAACGACGGATGCGTTCACCAAATGTCAGATGTCGGGTATCAGTAGTGTATGTAGCATGAGGACGATGTTTAGAACGACGACGATGCCGATGCCCATCTTCAGCAGCGTACTGTATCTATGATGAGTTGTCGCTCCAAGCAAGAAGATGTTCGCTACTTACCACAGTTACGGGCGCTGTGCTGTAATGATGAGAGCGGTGACCATGGCCATGACTACTGCTATGAGTTGGAACATAGACTACATTCTCTCCACCATAGGAAGGCTGGCTATGATACTGCTGGCTTCCGCTGGGGACGTATGGTACGCCATGAGAGTGATGACTTGACGTGTAGATAACTGGTTCATGATGATGATGGGATACATGTGAACCTTGTGAAGGGTAATAGCTAGGCATTGTGTGAAAAGAGGTGTGTAGTCGAGGGCGAGAATCAAGAAACGCAGTGGAGTTTTTCTTGGCGGTGCTTTTCAGTACATATTCAAAATCTATGATGTAAGTCGGAATGTTCGGATGTTGTATTCATGTCTTCATCTTAAACAAGGGACTGGGACTGTATGTAATGTATATACTGTAGGTCGTATGCAACGGAGGCTAATCTACAAAAAATAGCACTGCTCGCATAGCATATATATGGACATGAATTTCACTCCAAATCCTGGAAATCACCTTCATCCAAGTCATGAGGCTTGAAGGTCGTCAGAGATAGCAAAATTCAGCAAGAAGTATGAAATCCTAACCTCCTTGGGCTCCTCACTTTCACCGTATTGCATCGTATAGTCAATATGGCTTATAACATACTCCAATGAATCAGTATCTGTAAGATCCAACGGCAAAAACGACACCAGTGGGTGATCTTCAATCTATGTAGGTTATCATCAGCACAATATCTATCGGGGGTCAACTGGATCAGGAAAAGCTGTAACAGGAACTCCTGTCATGAATGCAGGCCTATACAGACAGGAAGCTGTTCTTTCATCTCCACAGTACAGCAATTTGATGAGGGATTTTTGGACACGGGACACAAACATGCAGGTAGAAGCCAAAAAAATGATTGACTGCACTCACCAGCTGAACGATAGCTTGATTAAGGGCATGGAAGCGTGGATTTGTTTTATCTGACTTATCGCCTCGTGTAGTGGCAATTAATAGAGGGTCTGGGTCAAGATATCTGAATGTGGGGAGCCAAGGAGACGTTGTCAGCGGAGATTTTAAAGTACAAAAAAGGATTAAGGAGATTAACGTCGAGAATCATTCCACTAGCTCCGGCTCAACGAGAGTTGTGACATTATATTAGTATCAATGTTCTACGCCGAAACAAGCAGAAAATAACCCGACAAAGAGACAGACCTCGCAATATCTTTTTTTTTTCGTAGACCATTTCGTGCACCTCCTGATGGATCTTCCGGGTTTAATGTGATGAGGTCCATTTTGGACATGATGTTGATCCATGGTATTTCGAGGTTGACCATTGCAGACATGGCAGACAAAACTCCACTGCAGAAGGAACAAGGAACATGAAGATCGGCATGTATTCTTGGACCAGCTAATGCCTACCTGAAGAACTTGTACTTGTCCTCCATGAATTGCGACTCTATAAGGTACGTTGCACATGTACGAATGTCCATTCGAGAGAGATGTTGCACAAGCGTCGGGATAAATGGATGATGTGTGTATAATTCTATTTGTCCTTCATAAAACACGGTTGAGAAACAGAACGAGAGGATCTGCAATCCCTAGCAAACCTGGGCAATCAATGATCAGATAATCGTCCTCATAGCCCCCAAGTTCTTCTTCTAGCCAGTCCATATTTTGCAGAAGATACCTATTTGTATGTTTTATTCAACTGAGGTTATCCAAATCATTATAGCCATATTTCACTCACTCACTCAAAGCAGTAAACTATTCCACCATTCGGACCATACTCAAGCTCGCTCATGACATCCTCTAGGCTGATAAGGTCTCTGATGTCAATGGTTGGCTCATATTCGAAACTTGACGGATCTGCAGCTGGATCAAGGTTGACGAGATGGCCAGTTCTTTTGGAAGCGGCAAGGTGGGTCATGAAAGATTTTGCAAAAGTTGATTTGCCAGCACCTGCAGGTCCAGTAACGAGAACTGCGTAGCGCATCTCAGAGAACAAACTGAAAAGTATTCAAACTAAGCGCCAAAGCTTACTGTACAAATTCGATGTGTGGCTGTGTTCCGCAATCGTGTTTCGCAATCATGTCTAAATCCTCTTTGCCACCAATAGACCCGACCAAGACTGCGTCGGGAATCGCTCTTGATCCTCAGACACTTGAGCGGGTGATTCCTGAGTCCAGGCGGTCGGATGGAAGGTGAACTTGTCTCTCTTCATACGTGACTTAATCGCTCAAATCCGCGCAGCGTCCGTAAACAACTCAAAATCCGTCCAGGATTTACGCCTCAAGAAGATGTGAGACGCTTCAGGGGGACGAAGCAAACCCAGGCGGATGCCAACGCCCCGCCAAAAGGCCATATAATCGGCTGGATTCCGCCATCGTCCAAAGAGGCCGATTCCTCAAAGCCTTTGAGCAAGAGCGCAAAGAAGAACGCGAAGCGCAGGGAGAAGAAAGTCAGCGACAAGAAGGCTGATGAATTGGTGAAGGACAACTGGGAAGATGATGATGATGATGAGACTATTGCTGTTGCTCCGCAGAAAAACGAAGCGCCCACCAAGACTAATGGGGCACAATCAACAGATGCTGCAGAATCGTTGTCGTCAAAGATGGAGAAGCTGGATGTGCGCTGAGTGGGGCTTGAATGTAAAAGTAGGGGATCCCTTTAGTCGCTGACTGATACTTATGTTACATTGTATATAGATTTGATTATAGGCGTTTGCTGAAATATTTCTACCTGTGTGTTATTACTACTGCAATACAAGATCTTGAATGATTGGGAAATGAAGCAGTGGCGCGAACGGGCCACCGTTCAATGCTATGTGACCCATTCCATCTTTTCCAACGCGTCCGCTGTAGTCGGTGCCAGGTCAGCACGCGTTATAGGCGTCGGAACAACTGGAGGGGATGGTGGCGGAGGTTTGGGGCGCAACTCCATGCCGATGACTACGGCAGTCGCGAATGTGAACAGCCCGCCTGAATCACCGGAGTGAGCTTAGTAAATCGAAGAACCAACACTCGGGACATACCAACAGCCCGCCTCATGTTATCCCATTTCACTTCCTCAACGTCGGTTCTGAGATCACTGATGCTGACGATGGATTTGTTCAACAATTCCTGTAAATAGAATGTTGATATTTGCGAGCTGCGCATACATTTATAGTAAGCATACCTCGATAATGATATCTTTACGAGCGAACTCGTCCTTAACTTCATTCTTACGATTGTCAAGGTCAATCTGTATCCTATACAGAGAATATGTGAATACATTCCCAATAGCAGGAGAATTGACTTGCTCGTGTTTGAGTGTTGTAATGTCTTCCTTCATCTTTACATCAAGCCTGTCAACCTCTCGCCGAAGTGCGGTCGTGGCAGATTGCACTGTGGCAGAGTCATTTTTCGTATTCAAAGTCATTCCTGAACGAAGCTCTGACAACGCGGCACGGAACAAATATGCTTGCTAGATAGTCTTGGTCATTTAGTGATCCATAAACGGAAACGTGTAAACTAGATGAACACACATTATCCAAATCCTTGTGAGTTAATCCTTCTCTCCGAACTTTTCCGATCCGGTCAACGAGCAACGCGCGTGTGGCTCGCATGAGACTCCGTGCAATAGACGTCGGGAATGTACCCTCCAAAACCTTGAAGAAAGCATGGGTATGAAATGGCGGATGAGAATACGCCGGGGTATAAACTTCATGACGCTGCACTGTCGAAGGTAGATTCGAAGAGTTCGAGCGTTCAAATTCGGGCATGGATTTCGATATTGCAGGGGGAGGTGGTGGTGAAGGTGGTGAACCTGGAGACGGCATCGAAGACGAAGGTGCTGAGGGTGTTTCATCGTTCGGCACGACATTCGTTGTATGAGTCGGTTGCTGGGCGTCGGCATTTGAAGGATCCAGAGGATGGGCCATGGAAATAGACTGAGGTAAATGGGGATCACCTACGCTCGAAGTCGTGTGCGTATCACGATGAGATATAGCAATCAATGACATAGAGTGTGGCGGCAAATGTGCTCTTGTATGAAGTCTTCGACTCCAGCGAGGAAATTGTCGGATGATCATGATAGTTCGATATAATGCGTTTACAAGCGCTTGACTTCCGGGTTGGGGCGCTTAGCGCTTGGCACGATCGACACCGTAGAAAAAATTCAGTCACTTTATTCACTTATCACTGGCATTCTGACTTTACGAGGGCTCTTCATATTTTGAAAACCTCATCGGATACAATTTTCTTCATGTGTGTACGTCTACTTCTTCCTACCTGTCCTGTACAATGATTTTCCCGCTTCTACTATACAATCTACCATCACCATGCAGGATGAGCGCATTCACCGTGAGGGTAGTCAGACGACCCCATCTTTGACCAAGATGCATATCCATCTATCGTTTCATTGTATCTCAACTCGCCTTCCATCTTCCGAACTCCTCACAATCGCCTCTAAAATCTCTTTCACCTTCAAAGCCTGTTCAAGGTCCGCATACTGTGATACATCTCCATTGGCGAACGCCTGCCAATTCAGCCCAGTCCTCCTAGTACTATTGTCTGCATCAACAACAACTTTCTCTCCGTTCAAATACACATCCGGAGTTGCGTCGAAAAAACCCCGTTTGGTCGTCCGGTCAGACTCATCAACAATCCGAAGAACACCGTTCTCTCCGTTGATGATCCAGTTAAAGTCAGCTTCTTTCACAGGAGACTGAAAGTGAACGGTAAATAAGGCCCCATTGGCTAATGTGCCGGTAACGCAGACTTGGTTTGGCGAATCGTTTGGGACGGTTCTACTGGTGGGATTGCCGTCTGAGTCCGTGAGTGTTGTCAAAGGGAATTGGTTTTTTATGATAGCAGATAGAGAAGAGATAGGCCCGAGGATGTGGGTGAACATGTCAAGAGCATGGCCGCCAGGGATGTCAAGCATTGTGGCTCCGTTGGACGAGGACAGGGTGTAGTCATAGTTCGCGGGCATTAAGCGACCCCAGAATCCGGTGAGGGAAACAATCTTGATATGATATTATGCCATGAATCGAGTTACGTTTGAAGTAGGAAGCATTGAAGACTTACGAAAGTGGAGGAAAGGATTTTACCAAGGTCACCGTTTTCAATGATTTCTTTAGCCTATAGGATTCAAAATCAATACTTTTTGAGTAAGTCAATGGACTAGATGCTTACCTTCAACGCATACGCGGTAAACCTGCTCTGGAACCCGATCATGGTTCTGATTCCTTTAGCCTTCGCAGCCTCATACAATTCCTTCGTCTCCACAAGACGAACACCAGCCGGCCACTCAATGAAAAGATCCTTCCCAGCTTTGATGACCTCACTCGCAACCTCCTTATGGTCCAGGACTTTGACGGCTATGGCAACCATGCCGACGTTCATATCTGACGCGATATGTTTCGCTGACCCGTGGTACGGTTTGACGGTGACTGAGGTACCTGTGGACTGCGAAGCAAGTTCGGAATATTTCGCTGCACTGGCTGCGGCTGATTCGGGTTTGGACGTGGATACGGCAACGAGGGAGTATTTTGAAGATAGAGGTTCCTCAAAGAGTGGAGGTGCGAGAGCTACAGTGGCCCATCCAGTTGCTGAGAGACCGATGAAGCCCAACTGAATCGGAGATTTTGATTCTTGTGCCATTGTGGGTACACTGAGAGATGTTGATTTAGACGTTGACAACAAAGATACTTAAACTCCCAAGCTATTTGTAGGACTGATGAACATACATTCAAGGCAAAAGATTACCCAGCTCAAATTCCGGAGGAAGCGGTATATTCTCAGATTGTCTGTAATGGACAGTGGCCATGAGCCTTCCGCTCAGATTTAGGAGCTGCCGAGTGTTTTATTTCCCGTCGTGTCGGGAATCAGTAATGAGTCGGGATTTCCGAGGATGATTATTCATGGGAACTTAGGGCCTCGTGCCGAGGCACTGACCTGGATTGCCTGACTTGTCTTTGTTTCACAATAGTGTATCATTGTTGGAAGATTTGTTATGATATGTGCTGCTTTTTCGAATAACATTGCAATGAAGTGGTTGGATTAAGTAGCCAATAAGTAGGACAGTGAGATGAAGTTGAAGCGACAAGCCGGGCCGAGAAGGAAACTGCTCATTGCACAGACAAATCTTCAACCCTAATTGGCTGTTGCTAAGCGCTCACGCTCATTCACTACCGGACCGGACAATGCGCACAAATATCGTTGAGCGCTGAGCATTGAGTAAAACAGGTGAAGGGAGCAAGTGGGTAGACTTGAATTGACTGAGCATTATTGAATATGCATTGCATGGGTCAGTGCTAGTAGCTATCTCTCTATAATTTTATCATCCTGGTCAGAAAAAAAAGCTCGTTTTCTCTCCCCAAGCCATGTGTGAGACCAATGGACGGCAACAATGGCTGCCCCTAGTCTTCCGTGAGAACAGCTTTGAGACATACACACTATGGCCAGGTGTTCCTTTCATGCATATATGTCTAGTGCTTCTACAGTCACATTATGTAGTAGAATAAAATTTGAATCACAACTGGTACTGATACTGCTTCCCAACTAAGACTCTAGGTGTAGTAAGAGCATTCAAACTTGCTAGGTGACCTCGGAAGACACAGCAGGCAGTGATAGTGAGAATATTAGCAAAGATACAGATGCCAAAAGATTTTGAATAGTCCGGCCCCCAAGAAGAAGGCCATGCATAGCTGTTATTGACTCGTGAGTAGGCAGGTTTTTTGCAATATTAATGACATTAATAGTAACTCACGGCACAAAGATACTCGCAAGAATGCCCCCGGTGTTGATTAAAGCCAACGCCGAAGCATGTTTACTAGGTGGATCGGACACTGAAGTGCTGGCCCATGCCATGAAGCAAACGTATCCCGCATGAATTTGAGTCATTAGGAAGCTATGAGATTGATATGGTTATCCACACCCAAAAGAACCGTCCATGTAAACACGCACAAGGAGATATATCGCACAACTGGATTCATAGTTGATATAGCGACAAGATAACCAATGAGAGCTATGCCCATGGAACATGTTATATGCCAACAACGTTCAGACATCTGGTCGGAATGTCTAAAGTGAGCCAATAGTTGTTAATATGATGATGATGGAAACTACAAATCATACCTGGATATAACGATCACTGCAACGATAGCGGTCAACCAAGGGGGAGTACTAATCAGCAAAGTAGCAATGGGATCGTAACCGATCGTTTGGACAAGAGTTGGAAAGTAGATATGAAACGAGGAAGAGAAAGTATGCAAGCCAAGGATGATCGCCAGCGACCAAACTTTTCTATCCGATAATGCCAATAACAGCCCATTGAACGGGTGTTCGGGGCTGTCACCTACTGTATACTCTTCTTGAATTCGACGGATGGCGAGACTATGTTCGGCGGAAGAAAGCCAGCCAGAGGATGTCTTGGGAAAATCAGGAAGTATATACATTGCGCATATTGCAACGGAGATAGTGAGTGCTCCTTCGACGAAGAAGAGCCATCGCCATGCGGCGATCCCGTACGCATTATCCATGATTCCAAGAATTCCGGAGGCCAATAGTGAGCCAGCGGCGTTCGCTATTAGAAGTCCATTGGCTAGGTAGGCGGTCCTTTGGCCGATCTCGTCTCTCTTGTACCACTTTGAGATAAGTAGCTAAATTAGAAGCGATTAGGACAAATTTAGTGGCTCAAACGTTGAAAAAAGGATTTTCACAAGAGCTCCAGGAAAGAAAGCTGCTTCTACGAATCCCAGGCAAAACCTCGCAATAAGAGCATCATAAAATCTACACAAGGTCAGTGTCAAGCGAGAAGTCATTCACTGAAAGAGCGTACCCCCGCGCTGCGCCTGTCAACATGGATATAAAACCCCACCTGGATCTATCATGAGATTCGTTCTATCACGTCAGATAAAAGCAATCTGCTTACAATATCATGCAAGACGATAGGTATATCGACGGCCTCCCGATGTGCTCAAGGTACATATTCGACGGCACCTGAGTAAGTATATACCCAACGTATACTATAGCGAGACATGAGGCGTATTGCGAGCCCTCAAGCTTAAGGTCTTCCTCAAATCCGCGCAATCTGGCCACACTGTAAAGGAAGCGAGTAGGTCGAAGGTTCGAACAACCACAAAATCTCCTTACGCAATATTCTGTCTGTCAATATCTGAAAAGATTGCAAGAGTTAACTGCACACTCAACGCGAGGTTTGACTGATACACACAATTCAAGATGTAAATAACACCCAACAGGTACATTCGCCGATCAAGTTTCTTGAGGAGGCTCCTCTCTACTTTCGCTCTTTCTTCTATATCTTCGAAGAGCGGCTCGTAGTCTTGTTGTATGTTTAGCGCTTGACTGAGGGGAATTCGAGGGACTCACCAGACTCGAGAGCCAGTAGCGGAGCCGTTTCACCGTATGCTGGGTTAAACGCAACAGTAGACTGTGCCATTCTGTTGATAAGAGAGTTGCTGAAGTTATGAAGAAATAGAAGGATACATATTTTGGGGACGCTCCTTTCCGAATGGAGCGGGTTATACATAACTTCGAATGAATTTCTTCATGATTGAATCATGATTGACGACCCTTGCCCTTGCAGCAAAACGTCGACAGATAAATAAGTAGGGAGGAAACTGACTCGTTGTATCGCGTCATAAAGTTATTTATCAAGTTTATTCCAGCAGCTGCCAACGAGTCCCTGTATTTAGCGTGTGAAATTGATTCTATTAGTCGTACTCATTGAAGACGAAGTTCATTATGTAGGATAGTGTAGAGTCCATTGCACAAACGGCATAAAATCCAGAGACAACGTGAAAGTATTGCTGCTCGTCGTCGACGGCCTCGGAGCGACCCTCTGAAAAAGGAGAAGTACAGGAATATCAGCGTCTGATTGGACGGATTCTCATAACAGGGTTCCTGCCACTGTAATCATCTTCTCTCAGGCTATGGACCGGCTATATGGTTAAACCGTAGCTTGACTCTAGCGCACCAACTAGTACACAAACTTGAATCGTAATGGGGAGCTTGGAAACGGACTCGCCAGTCAAAGACTAGCAGTTCTCGACAAGGATCCTTTGCGTAGAGCATGGAGGGGCAATAAAGAAGGTAAGTCTCAACAAATATCGACTGTCGCTGGCTTATTTCTTCTTACCCGATCAAACTCATAGAAACGATCCAACTCAAAGCCGTTCCATCTTTCAATTCTCCCTATGAGGAGCGGGAATGGATTAAGGTCAGATTCAACGGGAAATAAGTACAAGTTGCTCACAAGCTCTGTCGTGCAGGCACATATGGCTGCCGCACTTCGCTATTGGGGTAAGATGGGATTCGGAGAAGGTATCGCGGGCCATATAACTGTTCGTGATCCTGTCTTTCCTGACCACTACTGGTACCAACTATGTTTCCATCTGGGACAAAATCATACTGACATACGTTAGGATGAATCCATTTGACGAACATTTTTCGACAATCACCGCGAGTTATTTATTTGGGCTGATGATGGCCTATTAACCTGTTTTACTCAGAAATCGATGCTCGTTCTTGTTGATCCAGATGGATATGTCTCGCCTGAAGGAGCGCAAGCACCCATCAACGCAGCAGGATTCTATATCCGTGTGCATTCTTCGTTACAATTTGCATCATCTTCTAACATCCATCATCCTCTAACATCCATCATCCTCAGATTCCTCTATCCATAAGGCTCGTCCTGAAGTGAAGGCAGCAGCTCATTGTCACTCTATTCACGGTAAAGCGTGGTCGGTCTTTGGCCGTCCAATCGACATGCTTGTTCAAGACTCGTGTCTCTTCTATAACAATCAGAGTGTATACAAAAATTTTGGTGGAGTCGTGCTTTCTCACGAGGAAGGAGCTAATATAGCTAAGGCCCTTGGACCCAAGTCTAAGGCATGTATTCTCCAAAATCATGGGTTATTAACTCGTAAGCCACCATATTCTATTTGTGGCACTGATTAGTGACTGGCGCGTACAGTAGGAGACACAGTGGACGAAGCAGTCTATCTCTTTGGTGCACTAGACAGACTATGTCATGTACAGCTTATGGTCGAAGCTGCAGCTGCCAACAATATACCGAAAACCCTTATTTCGGAAGAAGACGCTGAGTTTACTGCCAATTCCATCAATGAAGCTAGGAGGAACTACATCAAAGTGAGCCATATGTTTTCTTTTACTACGACTGTCCCCTTATCTCTCCATTCAGTTTCAGCTTGAATACAAACTTTTACTTCAAGAAACACAGGGGGCCTTCTTGCAGTGATATATCGGATTAAATGATAAGAATGACCCCTACATATGAGGGTACTTGATGATTTCACAGTGTACTACTAGGACCTGCCCACGTCAAGACCTGCAGAAAACCCAGGTCGCGCGTGCGCAGCTTCAACCCATTTCTGTAATTCGAGCTCTCAATGAAAATGACCAATTACCAAGTTTGCATAAACTTGACCTACCTTGACGTTAGGCCACTCATCCAATGACTCGATGCCGCCGTAGACATGAACACGAACCCTTCATAAAGTGTTATTAACTAACAACGAGAAATTGTGACCAACTGACCATGATATCGCATTGATATCCGCGATAGAGAACACGCCGCCTCCTGGACCGACAAGCCAGTCACGATCTTGACTGAGACGAATCTCAAGTACACCATAAAGACGCTTGGTCTCGTCGTAATAACCTGGACAAAAAATGAACCATGATCATGGATGATGAAATAAGTTGATAGTTAGACCGACGTTGTTTGGCGTAGGGTATGTCCACCGGGGCAGCCTTCATGAAATGATTGACTACGATAGTATGTACAAAATCAACATCATTGGTTTAATGAGAGCTGCGACCGAATAAACTCACGTTGACCTTGCATAGGTCCCACACCACTATTCTGGTTAGCGGAGATACAGTCAGCAGAATTGCATGTGTGGAAGCAAAAACGAAAAAAAATCGCACAGCAAAGAAAATCCACTGCAATGTTTGACTATATTCCTCAGGGTCGACCTTGGGGTCCCATCCAAACTTGTTCTCTTTGTCGTAGTGTTGCTGAAGATACAACAAAATCGCACCAGTCTCAAATACCGGAAAGTTATTCCGGCTGCGATCTACGAGCACAGGGATACGACCGTTCGGGTTGAGTTTAATAAACCACGGTTCCTGAATGACGCGGACAGAGTGATAAGCCCTCGCAGCCTCAATGCCAGTTGAATACACATACTTTCTGAGTGTTCTTTGAAATGTTGATGGACTCAACGCTGAGTACGCGCTCGAGAGATGAGATTGTGGAGGTGGGGAGGGATACAGAGATACACGTACTCGTATTGGATGGAAGGGTAAACAGTCTTCAATTCCTCAAGGAAAGCTGACACCTTGACACCGTTGGGTGTCGGGAAAGTGTAGAGGACAAGAGGCTTGGACATAGTAAAGAGTTGGGGAGTTATGCGAGTAAGACGGCTGACCACGCTCATGCTTTAAGGTGTGAGGGATTGTGAAAAGTGATTACGAATTATCGATGTTAATCAGACGTTAATTATCAATGCGTCAGTCATCCTTGGCTGAATCATCCTTTTTTCTGCTGGGATTACGAGTCAATCGGAGGCCCGTCAAAAGAGACTTTGCAGTCCCACGCACCGATAGGTATTTACGACTCCGACCCTAACTTTGATTGAGAAGTAGGTCTGTCTGGATCATACTGAAATCGAGAACCAACGATATTGCCTCTGAACCTTTTCCTCATATCTAGCTAGTTGTGAACATCAGTAGGCGTTGATAAAATCATCAATGATAGACATACCATTCCTCTCTTACACTCGAAGGTTGCTTTTCTAAGAGATCGACATTCCTCCGGTAACTCCTCTATATGGTTCTTTAAACAATCCGAGGGTAGATTTCCCTGCTTCATGACACAGTCCGAGTGCTTGAGACAGTCTTTGAGTGCATCTAGGAGGCCTTGGCAGGAAGAGGACATGGTTGTGCGCCGTAAGAGGCTTGGTACACACGTGAGCTGGACGCGTCTTTGGAATTCGTCATTACTCACCGAAATGGCGCTTCTCAAGTTGCCTCCAGCAGTACGAAATATTTTACCAACAGGACCCTCAGTTGCTCGTTTAAATCTCAAGTCTGTGCTTTCAGTGTCTGGCTCCCAAGCTCCCGATTTTCTTCATGGCATTCTTTCTTCCGCTGTTCCGACGTCTAATCGCCCGTTCTTTTCCGCTGCCCTGAATGCGCAGGTCGGCCTCATTTTCAGACATTATTACAAGTCTGCTTATACCTGCTTAGGGACGTGTACTCTACGATCTACTTGTATTCTCTGATCATAGCACGAATGGACGACCAGCCTATCTGTTAGAGTACGATTCGCATTCTTATTCTTCCGACGCTCCGTCTCTCCACGAGTTACTTCAACGCTATGTCCTACGTGCCAAGGTCAAAATAAGGGATGTTTCACAGGAATATGACAGCTGGGCATCTTGGGGATCGGAAAAAGATGTAGAGTGGGACACTGAGCGAGACTGGCTTTTCGCTGAAAGTGGCGCCATCGAGCCTGTCTGGCCTCCTACTACGTCGGAGGACTGGCCGTGGGGTTCCCAAAAACATATCATAAGAGACAGAAGAGCAGTCGGGATGGGGCACAGGCTTTTATTCAGGAAGGGCGATCCACGTACGTTCTGTAAAGTCACCGTATACCTAGGATTAACAATGTATCAGCCCCACAAACTTCTGATCACGACATAGTGCCGCAAGATACCTACAACCTTCACCGGATACTCCATGGAGTCCCAGAAGGACATATCGACATCGTTCCAAGCGTTGCTTTTCCAATGGATTCTAACTTGGATGTAATGGGCGCAGGTACGCACTCTACTCCCATCTCCTTATAATTCCCTTTGCTAAAGTTTCTTCAGTTGACTTTAGGAAAGGTTGTTACATCGGCCAGGAACTCACTGTGCGAACATATCATAAGGGTGTTGTTCGTAAGAGGACGGTGCCAGTGCTGATACAAAGTTCCTCCCGTCACAAGTACGATCCACACAATTGTTTTCATTCTCTGCTGCTCATGCACAGGTTAGGTCAACTGAAACTGAAGACATTCAAGAGAAGTTTGGAACCAATATTGACATCAAACCCGCAAATATTATAGAGGGGTCAGGACCACGGCCTCGAGGTACCGGAAAGCTCTTAAGTAACTCTCATGGAATAGGACTAGCCCTGCTTCGAACAGAGCATGTAGACGGAGTAGCCTCGGGTGATCTGAAACTGGACTTTACTTCTGAAAGCGGTGCTACTTGGTCTGTTACGCCTTGGTGGCCTGAATGGTGGCCCAAACGGCTACTGTAGACTACACGAAGTGCATTATCATAATACATTTTGGGTTGGATCACTTTTCAACGACGACCGTGGCGAAGACATAGTCTCCATCGTGGGTTACGGAGCAATGGAAAGACAGATCTTGTTGATACTTGAAAGACAAAACCGGCTTAGAACCGAGTTTCATTGCGCCCAGAGGATAATAGGTGAGATCCTTCCAAGTTGGACGATAATTAGGATACAAAGCCTTGTAGGCGGCTTCTTTCAATGCCCATCTATATGTATCATCAGACTTTGCTAGAATAAGATCGAGTAAATTCGCACCGAACAGCCAGAAACTGGGCATCTTCGAGTTTGATTTCACTACCTGAACGCGAGGCATCCCAATGGACAACTTCTACATCGGAAAGGATGCGATGTGCTAATTTTTCAGGACCTCTACGTTGTAAGAAAGCGAAGACACGAGGGATTCGGACAATATCTGCCCCTATACCAAGGATTGCCATCAGTAACGCGTTCAGAAGGCGAAGACCACATGCATGGTGAAGGTCAAGACGCGAAACAATATCTGCCACGTGCCAACGCGTGCAAAAATTCTTATCCACCTCCGATGAACATCTCAACGGCGTACATTGCCGCATCAACAAACCGTTTCTCTGGAGCTTCAGATGTTACTCCTGAAGGTACAGTGATATTTGGATCGTCAAATTTGATTGGTATCTGGGACATTGTGCGTACTCCCCTCTGCTGGTCGTGATCGTGATTGTGAGTTTAATCAGAGGTTTGTAGGGTAATGATGATAGAGGAATCTCTATGACTATCCCAGGGCACAACGGGGCGATCACCTGCGTCCGTGTAATAGGCTCCCACTCGTTTGTCAGTGCAGACGATAAAGGTGAAGCACGGATATGGAAAAAAACAGAATCTACGTCCCAGGCATGCTCTAAAAATATCGTGTATCAATAGCACTCTTGATCAATGACAATTTTCCTCCCCAGTGGACTGCATTCGCAAATTTTTCTGCTCACAAGCAAGCGATATCCGCGCTCGCTGTTTCAGACGACTGGCTTGCGACAGGTTCTTCCGACGCAACTGTGAAACTTTGGAAGTTGCCTCAAGATGGCACGGCTGTAGAAAATCTACAGACGATATCTCTGTCTGGACGGTATCCACTCGCTTTAGCCTTTGCACGCCTACCTCAGTCAAATAGTCTGTGTGCACTCTGTCCCTGAGGTTGCGCTACATCTGAGTTTTGCTTTAGGTCTTGTTCTTGCCATAGGAGGCACGGATAAGAATATACAGCTATGGACACGTTCTGAGACTACGGTGCATTGTTCTTCTGAATGTGCATGCATCTCTTGTATTAATATTCAATCCTGCAGTTTGTTCAATCTGCTGTACTTGGGGGACACGAAGATTGGGTCCGTGGGCTTGCATTTTGCCCTCCAGAGGCAGAAGGGCCGCTTATTCTTGCATCTGGTTCGCAAGACGCGACTATCAGGTTATGGAATATTGAGATATACAAGAAGGAAATGATCTCCCGACCTCAAGAGGGCCTGAGCGATGATTTACTCGACGCATTTGAGGAATCATTAGGAGATTTTGGGATTGCCGATGAAGGGGGAAGACAAATCTCTCTCAAACGACATATCTTGTCCGTAAAATCTGATCAAGAACAGTGAGCATGTACCCCTTTCTGGAAAGATAGTGTGATCAATTTGTTCAGCTTCATCTTCTCTGTGACCTTTGATGCTCTTCTCGTTGGACATGAGGCAGGAGTAATATCAGTCTCATGGCGCCCGTCAAACTCAAACCAATCTACACCGACACTTCTCTCCACGTCAACCGATTCGTCTCTCATACTCTGGTCTCCAGCGACAATTTTGACGGATCCTGAAAACCGTACGAAGTCAAGCACAATTTGGATCAATAGACAGAGGTATGGTGACATTGGTGGCCAAAGATTAGGAGGTTTTGTCGGAGGTGTTTGGAGGCTCGATGGTAACGAGGTACTGGCTTGGGGTTGGTCTGGTGGTTGGAGAAGATGGCGCCGTAAGCCTTCTGCCACAAATGACGATGAAGTCTGGGAGGAGGGAGGAGCTATCGGGGGTCATCGCGGACCTGTTAAAAGCGTGGACTGGAGTTCCACCGGAACATTCTTGATTTCTTCGGGGTGCGGAATACATATTTGCCACTTCAAAATGACAACTCATATGACCTTAGAATTGACCAAACAACTCGAATACACGGCGCCATCCCACAAGTCAACGGACCTGCCACTTGGTATGAACTTGGCCGACCTCAAGTTCATGGATATGACATACTTGGAAGTGTTTTTCTTAAAGAACTCAAATTTGCCAGTATCGCAGACGAGAAAGTGCTCCGAATCTTCGAAGCCCCTCGTCGATTTGTAGATCTCATGGAAATCCTACATGTATCTCAATTTTCCGAAAACGAGGTTTGTTGGGTTTGTCTGAGCTCACTCGATCTCTTTGAATGATCAATATTCGGCTTAGAAAAACAGACCTATGGGAGCGAGCGTGCCTCCTCTCGGTCTCTCAAATAAAGCTGATGCTGATGGTCAGAAGACATCTATCCCGATTGCCGTCCCTAACTCATCATGCGATTGTAGGTGCTGTCACTGTTGCTGCGCCAGAACTCCGACGCCCGTTTGAAGGAGAACTAGCGTCCGTAACGCTCTGGCCTGAGGTCGAAAAGGTTTTTGGACATGGTTATGAGGTGCAACATCTCCGTATCGTTTGATTGTTATGGATTTTCATCCTACCAGTCTATTGCGCTAGCTACTTCCAGCTCGCGGCAATACATCGCGAGTGCATGCAAAGCATTATCACCAGAACACGCTGTAGTCCGTATCCATGACACAACGACTTATCAGCCCGTGGGCGAACCTCTGACAGGTCATTCGCTGACGGTAACGCAAATCGCGTTCAGCCCAGATGACCAATTGATCCTGACGGTTTCCCGAGACCGTTCTTGGAGGTTGTATCAGAAAGCAGAGGGAGGAGGTGATCAAGTTGATCATTTTTTGCTTGTGTATGCTCACCGTTTACTCAGGTTATATACCTATGGTCCATGAAAGTAAACCTCACGGTAGAATCATTTGGGATTGTGCATGGGCACCAGAAGGTGATATTTTTGCCACTGCCTCGCGCGATAAAACCGTATGTCCTCGGGCCGTTTTGCCATAGTGTATTCTGAGGGTATGTGCAGGTAAAAATCTGGGGACAGAGTAACAGGAACAACTGGCCCTGCGTCGCTACTCTCAAGACGGAGGAATCCGCTACTGCGGTAAATTTTACCGCCTTTGACAGTCGACTCAAGTAAGTTGTAGCCATTTATGTTCTATTTCCATGTTCAAGAAATTCACACAGACGGTATCTCGCTGTCGGACTTGAGAATGGAAAAATTTTGTTTTATTCCAGCAGTAAGTTGGAGCCAATATGGACTCTTGGAATGACACAGTAAGCTTTTTGCATCGGTTAAATCTTCAGCGAACTCAGTTCGTAAAATTTCAGTTCCGGACATGTAGGCCAAATCAACTGCTTGCGTTGGCGTCCTGGGTCGGGAGAGCAATTTAGAGAGATAGCAAGTTGCAGTGAAGATGGTACACTGAAGATATCGATTGTCCAGATTGTTTAAACATCGATCCA
Source organism: Lentinula lateritia (assembly GCA_028011325.1). NCBI lineage: Eukaryota > Fungi > Basidiomycota > Agaricomycetes > Agaricales > Omphalotaceae > Lentinula > Lentinula lateritia. Next base: position 198,964 of record JANVFT010000057.1, read on the forward strand.
GATATAAATGAAATGAGACAGAGGAAAGAGCTGCTATACAGTGTGAGAGGTTTAAGGAAACACCAAAACAATATTCAGTAACGAGACAATTCGGAGGGTGCGAAGGGTATCGGAATGCGAGGTGTAAAAAATATAGAACTAACAAGCAGAGAAAGCTAGAGGTGTGCAATAGGGATACATGAACAATTGCAAGGTCATCATATTAAATAAGATCACGTAGACTCAAAGGGACTTCGGGCTGTAAAGTGAAGGCTGAATTTCAGTATATGAAGAGTCAAGAGAGACAATAGACTCACGCATTTGATTCTGTTTGTCACCGAAATGAACGTTTTCAATCAGTGAAAATCCGTCGAGACGAAGAAACCCTTACTTATAGAAACACTCTATAGATCGTAGCATTTCGACGTCTCCGCCCGTTGCAGTCACAAAGTTGATTATGACTCCAGCGCGCGTATAATTGTTAGGAGAAATAGCAGGGGAAACACTATCAGCAACAAGGTGAGAAACCAGGCCAAAGACAACAAGAAAGGCTCTACCGATGTGCATATTCTTCGACTGCTTTAGGCAAATCTACGAAAACGATCAGGGAAAACAAAAGAGACACAAAAACATGAACGAACCATAATTGATAACAAGTGGGATATGAGAAATTTCTTTCAATTGAACATCATATACAACCAAAACCTTCGTCACTGGTTGACGCATCATAGCAGTTGTATTGATTCTGTATTTGTTGAGAGCTGCAAGCTTTGTCGCAGTGCTCATGTCGCCATGCTTGACGAAAAACAAGTAAGAAGATACTCTTCAATGCAGAGCTCAACTCACCAGTGGGACAGCCTCCAAGCCTCGGCTGGCTAGTTTGTAAACCACAGAGTCCAGAGCAGTCATCCCACCAACGTGAACAATCGCTTGTTGGACGTCAACGTCATCAAATAAGTCAGCAAGTGCATCTAATTTCCATTCTCGAGCTTGTACGCTTTCAGCATTTGTAGATCCTCTTCCTGACCCAATTATACCGAGACCACCACCAGAGTTCGCGGCTGCAGGGTCTGCCCTGCTACCAGCGGTGAACGCTAAGTATAGATAATACTGGCGAAGACCACGGGATCCCCCTTGGGACGCTTCTGCCTGAGTAACATTACCATCCCGTCGTACAAGCACGCGAACTGGTTCGCGCAATTGAATCGCAGTAGCAAGATTCAAGACATCCTGGGGCACTGTATTGGAAAAGAGCGCTGTCTGTCGCTCAACAGATTGTGGCGTGTTCTGACCACTAGGATCAGGTGATGGAGCAACAGCAGAAAACCTTCGACTGTTGTTGTTTTGGAAGGGTGTAGCACCGGGGTCGAAGTTGGATCCAAAGGCACCGGATCCAGGGACTATGTTGCCACCAGGAGCACTGGAGCTAAGAGGCCGTGAACGAGGGGAGGGAAGGAGTTTGACGATGTTGAATACGAACTCGTGTAAATTACGAGCGATGAGTTGGTCAACCTCATCTAAAACAAGGAATCTTACTTCAGATCCTGGTAGACCACCCGAGGAGGTGAAAAGAGCATGGAGTTTCTGAGGGGTACCACAGATAATGTGGGGTACGTTTTGATGCAGAAGTCGTAACTCCTGCGTGAGATCAGTATTTGTGGTACCGACGCCCAAAGCTGATTTAACACCAATAGGTCCGCCTAAGTCCCTGATCATTCTCTGCGCCTGCGTAGCTTGGTCGACTGTCGTGGAAATCATGATCACGATTGGCCCACGGTTGACCGGTTGATTCGCGATGCCGTTAATCGCAATCTGGATGGCGGGAATCACATATGCTGCGATTCTTTCTTGAGTGGGCGGAGCTTGCGCGATAATATCAGCGCCGCGAAGCAAGAAAGGCAATGCACGTTGCTGGATCTTGTTCGGGGGTCCGACACTGAAGAACGAGATTTAGAGCAGTAGTGACATGAGTGTACAATGAAATCTAACCCGAATTTGTTTAAGGATCGTAAGAGATCAGGTGAAAGGGTTAGCTGTTCCCACTTGGATATTAGAGGACCCGAATCTCGCGAGCCCCAGCTATCACCTTGAGGGTCAACCATCTACACAGATTATTAAGAATCAGCAGAATATTCAAGATAGCATGACTTACCCCAGATGAGTCTCGACGTAATAGTCCCGAAACGGAACGACGTTTGTCTCCTCGTGACTGGGCGTCGGGACGACTACCATTCATATCAGCTCCCCGAACAGGAAGATCGAGTGTTCCTGTTGACCAAGTCCGCAATGGGGGGTTAGGCAGACGAGGAGATGGCCTTATATCAGAGCGACTGGGCAATCCATGCCCCAACATAGTTGGCGTAGAGTTAACTTCCAACCCAACATTCCCCGTATTCATCAGCGGGAGTCCCGGAATACTAGAAGCAGTCTGGATCTGCTGCGTTTGCAACGCGAGCAGCTGGCCAACGGACGACGTAAGAGTATTTAGACGTTGCGAGATCGTAGAGATGTCGTCGGCGGGCGCAGACTGATTAGGCGCAATATTTACAATGGAAGGACGTGGACTGAAAGTTGGCGTGTTGCTGTTGGCAAAAGGATCTTTGAATTCAGGTTGGGAATTGGCGCCCAACGACCGCTCAACGAGGAGGTTGACTTTGCGATGCATATCGCCCAAATCCCTCTGTATCTCTCGGGTGGAGAACTCACATCGAACAAGTCGATCGAGTAAGTCATGGATCATTGGAGAGGCTTTCAGTTGCGCTTCAAAACTCTGAGTCTGAAGATCAACGCTAGCAGCGAAGTGACTGGAGTCCAAAGAAGAGGCTGGCGAGGAAGAACTAAATCCACCACCAACGCTACTGTAGGATGTGTGATTGCCATTGTTGATTGCGACGGGTAGTGTCGGAGTCGGAAGCGACTCTTTGCTCTGCTGGAGATTGAAGAAACTCAAACCGGTCAAACCACGGGAAGCAAGTTCTAACGCGGGTCCAGGAGGAGTTTGGATGTCCTCTGCTTCAGGTAACGCCTCCAAGCCCCCCATCATACTGGGTTCTCTCTGAATCCGGTTTTCTAAGGCCGAGTAATGTCTGTTGGCGTCAATCTGTCGGACGCTTGGCGAAGAACGAGAGCCATCATTCGCGAGTGGAGGGGAAGGGCGACCAACTGAAGTGTTTGCCACTTCTTCTTTGCTTGGAGGACTGGGAGATGACTTGACAGAGCGAAATTCTGTGGGAGATGCAGACACAGAGGAGGTGGAACTGGGGTCTTGGTCGTGCCGTTGGAAAGAGTGACGGTAGGGAAGACCTAGACCAGGTAGGCCATCATCGTCAGTGGATCGATTGCCAGGGAAGAAAGGCATGGAAGCTGGATTGAGAGCAGCACTCCGAGCCATGTTGTTGGTGACAGATGGCAACTACAATGGCGCAAAAGTGAAACAGTGCGAAGACTGATTTGGTCAACAATACATACACTCGTGAGAGTGATTTGTGTATAGATATCTGACACTTCACCTCGAGTGTCGTACGGTGATGAGTGGTTAGGTCGATTCCATACAGCCAAAAGAGTATACGTAGAGCGGAAGAGGAAGAATGAGATGGACCCACTTATAAATTTGCCTTACAAATCACAATTCAACAAAGCAAGGTCGTCAAAAGGTTCAAACAGTGACTTGACGCGTATACAACCGGTTTACAGTTGAAAGGTGTGTTTGTTACAAGAAGGTAATCATAGGTACTCAGTAGTGTACTTAAGAATGCTGGACTACGGTTCGGGGACTATATACATCCTACACCAGAGTGATGGGCATGCGAAGCGGTTGAAGGAGACTCCATATAACTACGTCGCCGTGCTTGACTTCCTCAGCAATAATTTCTGTGGGCTCGGAACGTAGAGGTCTGCCACTGTAAGAATACCAATTTTAGCAAACTTTGTAGAGGAAAGGAATCAGCAAATTTACCCATATTTTTTGCGTCGCAAGGATCCTACTCCATGATAGTGCTCTACATGGATAGTTGAGCGAAAACGTCGATGTCATTTTTTCAAGAGGGGAAAACACACCATAGAAGATTCGATCCATTTCCGGAAGGATGGCAGTGGTTAATCCAATCTGAGGGATTGCTATTATTGTAAAACGCAAACCAATGAAGTAACTTTGACTCACCACAAGCCTCCGACCTCTGAGAGTCATTCCGTTCATTTTCATGACTTGAACGAGACCACTCCATTCAGTAAGCTTGATAGCTGCATATTGCACGTCTAAATCATCAATGAGGGTGTCTGGGGTAGCCTGCACCACGGAGCCTTGAGCTATACGAAGACTGATTTCACTGAGTCCGTCACAGTGCTCAAAGCAATCTGTGAGCTCTGCAATAGTCGTCAAAGGATGAATCTAAAATGTTTGAATGAGCATAAGGTTTACTGAGGAGAGACAAGATGTTACATTTCCAATGTAGGCCCGGAATGTCTCTGATGGGAGTTTGCGTTTCTCGATGGTTTCTCGCTTGTCAGCGGCTTTCTTTGAGTCCAAGATACGTGAGCCCCTCCGTAGCGAGTCATTGAGATTGATTTGGCTCTACCATTATCATGATGGTGTTAGTAGTAAATGGTATTTTCCGGTGTAAAGACTGACCGAAGTTTTCCTCATATAGCAGGCATGATTCTGGTTGTAGAGACGGCCCATTTACTCGAAAAATAGCTCAACAGTCAAGACGGGTCAATATTGATATTACCACCTCACTCCTGATAGTCATTTTATATCGAATGTTCGGCCAAAGCTGATATCGCTTTGGCTGGGCAATGTGATCAGGTGTGGAACAATGATCCAGCGAGCGGACAATGTCGATGAGCAAGAAAGGTATATCCAAGCTGAGATTCTCAGCTTGGATATACCTTTCTTGCTCATCGACTTTGCCAGTGGGAAACGAGGCAGAAGAGAGACAAGCTTTGACTTCAGAGCGCGTGATTTTAGTGAGCGCTTGTCAGGCAAAGTCGGCTTTTCGGAGCGGTGCCGGCGCAACAACCATATTGGACATGTTCTCTCAACATACTCAGGTGTATCGAGGTCTTCTACGTGAATTAAAGAGATCTGTGAGTATATTCTCGTGAGACCAAGCTCACTTAGATGCTAATAGAAGGCTTTAGTCTCTTCCTCCTCACAAAATCAACCCGGCTCTTTCTTCAAATTTCCGGAGATTGGCCGAGCAGGCTCGTCGTTCGAACTCCGTTCTAGAGGATTTGACGAATGCGCTGATCTTTCTGGCTGCGCAGCGAGAGCACAGAGTGCGTTCCAAGCTAGTCTTCCTCTGAATTCGCCTGAAGGTAACTTTTAGGTTTTACTCGACCGTTATAATCCCCTGGTGGACTTGACTGCTGAAGAACGGATTCATGCTACCGCTCGTCGGGTCGGACTAGACATGCCAATAACTCATCAGCCAGAGAACGACAAGTAGATTTTAGTTCAGAATTAATTTTACTTTACAATCATACGGCGACAGATAATTCTCTTTTGTTTTGGAGCACAACAACCCACAACAATGCGAGCAATTTTTCATCCGGCCTCGACGGCTCGGATACAAGGCTGGCGCGTCGCAACGATGTTATCGACGCAGGTCCTTCGCTGTGATCCTACATCTATCTCCTTTGACTCTACCGGCAAACCCAAAGTCACGTCTCAGGACACATTGAATTCGTTATCCATCGCTGCTAAAAATCTCGTCGACCTCCAGCCTGTTGCGTTCCCAACAGAAACTGTGTATGGCTTGGGCGCACTGGCTTTGGATAGTTCTGCAGCCTCATGCATATTTTCCGTCAAGGGTCGACCTCCAGATAATCCTCTCATCGTTCATGTATCCTCTCCTGACATGTTACACACTTTACTTCCTTCGTCGTTTAAAATGCCCCAGTCATATGAACTGCTCATGAGACGATTCTGGCCCGGAGCCTTGACCTTATTATTCCCTAGCGACCCAAACACTATCCCTTCTATCATCACGGCTAATCAGCCCACCGTTGCTATCCGCATGCCTTCTCATCCCGTAGCTCGCGCCTTGATCGCGCTTGTGAATGCGCCCGTTGCAGCACCAAGCGCCAACTCTTCTGGAAAACCCAGTCCGACCACGGCTGAACATGTCCGTCGTGACTTGAGCGGGAAACTGAATGTGATTCTAGACGGCGGTGCGTGTGATGTGGGCCTGGAAAGTACAGTCGTCGATGGCCTACAAGAAGACGGTAAAATTCGGGTACTTAGACCAGGTGGAATCAGTGTGGAGGACATCCAAGAGACGTTACAGGAGGGCATCCAGGATCATGCGCTTATTCCCCAGGTTCTCGTACATCGACGTGATTATCGTGATAAAGAATTGGAGGCAGCACCCACAACGCCGGGCATGAAATACAGACATTACTCTCCCGCTGCTCCAGTCACGCTCTTAATGACTACATCTGCTCCTCCCGAGAAAGTTGTTCCGTCAAAGGCTGAATCGTTTTTGATCTCATTGAAGAATGAGATAAAACCTTCAGCATTTGTTAAATTCGGTGTTCTCGTTCTCACAAACTCCATCTTGGGGACCTTGACCTTTCCCGTGGTAGATGGCGTCGAATGGCTTCGATACGAACTTGGACCCGTGGATGACCCTTCGGTCACCGCACGGCGTCTCTTTGACGGTCTTTTGACCCTTGACCAACAGGGTGTGGATATGATCTTGATTGAGGAGGTTACCGAAACAAAAGAGGGATTAGCCATTATGAATCGCGTTAGAAAGGCTGCATCAGAGGTACGATGGATCACATTTTAGACGGGCCTTTACGATATGTATGTGTCTCCTTCCCTTTTTCCGAGTCCATCCGGAGTACTTGTCGGTAGATCTAGCCTGGAGGAGGTCCTATATGCTTTTAACTTACTATCATTGGTGAATCTACACAGATCTTACTTTCAATTCTTCTTGCTCATCTAGTTATTTGGCAGTATCTATGATCACTATACGACTGTACTGCTCTTTGTTCATCCTAATTTAGAAACTGACCAGGGATGTACGCCCTTTCAATAACGGCAACGGCACTCAATCTCACTCAATCATCTCAATCTCATCAGCCTCACACAAGGAGCGACAAGCAAGACACCAACAAAGAAATGAAAGAAACATTGACGGCATTTTAGCTATCGCATCGGTGTAGAAGACGTCGGCAAATCGCGACTCGATACTCTTTTGGGTTTCTTGCTATGTTATCACATGAAGGGTCTTTTGTACGACAAAACCTCATTTCTTGATCTACAAACGTTTATGACAGATTTTCGACTGAAATTGCTTAGGACGGCAAGTATAAAGGCCTCACATCGGGAGTTCTCTCCGTTGGGATTATTTCACGCTGCAGGTGAGCGATCAATACTCTAGCACCTACGCCTCAACCACTTGGTGGTCTTTTCAATAAGTCCGGTCAGTACCAGATTTCCACCCTCGCAGTACGCATTGCTAATACTCTTTTTTGTATATAGATGACTTCAAAGGAAGAACCCTCCGCGGATCCTTACAATTGCACACAAAGGACCGAGTCTTCTTCTGCTTCTGCGGTTCCAGTTTCTCTCATACACGCGCCTTCGCCTTCTGTTCCACGAATCAGATTTCCAGTCGACTGTGACTTAGCACACTATTATCAGGACATCCCACATCCTTCCACGGCTTCTTCTCCTCCCCTGTGTCCTATACCTACTCCGCCACTATCATCCCCATCCCCACCTCCATCCAACAGCCAAATGGAACACATCCCTCGGCCTCCAAATGCATTTATGCTTTTCAGATCGGATTTCTCGAAACGAGATGTCATTCCTCCTTCTGTTGAAAAGCGCCAGCAGACACTTAGTCAGGTAGCCGGCGAAGTTTGGAATCTAATGCCTGTAGAGGAAAAGCGAAAATGGCACACAAAGTCGGCGGAGGCGCTTAAACTACATACCGAGAAATATCCGAACTACAAATTTTCTCCCGTTCGAAGAGGGAGTGGGCGGAGGAGTAAGGTGAAGGTAGTAGAAGATGATGATACGCAGAGCAAAGATCGAATTCGCGAAATTCGTGAGACGTATCTCCATATGCGTGGGCCTGCAATTGCTCCATTGCGGCGTCGGAGGGGCAGGCAGCACGCTTCAACCTCGGAGGACGAGAAGACTGGAACGTCCTCAAAGCCTTTCATTGATCAACTGCCTGTAAGCCGGTTAGAAACACAAGAAAGCAACCTCTTCAATCCAAGAGAACCAGCGCTACCTCCATTATTTCCGCGACCCACCTATCCTCATCTTCTTGCAAATCGTATTCATTCAACAGACGACATGAACGGAGACTATGAACATTACCCGAAGAATGCACAATATTATGCCTCTACCGTTGAGGATCAATCAAGGTGTAGTGCGTGTCGTGAATAGTTCCCTCGAAATCTGGCTGACCTTGATGTTCTTTTTTAGTACCGTTCAACCAGAACGAGCAACGCGGTCGGCGAGATCCGTACCATGGATATAAAGCCTCAGCTCCCTACACCTTCGTAGGCAAATTTTGAAGGGTTTTGGTATTGAAGACTTGAGGGATCGCGATGGGAAAAGGCACAAAACTAGTTGCAGCCTTCGATGTAACAAGCACAGATCACAAATCGATAGAAATCTATGCAGTCAAGATGATTTCATACAACATATAATTCCTTTGCACATAACTACAATTTCAAGATTGATATACCTACACATTAAACATTAAACCCCTAGCTGTCTCATTTGGTGTTTATAAGGAGGATGAATCTGGTGACTCTGATATCACTTTTCTGATGAGGGCCTCGAGTTTTCCGTCCAAGGATTCAGCTGCAGCTTTTAGCGCTGCGTTGTCGGATATAGCATAGACGGCTGATGGAAGATGGTAATGTACCTCCGTTCCTGCACCATTTTCTTTCTCGACCACCAATACACGAGGAGGGATATTGAATGATGCGCGGATATCCTCCACCATCATAGTTTGAGCAATGACAGGGTTTCCGATAACGTAGACGACCACGGAGCCGGTCCCAGGTTTGTAAAAGTTCACCCAATTGTGGGGGAGTTGTAAGAAATAGCTAGGAATGGCAGATGAGATGGATGAATCACGCTGGATTGAAAGATTACACACATAAAATCATCATCCCCAATGATATCGTGTAACCCTTTAGCGACGTCCTCCTTAGACTTTGCAGCTCGCATCGTCGGGAACCACTGAGCACTCGCAGCGGGCTTGTGGACCGCGGCTTCAAGGCGGGCGGTCACCTCCGTAAAGGGTACGGAAGTGGAGAATGTAATGAGCTGGCCGCTGAATGGAGTGACGGTTTTCGACATGTTGGTGATAAAGAAAGGAGGGAAGAAGCATAACGTTTAAGTATTATCAAGATATCTGCTCAGTTGATCGGATTGTACCCTGCTCCGCTGAATTAATGAGGCTGAGTCGTTATTCAAGTACCGGGGGTCAGAAGCTTCGATACCTGATTAGTATTACTATTCCCGCAACCTCTTTAGAGGTCGATGTTCAAGGATCTCATAGGGCCAACTAGTCGGTTTTGGCGATACCGCGACTTCTGCCGCCAATTCCGATACTTCAGCTAGATAACGGCCTACATGGTAGGAAAATTCTGGGATCGCACACAAGAACCATGGGAGGGGATACAGTGCTTTGCGAAATTCTTTGCTTGCTCGACTTTTTCACATCTATTTGTGTTTATTTATTTGTCCAATATATTTTTACCCCAAAAAGGATTCATCAATCACTTTTTGAAGCCCGACAGCCCTGGTGGTCCTCAAAAAGAGCCCTCTCGAGCCTCGGCCCAAAAATGTATTGGACAAATAACTAGAAATAAACAGCAATAAACACTTGGTAAAAAATCCATACAAGCAAACCATTTCGCAAAGCACTGTATGTGCCTTCTGTAAAATTGAAGAATCCATGGAATACATACTAACTGAATGCCGAGGCCCTGAAATGGAGGAAATATGGACACACGGCATGACTGAGACCATCTTTCGGAGAAATCCTTAGCAGCGGCCTCGCCGAACTTGAAGATAAAGATGGCAGCCCAAAGAAAGGTGACTCAACCTTATACCGCAGTAGATATAGTCTCAGCTCAGACTTGATATATGGAAGCCTCGAAACGCAAGAGTTCTCAGTTATCAATGGGAAAGGTTTCCCTTCAGCACGAGAAATTCGGAACAAATGGAACAACTGCATAAAAAGCTGTCTGGAGCCGTTCACAAAGAGACTGCCTACTAGCAAACTCAAACAATTGTAGAAAGAACTTGGTATGAAGTACTTCAGGATAAAGAAAGTCCACGATGTCTGGACTAAGAGTACGGTGAGTAACCGGGCTAGTGTAGGATGAGGGAACGTATGGAAGGCAGAAGTAAGGGAAGAAGGACGAGACAATCTATGATGAACTATGCAGTTTTCTCTGAGCTCTAGCACGACGAAAAGGAAGGCTGGGAAAGCGAGAAGTCTTCGGAAATTCTAGCGTGGAGTCTTACCTGGTCTCAAACACACGGTCAAGGCGCTCGTGCGCATATTTTTGTACTTCTTCTTAGCGGCTGGACTTTGTAGCTCACCCGAAAGTAATCAGTGTACCATTAGATGACCTGCCATACATATGTCATGCAATTTCACTTTTCTTCACGCTTTCCGAGTCGACAATGTTTTTTTCTTTCTCTTTCTTTCTTGTATGTTTTAGACTCCATGTTCAATCTTGTTCATTCTAGATGTGCAGCCCGCGGTCCCATACATAGGGATTTCAGCACCAATTAGCCTGGTTATTCGCTGTAAGTTCACGAAGATAAATCTTGAATCAAAAAGTTTAAGTACCAATTTGTGACTTGGTTTGATCACGTAACGATCTATGTACTTTTTGTTTTTTGGCCGTCATGGTGAAACGGAAAGACCTGACTTCTGATGACCTTCTACGTCGACAAGAACGATCTCAGCTCAAGAGATTAAGGTTCAATGATCGCAACAGGAGAGAGGAGGATGACAGTCCAGCAGATGCTCCTGCAAGCTCCTCTGGTCCTGTGCGTTCTCCTCTCGAACTAAATGGGCAAGAAGACGACAGCGACTCTTCAGACGAAGTTAGCGATTCTGGCGACGATATTTCTAACTCGCGGATGTCAGAGAGGATGACTATAGACCGCCTTCGAATACCACAACGAATAGAGGTCGGGAGTAAACTACCTAAAGCAGCACCACCACATTCAACCTCGTTCTCAGAACTCGGAGTGTCCCTAGCAATTCAGAATGCGCTGAAAGTCATGTCAATACACACGCCTACGGAGATCCAGGCGGCCTGTATACCTCCACTACTAGCAGGTGTGTTGCTGCTGCTCTTCGAACCACTCGTATCGTTGACTACAATTTCTAGGTAGGGATTGCATCGGAAACGCGAAGACTGGTTCTGGGAAGACCTTGGCCTTCGCTCTTCCCATTATTCAAAAGTTATCGATTGACCCATTCGGTATATTCGCGCTAGTTCTGACCCCTACAAGGTATACTACATTCTGATCGCGTCAATCGTTGCCTTCTGAATAATTCTAGGGAACTTGCTTTTCAAATATCCGAACAATTTGTTATACTCGGAAATTCGATGAACGTACGCACAGCAGTGATAGTAGGAGGCATGGATATGATGAGCCAAGCTCTTGAATTGGGCAATCGGCCGCACATAGTTATTGCTACTCCGGGGCGCCTGGTGGACCATCTAAAAAGCGGTAGCGGAGAGTGGACCTTATCTAGGGTCAAATTCCTTGTAAGCAAGGATACTCTACATTTGGCACCCAATGCTCAACAGATTTTAGGTTCTTGATGAAGCTGATCGTTTACTGTCTTCCAGCTTTGTTCCAGAATTGTCTTACCTGTTCAATGCTCTTCCGAAGGATCGTCAAACCTGTCTTTTCACGGCTACGTTGACTACATCAATTGAAAATGTAGCGAATACAGCCCCCAGACCTGGCAAAGAGAAGCCATTCATCCATCGAATGACGGAAAAGTATGTTCCTTACCGATCGAGAACCATAAGTTATCAATCTTTCAAAACAGAATAGACACTGTTGCGACTCTCAAGCAATCATATATCTTAGTGCCTTCTCACGTCCGCGAGTCGTATCTTTTCCATTTCCTTTGCAATCCTCCGGAAAGTACCCTCCACTTGCGTCGCGCACCTTCTGGACCCACTGGTACAAAGAAGCAAAAAAAATCCAAGCGGAGCCAATCTGCTGAGGACGAAGCTCCAGAGCAGCCACCTCCAACAATCATCTTTTGCGCTCGCCCACGAACAGCGGCGTACTTGACGCTACTACTCAAGACACTATCAATACGGAGTACGGCGTTACATTCTCGACTTACACAACGCGAACGACTTTCTTCGTTATCATTATTCCGGTCTTCGGTCGTACCCGTGTTGATTTCAACTGACGTTGGAGCACGGGGTCTTGATATCGAAGATGTTGCCATTGTCATCAATTGGGACCTACCCGAAGAGCCAGAAGAATACATACATCGAGTGGGGCGAACTGCACGAGCCGGCAAAGGGGGTATAGCTGTTAGCTTCGTCACAGAAAGAGATGAAGACCGAGTCCTCAAGATCGAAGACCGCATAGGTTCGTCCCCTGTGTTTATTGTTGCATCAAACTTGACCACTCTCCCTCAGGTGTAAAATTAGATGAACTAGCTCTTTCAGAAAGTAAGATTCTCGAGCAGTTGAACGCTGTATCAACAGCCAAGCGCCTAGCCAACATGGTACGTGCTGCACCGGCCCTGTTTGCCCAAACTGAAAATGTTAATCATACCGGATAGGAACTTCACGACTCTAATTTCGGAAAACGGGAAAGAACTAATCGGCTCAAAACGCAAACGTAGAGGACAGTGGGTGGCAGTGTAAGCTAATCATGAAGATCTTTGTGACCCGTCGATCAAGCTATTGCATGAGTGCTGCTGGTCCTTTGAGCTGTGCTCAGTGCATATCTTCGCTTTCGAATATCTTATCGAAAAATGGACAAAATAAATGGACGTTTTTTCAGATACAAAAATGAAGTGAAATTGAAGTTTCCCTTTTTCTCGCAAGCTGTGAGTCTCAAATCAAGCCTAATGTAGCTCACGACACACGTCGTATAAAGCCTGATTTCTGAAATTATCGAACCTTGAGGAAGGTGGAAGGGAATTGGGTGCTGATCTGTACTTCGAAAAGAAATGAAGTACTGGGTGACTTCCCGCTGGAATCATTCTGCAGTTAACTATTACTACAGTCATCAACAACGTACATGGACGGTGCCCTCCAGCCTGTATTTTTGCTCGTAAACATTCAGGTTCTGCAGATGTTATTAGAAAATGATGTCAGTCGCACAAAATGAAGGAAAAAAATTAAATTGGAAAGGTACGCAAGTGATTTGTATAGGCAATTATTTGAGTATTCTTTCCTTTCGTTCTGCTCAACTGACATCAACTGACATTACCTTTGAATACGCGGTAAGTTTATCAAGGAGTGACCGTTGGCTAGCCGCTGTCAGATAGTTCACGGGAATGATTTCGTTCGCAGTGAAACGAAACCATGTGACGTGATCGTTTCCCAGCTTATGTACATTACGCGCCTCTGTGGCTCTTCTGCTCCAAGCAAAGCTCTCAGAGCCCCATCACCTTTCTCTTCGTTCACCCTTGAATGTTTGTCATACTTTTATCTTTCTTTATCTTGATCTAATTGCTTCGCTTATTCCCAGAGGAGGAATCAGTTTATTTCTGTCGTTCGCTTCGTACTCCACAATGGACATCACCAACTGGGATTCAGTTCTACAGTTTACGTCTGGTGCCAACATGGAATTCAACTTGCAAGATCACGATTTTTCTGAACAAAGCGCATCCTCTTCGCCAAATCTGCAGGTTCCGACTCCTCCGGTTTGTTCAGAATTGTTGCTCCTTATTCTACGTCTCATATTACCGTTTTATCTGCAGCACTCTACTGACGGCGGTTCTCCGATATGCGATGATCCTTCTGATAACAACGTCCTCGTTTCAATTTCGACTACGTTCTATCCGGGGGCAAACTTACACTCTCTTCCTCCCGACCTCGCGCTCTTGTCCACCGATTCAGTATTCTTCTACGTCCATTCTCACATCATTCTTGCTGCGTCAGACAATAACTTCCTCTCCTTAATTCCAACGTCATCTTCCAAGGAGCAGTCCTCCAATATGGTCATACATGTACCAGAACTCTCTCCGGTTCTGAACATAATACTCCATATCATATACAATATATCTTGCAGCCACTATTCTCCTTCGTTCGAGACGCTGTCCGACGCCGTACATCAGCTGCCATCGTACGGCATTGACCCAAAGTCATGTATCACACCTAGCACTCCTATACACGCTTTGCTTCTGTCTCATGCACCACTTTGCCCCTTGGACGTCTACACACTTTCCGCCAAATACGATCTATACGACTTGGCTGTCCCAACCTCTTCACATTTATTGTCTTTCCAGTTGTCTACACTCACAGATGACACAGCGGAAGCAATAGGACCTAAGTATTTACGTAGGATGTTCTTCCTACACATTGGTCGTTCGGATGCCTTGAAGAGAGTGCGTCGTAAGAAAATTCAAAATCTATCTCAACTGACATCTGGGCAGATTTTACTTCAACCACCGCATCCCCATGCGCCTACTCCGTGGTGTGACTTCACTGATCAGAAGAATTTGACTCGCGCTTGGGCGTTAGCGTCGGCTTATCTTGCCTGGGATGCCCGACCAGGTGAATAACCTTTGCAATCTTCGAAACCTATATCTGATATCCCATTTCTTAGATGTGTCAACAGGTTTTCTGGAAGCTGCTCTTACTCCTCTGGTGGAGCATTTATCCTGCGACCTGTGCAAACAAGGTCTGAAAGACCGCATTAAAAATCTCATCGTGCAGTGGTCTGTCGTGAAGGTACGTCGCACCTTTCTGTATAATACTTCGTTTCATAGCCTTCTCGTAGCGTACAATATAAACGCCAAAGCTTCCAACGACCTCGTTTTCCTCGGTTTCAAAATCATCCGTGCATTTATTGTATGCCATTCAACCTTTAGAGTCTACAGACGCTTTGCCTTCCAACACCTGATTCAACACCTGATCCAAGCTGTGTACTACATTACCACTCGTGTTCGTCCTGTCATCCATCCACGCATTTGATTCACGCGCACCAACGATTTTTATACCCTCCGTTTGGGATCGATCTGGTGTCTTGATTTGTACAGTATCACTCGATGTATCTGCAGTTTTTCCTCTCCAGAATTTTGTACAATAGTTTCCTTTACCCTACTGAAGGCCTTCATACACGCATAATGGGTCTATTGTAGCTGACTTCATAGAATCATAACACACGATGAGATTTATTGTAATTGCTTTAGTATTCCATAATTAGTTTTTGCAAGCTACATCAGGCTACATTATCGTCGGACGAGCCGACGACCGTATGTAGATAGGAAGGATTTGGATTTATACGAAATCCTTCGAATTCTACATATAACATTTCTTAACATTTGATGAATTTAGAGAGCATCTGGTCAAGAGCAAAAAGTATTCACACGCGGTATGCATTCTTCACCTTGCTTGCTAGTAGGTCCTTTTAGTAGGTATTTAGACCTCCTGGAAAACGGGCTTGGTGCATTTCCGACTATACAGTTACAAGTTCCTACACCCTGCGAAAAGTCTGAATGAGCGAATCAAAGATCTTGTCGTTCATTGGTCTATTGTGAAGGTACCTTTCAGTTTCTTTTAGTGTCCTTACTGGTCAAAAACAAAAATGTGGTTAAGGTATCATGACCGGGCAATGTATTTCATGATCATACAAAAACCTGCTTTGTATTTCATGATTACTTCCATGACTTCACAATCATGAAAACTTATTTATACTTTGAGTCATGTAATGGGATAATCATGAGAATTACAGAAAATAAGAGGAATACCGTTTCATGATTCCATCCATGCTTGTGAATTATTTTGTGTTTCATGACTGTTCATCCATTTGATTCATGATCGAGAGTGTGAATCAGATATTCATGATCAAGTAAATCTCTGCCTAGAAGTTGAACTGCAGCGCTCATTTGAGTCTTTCAATTGACTTCATTCATGGAGTTGTATACAGTATTCTGGCTACTGTTGATATTCTGGACCCGCTCTGCCATTGCACCAGTCCCTTCAACCTCAGATGTACTTCAAATACATACCATACGGACAGCATATCAGGAATTGGGGTCTCAAGTTTCGCGAACCCTTCAAATACAACTTGGAGATGTATCTCGTATTCAGAGGCAGCAGTCATCTGCTGAGCAGTTTTTGGATTCTGTGGTCAGGGTGTGTGCTTTTCCCATTCTTTCTATTTATTTTGATTTTATCTATATCCCTCACAGCGACAACACCTGTTTGATGACGAGGAATTCACAACCATCTGTACTGGAATTGCTGACATGCTCTCAGCACTAGCTGAAGCTACTGTCCAATCAGAGGATATTGTTGAGCATGCTGCTTTTGAGCCTGTTCAAACAGTGCGCTCCGGTCGGCGGGAACGGCCTAGAAAGGAGATTGATCCACATTTGCTGGAAAGCAGTCTTCGTTTACGAGGCGTCACTCATATAGCACCTGTCTTTGGTTGCTCTTCACGCACTGTCCGTCGTCGTGCACTTGAGTATGGACTGGTTGAGCCATGCCCACCTGTATATATTATCTATGAAGATCCAGACTCCGGAGAGCATGTCCGCTTCTACAGATCATCTACAGCTGCCATGTCAGATCTGACAGACCATGAGCTCGACATGATCCTAAGACACATTCTCGAAATCTTTCCTGCATTTGGACGTAGGATGATTACAGGACATCTGCGATTCCTTGGTCACCATATTCCACGGGCGCGGATCCGGCAGTCCTATGAACGGGTGACAGGAGCACCAGCATATCTTACATCACGGCCTGTTGAACGTCGAAACTACCATGTTGCTGGTCCAAACTCTCTTTGGCACCATGATGGTCAACACGGTGTGTGCTTATATCTTACATGCAAATTATCCTATTCTACATATATCTTCAGCTTTGATTCGCTGGAGGGTAGTTATCCATGCTTTTGTTGATGGGTTTTCAAGACTTGTCACAGCAATTCAAGCAAATGATAATAACCGTGCCCAAACTGTACTATCGCTGTTTTTGGATGCAATACAAGTTCATGGAACACCAAGCCGAGTCCGAGGAGACCATGGCATCGAGAATCTTGGAGTTGCACAATACATGGAGGAAAACTATGGTGTTGAGCGAGGATCTTACATATGGGGACGGTAGGTTTAATCAAGATAGTCATGCATATTGACTGAGCATATTTACACAGAAGTGTTCACAATATTCGGATTGAACGTCTGTGGCGGGACGTAACACAGGGCTTTGGCCTCAAATGGTACAATTTTTTCTTCTCGTTAGAAGTGGAATTAGGCCTTCTGCCTGATATTGACGAGCACATCTGGCTTCTCCATTATCTCTTTCTTCCTTCTATCAACCAGGATGCACATGAATGGGCTGGTTCATGGAATTCTCACAACTTACAGCTTCAAAATGAACGTGATCGCTCTCCCCAGGATATGTTTTTCTTCGGCGCCATTCAGGAAGGTCTGCGTGGACCTACTGGTGCTCCCACACACCTGGAAGAACATGTCGAACATGTCGCTACATATGGAGTTGACTGGCAGGACCTTGGTGACGCCACTTTGCTTCGTCACCACAATGAAAACAACCCACATGAGCTAGAAGATTTGGATCACCGCCGCACACGACAGCCACCTCACCTTTCTCTGGTTGAAGTTCCTGCATTCAATTGCCCTTTTGAATCTGAAGAACAGTTAGAAATATTTAACAATGCGCTGTTGGCAATGCCTGAATATCATTCTCGGGATATGACTCAGCGAAAATCGCTTTGGGTGCAGGCTTTAGACCTTTTGGAACTTCTTTTGCCTCATTCACAGTAGTTTTATAGTTTTGTATTATTTATCTGTGATTCTAATTCAAAGGAACTCACTAAGTTGCCATTGGTGCCACGCTATGATGAGCAAAAAGTGTACGGAGCGAGGGCTCCCTGGTGCCAGAATTTGATCCTGTTAGGATAATTAATCTCAGTTGGTATTGTAACAACTGTATTAGTCTACCTGTTAGGATAATTAATCTAATATATGTTAGTATCAGGTAGTGGTTGTACGTATGTCTGATAGGCTCACCTCAGTTGGTATTGTGACAACTGAGGTGAGTTGACGCCGCCGGCTGTGTGATATATCTAGTACTGTACAGTATCAGGTAATAATGCCGTCTCCCGGTTATGCAGTCCCCGGGAGGCGGTTAGTACATATGGGGTAGCGGTGATACATACGGAGTATTTCCCCAACAGATCCAGCACTGGCACGTACCCCAGAAGTGACCCACCACCCAGGTGGCCTGAAGTCGAAATGTGCCGTCAACTTTATAAATGCATGAAATAAGATCCAAAGGTTCTATTCTTGCTGCTTATCAGTCATAAGTTCACACCGAGCTCATATATCAGAATTAGTTATATACTGTTCAACATTCAGCATTTAATGGTGCCATACCCGCTCACGAAGCTGATAATTACGTCTAGTTTGCTCATTCCTTTCAGCTCTGGTTTGGTCCCGCCGACGTGTAGTAACATGTGGACCAACACTACCTGCAGTTCCTACCTGTCCAGCTCCTCCCCGTAAACGTAAAACTGTTCTCTCCGATGGAAGCATTGTGCCATGCAATTTAGATGAATCAAAGCTCCTATAATTGTAGAGTTTAGAAAGTATGTCATTAATGTGCTGAGTACTAACCAGAGGGTATTTTCACGGGTTTCTATATAGTACCCATATTGTGTTGCACAAAATGAGAACTCACTCCACTTCTCTTCAGCATTCAGTAGAATCTGAGCACATAAGGAGCGGACACAATCCTCATCTGCATGCTGGGGAGATGTGTAGTTCCTACAGTCAAAAACATTAACACCTGCTAACCCAACCCGTTCACACATTCTTGAAGCATCTTTCATATTGCGCCACAGCTTTCTGTGAAAGCCTTTAGCAGTTCCCATAAGAATACAAGATGTCTGTGAACCTCATCATTAGCTTGATATAAAAAATAAAGATAAAAAGAAACTAAGCAAACCTCGGCATGTTCAAACAACACCATTATCCCTTCCAAAGTTTCAGCCTCTATACCAGCATAAGGAGCATAAGTATCTCCGAGACGCCCCCCAGAAGGCTGTCTCCAACCATATGGGCGCATTTGACCACTTGACCATAAATCGAACTTCCCTCCACGTCGCACTGGTTTGACTGCAGTTACCTTATTGCAGTGATGAACAAGTTTTTCAAAATGGCCGCCTGGCTGGCGCCCAAATGCTTCAAACCAAACAAAATCCAGCTATGATTTTCACTATTAGTATTGCTCCTGCATAGTAATTGGAACTTACAGTCTCTCCAGGGCTTATATTATCAATATCTGGATCAACAAAGAGAATAACCAACTTCCCACACCGCTGTATTATATCATCATCTGCAGTAATACGCTCCAGCCCAAGCTCATCTGGGTGGTAAAGCTGGGGCATAGTTGATTGCTTTTGATTCTGGAGTTAAAAGTACAAATTAACCAAGTGCTATATCATGATATTTGAACATACTCGGCGTGGTTTCATCTGCTCCTTCTCTGGCACTCTGGTAATACCAGCTCCCTTGACCTTTGCATAGAAGCCAGGGTCTTCATTACAATGGACAATTTTCCGCTGAACACACTTTTCATGATCTGGTAAGTTGTGACAAATTTTGCAGTGCTTTTTATCGGCAGAAAACGCATTATCTTCAACCTCCTCGCGTAATCTCCAAAAATCCAGGGTCCGATTTACAATGACGCGTAACTCTGGAGGCCAATTTGGAGCAGTGGGTTCTTGCTTTAGACGAGTAAGATAAGTTTGAATGTTTTGATAGAGTCGCCAAGGATTTGTTTCATGAATCTAATATGTATGTTAGCACTTGAAAATTAGCTTACGCTATTGATTGAAACATACTGCATATTTTTCCTCATTCAAAAACCATGCCAACCAGCGATTCCAGCTAAATATGAAATTTTCTTCGCTACATAGAAAAAGAACACTGGCCGGATTGGATATACGGGGAATTAGGAGTGGATGGTCTTTAAGAGCACGAAAGAAGTGAGCGCCAGTCTTCATGGGCTTTGTATTGCTCTGTTACAGTTATGTATAATCCAATTCATAAAAGTATGTAAGTGCGCATACCTCATTCCAAAAGTTGAGATTACTCCCTTTACAAGCATCGGCAGCAGCTTCCATTTGAGCTGTTGGTGTCCACTTATCCAGAATACTACCTAATACCAAACCAAATCCATGACAGCGCAGGAGATGTGCATGATGAGGACCGTGACCATGTTTATAGGCGTAGACAGGATTTGATAGCTCTAAAATCACTGATGGAAGATGAGTTATCTAGTATAGATAAATTAGCTGACAAGTCAAAATATATGGTAATTCTATTCACTGAAAGTGCTGCCTGAAAATCGGGAGTATTGAATAATGAACGTGGTACACGTTTCATTTCCCTAATGTTCAGAGCTACTTTCTTTTGAGCTGATTCCAGTTTTGAATGCACCCCAGAGGTATTCTATGTGTAGGCAAATAATGATAAGCTATAAAGTTGATTCAACTAAGTTGTGAAACATGCCTCAAGTAATTCTTCCTTCAAAACAGTTGCCCAAATCTCACACTGTTGGACTAGAGATGAAGTCAAAATTTCTATATGGACTTGAGCCTCAGTAGTAAATTCTCCATGGTCTTCATCCAGATTGACCAAGTCTTCAATCTGGTCAAGCATATCTAGGACCAGGTTGTGTTGATGCAATGAATACTACATAGCTAAAGTAAGAACTAAGACAGAAAAGATGGTCAGAAGACAGACATTTTGTGCTAGACAGCGTTGTAGTGCTGTAAGTTCTTCCAACGCAGTTTCAGGAGTGTCTTGATATATGAGAACGACCACACTCAAGAATAGATTCAATATATCATCAATTGAATAATCCACGAGTTCCTGCAAGTGCAGAGCCTTTTGGATCCAGGCAAGTATGAGCTTAGACTGAGATAAAGGATACTTAGTGCTTTATAAGTAGTAAGATACTAGTACTCTCACTGAAATACCATCAGTCAGCCATCTTGAGAACCAAGGACCCCGCCATTCTTGGACCTGGGCACGAGTTAGCCTTGAGCCATTGGCCACCAGTTGTTGATGCTGTCCCATGCACTGATCCAGCTCTGCTTTGAGTGCATATGGAAAGGGTGGAAGAAATGGGTATGGTAGTAGGATATACATGAAGTAGATACTGGGATGTTAATTCCGCGATGTAATCTTGATGTGGGTGAGTGAACTTATGTAATCTAAACATAGACGCTGGTTGGATCCATTCATTATTCTTGCCCTCTGCTTGCATTACATGAGAACATTTGGAGCTATGACAGCAGACTGGTAAAGAATGAACGAGTATCCAAGCACAGTGATGCAGTGATACTTGAAAGTGCACAGAAAAGAGGACAAAATGCGGACTGGAATTTGGTGAGGATCTAGACATGTAGCACCAACGGACTTGCGCCCTAACAAACACCCGCAGGGAGGTCTGATGTACATGGTCAAGAAGATAGATCATTCAGAGAGGACCACTGGCTTATATAGTCAGCTATGTTTGTACACTTAGTGACTTCGTTTACAGACACGACAACAAACGCGTCGCGGTAAGAGCATGTGATCAACAATTTGTGTATCATCCTTTTGCCTTCATTTTCAAAGACTACACTAAACTTCTCCTTGACGTATGGAGCTCTGGATAAAGAGTGGTTCTCTACAAGTGGCCTGATTCATTCTGGAGAGGGTCTGATTCCATTACTGGACCTGGATCACCCATCTTGTAACCAAGTACCAGGAGGCAAGGGTGCACATAATTTAGTGCGTTATCAATCATTCATTCTGATTCTGGGCGCGTTCGAGAGTACTCACTGAGTACTTCCAGACCCTCCATCTGCTTTGGTAACGATTGCTTCGTTCACTCTCGACACCACCTTTTGCACCCAGGTACCAGGAGGCAAGAGTACTGATAGTCTGGTGAGTTTTCATTCGTTCCTTCTGATTTCTAGTGCGTTCAAGAGTACTCACTGAGTACTTCCAGACCCTCCATCTGCTTTGGTAATGACTGCTTCGTTCACTATCGACACCACCTTTTGCACCCAGGTACCAGGAGGCAAGAGTACATAATGTCCGGTGAGTTTTCATTTGTTCCTTCTGATTCTTAGCGCGTTCAGGACTTGAAAGTACTCATTGAGTCCTTTTAGACCCTCCATGCACTTTCGAAACGATTACTGTCTTCAATTTGCATTATATGTCTTTACTTCTGGAGTCGATAATGAATTATTTTACCAAATGGGCACATGTTACAAAATGCACAATCTATTTTACATGACAGTAGAAAGAAGGTTACGCAGCTGGTTAACCTTTGTTGAAAATATTGACCATGTCCACTTTAACGATTCTGGGTAATTCTGAGGATCCTTTGACCACCAGTATTTGCAGCTCAACGTATACGGATACCAGTCCTGATGCATTTTCTGCAAAGCTGGGCTAGCGTCCCCTGCCAATACCAGCTGTTCAAGCTCTCCTAACAAGTGATATGCAGCTGCGACATCCCTCTTGTTATTTGCGAAAGTCCCTGCTGTTATACCAGCCCAAGCATACACATCCCCCACCTCGAACATAACCCCTTCAAGTGGAGAAAGTCTGATTTTCAACTGGCGGGAATGGATTGGAAAGCCAAGACCCTCAGCCAATTGATTAAGGATAACAAACTGTCGATAACCTTTGTATGCGGTAACTTGCTTATGTGCCAAAAGAAATTGACGAAGAAAGGGAATTTCAGAATGGATTTCGGGAAATGTGGAGACCAGATACATGGATGCTGAGGGTGCATTGTGCACATCCTGCCAGGCAAGACAAGTAAGCTGGTGAAAGACCATATTATTACGGTACTGAAATTGGCATGCTTACATCAGGAATGGGGCAGAAGTCATTATCATTACTGATAGATGTCGACGTCAGAGGCAAAAGTGTTGGCTCCTTGAGCTTATTAGTAAGACCAGGCTTTGACAACAAAATCAACATACTATTATATGGTGAATATGCTCAACTCTTCTTCGCACGATCCGCTCAATCCTTTCCTGCAGCCACAATGGAATTGCATCATTGCCATCTCCATTTTCAGAACGGATAGTCTGACTGGCAAAAGAACCTAAAGAAAGTTGTGTGAGTAATGTAAAGGCTCTTCGGAAACCTGAACCACCTAGTAGGCGTGAATCAGTGCTACTTTCATTGACCGGAATGATGGTGTTTGATTCGTTGTTGATCATAGTCTCACCGCTGGGAGTTGATTGATTTTCCTCCGAACCATCCACCTGTTTGGCTTTGTTCCTCATAGTGTGAGTGGCAGAAATGACCGTAGAAAATAATGGACACATACCGGTTCCTAGATCACCTTCGACCTCCATTTCTTGGATGTTTTCATTTTGATCTTGATAAGTCGGATCCCCATGGTACTCTATATTAATCTCTCCACGAGATTGTTCATTGTGACTGACGACGCTCTGGTCATCTTCTATACCAATATCGGATTGACTGGTTAATGGGCTACTGCTGAAGAGTATTCTGTCGTAGTCAATAAATCGTTCTTCCATTTCTTCAATAGCTGAATAGAACTAGTATCAGAACAAATGGTGAAACTGTCCTGAATATACACACACGACAAAGGCTGGGATGAAATTGGTTCAGCCAGGGTATTGTGTGAATCTGGCATGGTTCTTCTTGGGCGTCCCCTTCGGTTGCCTTGGGTGCCTCTGCCACCTCGATGAGCATGATTATCGACAGGAGTGTTGATGACCTCGCGTCTGCGAAGAGAGTACGTCATGATGATAGTACAAAAGAAAGTTCGGAGTCATAATTGATAAATAAATAAATAAATTGTTTTTGTGTTTCGATAAATAATTATGGACATGAGAAGGGTTAAAACTAGTATCATAGCATAATCAGCAGAAAGAGGCCCTTCGACAGGCTTTTAAATAGTCTCAAAATCACTAAATCCACTCAGAGCACAAGTGCTGTGAAGCCATACATCAAAAAATGTATCGTCCTCAACATCTCCTGGTGACTGGTCAAGTAGTTGCTCCAACCGTGGGTTGAAATCTATTCGGACTTCACCAAAACAGGCCTGATACCTGGCGGGAGCTCCCTCCTGTATACCTGTAAGAACTACCATCGATCAGAAAATAGTGACACTTACAGTCTCATAAACCGGCAGCTTGTTACTTGTGAATATGAACTGTGAAAATATGCCTCAGTACATATATAGCCCTCAGATGCTGCACCAGAAACTTACCGTAATTTTTGTGGAGTTAGAAAGGATTTCACTTCCAGTAGCACACTGGAGGAATCGCCGTGGACGGAAACTATAGTCATTACTATAAAGCTCAGCTTCGCCGGTAGGAAGTGCTTCCGCAATAGAAGCATGGGTAACATGACCAGGACGGTTCGCCCAGCGGAAGAATTTCATCATGAACTCATCAACACGGCTCTGCTTCTCAGGACAAGCGGATGCATCGTAACTGATATAGGGTCGAAGATCATCACCACTATCAGGGAATTGCTGATCAAGCTCCTTGAGAATAGATTTCGTTTCTGGTCCAAAAAGATCAAGAAGGTTGACACCAGATGCAAGGCTGATATTCAGTCCAGATCGGAATGCTTTGACTGCCCAGTGGTCTTCGAAGCATTGTCCAGAGACAGGAAGTCCCACACCATATAGAGCAATAACCTGTTTGTAGACAGAAGCACGTTCAGCAACTGTGGAACGGACTGGTGTATTGAAATCGGCTACCTATGTGGTAATAGAAGTAAGTATATGAAGTAGATTCAAGCAATTAACGTACTGTGCAGTTAAAAGCTAAGGCAACTTCTGACGTTACATCGTTATTGGGGATCTCGCGGGAGGGATTGGAATGCCAATGAAGCAGAATACGCTGCAGTGCAGGTAAGAACGAGATGAACTCCTGGTCATCCAGAGAATCGACACTTTCATGGATAAGCGCCAGCATTAATGAAGGTGAGAGGCGGCGAGGGATAACATGAAGGTGGACAAGTGACATAGCTACAAGGTTACCGAAGGCCTTTAGGGTGGCTTGAGCCTGAGCGCTGAGTAGACGGTTCAACTCGAGGGTGAGATGCTGGTCCCCGCATGGTCTCCAAATCTCTGTATGGGACATCATACGCTCCATAGCACATCCCAATAATGTTTTTGGAAGCGACGACCCATAACCATGTCCACTAAAGTATATCAGTGAGCGAAAATCAAATATGAATCAACAATTGACGTACAGATTAAAGACTTCGATTGGAAATAAAAGTTCAATGTCCTGGACAGGTAGCGTGATGCTCATTAGCATAGGCTCTGGAAGGCTATAGCCTGCTCGGTTGATGAGGCTAGTGATCAGGCCATCTGCTACAGCCTCGGTAGTACAATTGGTAGCAGTGATAACTACTCGCTGACTTCTTTGCAAACCGGAAACCAGCAGGTACTGATCGAGCAGTCGAAAGAGGTCTGAAGCAGTGTTAGCTAGCTCGATATCCACCTTGTGAGACATGTCAGTTGCATCCTATGATAAGCCAAGTCAGGTATATAAAAAACGTATGATAGGAAGATAATGAACGTCACCAAAAGCTCTGAGTGGCAAATATAGTCTGCAGCATATTGGTTGCTTGAACTTGAAGGGTAGGTGCTCCTATTGGGCACAGGAGGCAAGGTGGCCTGTATACCAGATGGCCCAGCTTCAGTTGAATTCCCAGTCAGTCGCCTCCGTTCTTCAGCCTAAGTGCGCATTTAGATCAAGCGGAAGTACAGAAGTAAATATCATTTGCAAACCTGGATGGTTGACATAGAAGCTTTGATAGCTGCAGCCATATCTTCATGCTCCTCATCAGAATTGGTAGCATGATCACGTCGACGCTTCATGGGTAGAACAATCCCCTGCTGAATGTCATCATCATCATCATCTGATAAAGCGAGCTCTTCGAATGGGCGTCCAGCATTCAAGGGTGAGCTTGAACTCGATGTTGTTATAGTAGAAATTCCATCAAATAAAGAATGATCTGGTGAAAGAGCAGCTGCACCGAATGCAATGGGTGCATCGGGAGGAAAATGGAAGTGAAGCGGAATCGTGGGAATTTTCGGAGAATTACGACATTCTTGAAGACAGTCAGTATAGTGAAGGCCAGTATCGTCATCAACACGCTCTGTAATGAAACCATAGTTGAGCTTGGGGCCACAACATACATGTCCTCTCCAAGTAATTGGTCCTGCTACTGGTGCTAAAGTAGAATAGATATGTAAGTCAACTAGATAAGTATACATTTCGGTACTATACCTGCAATCAAAGCGGGAGTGGCACATCCAAGAGTTTTTGGGGCTTTGTTGGCCAACGATTGAGTTTCTTTGAATGTCCACCAATCATCGTTAAGGAGTCCAGGCCGATTTGGGACATAGTGCCTCTTTCCCTGTCGCATATTTCCCCAGAGGATATAGAAGCTTCTCTTCTCCTGGGGTATTGCTGGATCGGGAGTTGGAATGGTGATTCCTAGCTCTGATAGCCGAACATTGAGAGAGGTTACGATCCTGTCAATGATTGCCTTTGCCGACATGTTGTCTGTGATCGTGACCTCGACAGCTAGGTTGTATTCAGCAAGACGCTGGAAAAGGCGTAAGATTTGGTTATCGTTATAAGCTACATCGACAGGAGGGTGGTACTGAGTTCCTGGAGAGGTAGTAAATTCCCGAATGATCTGAGTGCGAATAAGTGATTAGTTCTCGACAGACAAAAAATGCAGAAACACACAGGTGCCATTTCTGGGAGGAAGTAGACGATAAACTTGAAGCCATCCTGACTCTTAGCCTTCGCATTACTCTGCACACTGCCCCCACCATATCCCTGGAATCCTTGATTTTGAGGGTATGAATGACGGGCGGAACGCTTCGCAGCAGCCCCTTTATGATAAAACGGACTAATAGTGGCTCCCGACTGCATATGTAGATTCCGTTGTGCAGCTTCCATCCGTCGTCCATTGACAGTTTGGACAGTATTCACCTTCTGAATATCAGCAGGATGAACCCATCGAGATGCGCGCAGGGTATTCATGGTGGAAACATCAGGCAACGGTGCAAGACTGTGGAAAATGTCATTATCACATGTCAATTAGGGGGAAAAATAGTAGGGATGCATACGGAGTTTCAAGTATGGCGTGGCTCATATATGGAGAGTTGCAAATATGTCCCGCTGAGACAACTTGATCACATAATGTACGTGGCCCAAATACAGCAACCTTCGAGAAAGAATTCATAAGCTTTCAAATTTTATCTTGAGGGGCAAAGAAATTAACAAACCGATGAAGAAAATGCAGGGCAGTTAGTTTTGGGATAACCGCCACGAGGGGGAAGTGATAAAGCAGCCATTCGGTGGTCAGAGACTTGGTGACCACAGATACATCGTTCATCCTTTCAGAATGTAATCAGAGGATAAATCAAAGAAGGTCTACAATAACATACTGCTGAGAGTGTATCGCGATAAAATGAGATACACTCAATATTTTCTGTAGCGCAAATTTGGCAGGGCATGATGGATGTCTAATGAGCGTCAAAGGTCAGTAAAAATATGGCCAAGTTCTCATCATAGCCCGCTGCACAGGTTAAGCAATGAAATCATGAAACACAAAAATTATTCGAGTCATGAAACTATAATATTTAACGCAGATGAAAATGGAACCAAACTTCAAATCACAAAAGAGATCAGCCATAGAAACAGTCACAAAATAGTGGAATTCCGATTCATTATTCCATTCATGATCAAAGGAAGGGAAAAGCAAACAGTGGTTTGACTGGGTTTGTGTGATCATGGATAAAGGTCAAAGCAGGTTCTATGATCCTGAACAATCACGAAATGTTGTACACGATCACGCAATCTCAAGCACGTTTTATTTTTGTCCAATAAGGACACCCATAAGTTTCCTCAACATAGTCACAGAATTTATGTCCCTGTAGCGCACTATCTAATTCATAATCTTGTCTCCGTTCTAAAACCAACAATATACGCCCATGCAATATGTAGCAAATCCATTTTGTACCATTACTCATAAGTATAGATATTCTGGCATGTACCGAATATAAAACCAAGGCTGTTTCGATCAATGATTGCGAAGCAAAGCGAATGATTTGAAGATTTTATGTACTTGTTGTTCCTACAAAAACAGTATACTCGAGTATAGCGTATACAAATGCCCCACAAATTATCGCGTTTTATCTTCCGCAAGAATGGCGTTGTTTAACTCGTCCAGGGGTGCGAGTTCCTTCTTATCAACAAGGTCGAACTAATGCCAGAAGTGAGAAGACAGAATTTCCAGAGCGTTGTAAAGACGAAGCATTCACCTCATTGATGAATAGAAAAAAGTGTCTATAACTGGTATTGAGATGTGCTGAAAGGGGCTGCGATGAGAAGGATTCGATAACATAAGTTCATTGGATAGCACAGACCTTCGATACCTAGCGCACATATATGGTCAAAATGGTTACTGTATATGTGCGCATAGACTCGGAACAGGCGCCGGACAATAGTCCGCACTGTATCCCGGAAGTTCTTAGGGAATGGCACTCCTAGAACGGGATAAACTACGGTGGGACTTCGTTGATTATCGGTGACCACGCACCTATCTTGTTCGGGAAAACAGCTTCGTCCTCAAGGAGGTTCTGCGCCCAGTTCATAAGAGCATCGACGTACTCTGGCGCTGGTAATTTGGTCGGACGTTTGTACTTCACCCCGTCTTCCCAGAGATATTCGTATCTGTACGGTGTAAGGACGCGATCTAAGAATGACAATGTCAGTCTGACCTTGGACCGGCAGACATTATCGGACACTACAACCCAACGCGGAAGTCGTAAGACCGTCGTGTGCCCATGTAACATTCGAAAAGGCGCACCTCTTGACGCGTGCAAAATTCGGTCACAGTGCCATACAGCATATTCAAATGATTGAAAAAATCGACTGCTATAATTCCACGGAAATTGAGAGAATGAAGCGAAGAGCATGTCAAAACTCGCCATGTACTGCCAACCATTCGTTCAGATCTTCACCGTCCGGCAGCTGAACAGCAAGCCTGAGGTTTCCCGACCCCTAAAGGCACACCAGCGAGTATGCAAAGCAAGGATGAGAGATAGATAGCCAAGTCTGAGGTTCCAGATAGCCTACCAGCGTTGCTTCAGCATATTTTCGGAGTTGGTATTGCTTTGTTCCTTCGGGAACATCTTTGCGCGGTTTGAATGTACGTGTCTTGCCACTGACAATGAGTTCAGATTAAGACCTCTGGGACAAGAAATAGACCCATTACAGCCCGAAAAAGGCAGACATGATGGTCTGGTATCAAGATTATCAGCAACGTGGAAATATCAAGGCGCTAATAAGCAAACGCTCATCATTCAAAATGTGAGCGTTGTGAATTCGACCAAAAATCCAACGGTTGCTCGATACTTATGCATTATGATTATGTCGCGCATCAAGCACAGGTTCAATAACGACGCGGCTGTCGCTAGCGCTTCCTATATACTACGATGGACCTCATCGGCGGACCTTTCTCCGTCATTGAATCTGACCCCGGTATGGCGTAATTCTACAGGCATTTCTCGCTCTCACCACTGACAAGAGTCTCAGGCGTATTCACATCCTTGACGCGGAAGCTAGGTGTCAAAAATTTGTCGGTGGTTGAGGTGTTTGATATCGAGCCGTGGGCAACTGACCACCTCCAACCTCACGGCCTCGTATTCTGTTTCCATTGGCGAAAAGATGTCCATCGACCAGCAGAATTTGAAAATCCAGAGCAAGTCTGGTTCGCAAATCAGTTATCTGACGATGCTTGTGCTTCACATGCAATCCTCAACGTCCTCCTTAACTGTCCAACCGTGGACCTTGGCCTTACTCTACAACAATTCAGAGAAGAAACGAAAGAGATGTCGCCTGTAGTGAGTAAGAACCAGATTATATATTATTTGGCTTACTGGGGTGGGTATGTAAGATGAAAGGCCTAGCGGTCACGAATTCCACACATATTCGTAATGCCCACAATTCTCTAGCTCGGTAAGAGATGATTATGACGAACGCCTCTTGTCTTTTTACATCTATCAGTCAGGCTGATCTTCGCGGCTCTCTTAATGCTATCGCAACTACTACATTGGATATACAGAAGGCGAAGGCGAAGGAGCTGCAATCTAAGAAAAAACAAGCCGCCACACCTAGTAAATCCAAACCTTCCAAATCAAAATCCAAAACTGTCGACACTTCAGAAAACACCGAAGAAGAAGAAGCGTATCATTTCATTGGTTACGTTCCTGCTTTTGGTAAAGTATGGGAATTGGATGGACTTAAGCCTGGGCCTCTAGAAGTTGGTGAGCTCGCATCGGAGGGCAATACCACAGATTGGATGGACGTCGCGCGACCAGCAATTCGAATGAAAATGGCGAAATACGGTGGGGGTGCTGACGCAGGGAATATCCGTTTTAGTCTTCTTGCATTTGTGGATGGGAGCTACGAGAAGGCGAACGACGAATGGGAGTTTTGGAAACGGGAAAGACGTAGCATAGAAAGAAGGCTAGATGAGACAGACTCTGGCTGGAAATCTAAGGCAAGTTCCACGACTGTGTATGGTTTTCCACAGTCAATTGTATCATAGGTTAATCAAGAGCTGCTGAAAGTATCGGAGCATGTATTCACACTGCCTGATGCTCCAGGACACATGTTCTTGCAAGCAGGCTCGCGACGTTTATTTCGAGACGCAGAAATCTTGTCATCATCTCCGGATATGCTTCTTGAACAGTGGGAGAACGCAGTCCAACAAGCGGCTAGGCTGAAAGCTAATGTCGAAGATGAGGTTCAGAAAGCGGCTACCGATTGGGTGAGTACTGCTCAGGGGGGTCTAAACTGCATTCTGAAGATACACACCATGTTCATAGTCAGACTTTATCAAACGAACACACGACTACGAACCGTTTTGCGTAGAATATATCAGATGCCTGCATCGAGATGGTTTCCTAGAAGCCCTTCTCGACATTGCCAAGAACATGACTCCTCCGCAGACAGTTGGGAAAGCAAAGAAACCCAAAATGTCACTTCCAGACGAGAATTTTGATCAAGAAGGTTTGGAAGTTCAAGATATGGCGGACAACAACAACCACACTGATGACGATGACGCTTGGAAACCAACTCCATCACGTCAACGAATTTGATTCACGACGAAATGCATCGAAATGCATATCATGTCGTGCTTCACAGAGCTTACTTACCGTCTAAACTATAAACATTATTTTACACTTTGTACTTCCCCGAATGCATTTATGAATCTGAAAAATGACTGTTTCTAAGATAGTGCAGGGTACCATGACTCTCCCGTCCTCCCCTGTTGTCATCCATCGATGATATACCATCCTCTCTCCAGCGATATACGGTAAGGACCTTCCAAGCATTTCCATTCGGCCTTTTACCTCGTTCAACTCGGCCGTCAAGATCAAGGATTCCAGTCTCGAGCATTGTCGGTGAGGTTATCTCCATGCTTTGTGTGGGAGGCACTGGATCCGGAGCATCAGGCATAAGGAGATATGGCGGTAGATGCTGCGTAGGCCCAGACTCTAGCAAAACAGTCAACGAACGCGCTCGTGTGTTCAGGGATTGAACCTGTGTTAGTTAGGCCTTAGTCTAAGTACTAATATTCAGAAAAAATTGACTATACCACTGACCAGCACGTCTTTCTCCACTGTAACATCGAGCATGGTGAAATTCCGTTTATACGAAATGATGTCTCCCACTTGAATGACACTGTTCTTAGCAAGATCGTATATCCTTACGTCTGATGTATGCCTAAGTGACAATCGACAGTGTGAATATCTGCAGAACTAGATGCTTTGCGTGAAAACTTACCCTGCTTTGATAGCTCCGCCAGTACTGTGGGGCTTGGATGATGTCAACGCGTCGTTCTCGAGCATGGCATGCTCCTTTTCCCATTCCTGATCCTTCCAAGGAGCAGCCAGCGTCCCATTTCTGACACCCTCCTCATATTTAGCTACCTTGGCTTTGAAGTCATCCTTCAACCAACCCGAATACAAATGGTCTTGAAACGTGTGTGCGGCAGCTAGAAAATGCGGATCTGTGAACACAGAGGGGAGCACCCGGTCCGCTTTATAGCTGCTTAGCGGGTCTTGTGGGATGTCAATAATCATGGCATTCGGGTCTGCGTCTTTCCTACTTGAAGAAGGATGATCTGGGTCAATGGTCCTTTGGTAGTCAGAAAATGCGGTTGGTGGAAGAAGCTTTGCCAAATGAGCTTTCGATGCATCAGAGAGAAATGCCCATGTATTAGCATTGATGAGATCCTAATGTACAGTGTCTTTATACAGCTAAAAGAAAGATGCCAGTATATATACGTACTGAAATATCCATGCTTGTCAAAGCACTTTTGGGATTTGTCAACAATGCATCTAGAGCATTGTCATCTATGGCGAGTTGTTGAGCTTTCCGCTTGGTTCTTGGAGGAGTAGATTTCGCGACCTCATCTAACAATCGTGTAGGTTTACGAACTGCTCGTTTTGGTCTTTCTGACATGGCCCGGGGAAAAGATGATTAGCATTGATTCGTGAGAAACACAAACACAAATGATCTCCAATTGAATTTGATCACCAATTTCCTTGCCAATTTCTATCTCCAATTTGGAAGCTTGCACTATATACATACCAAGACATGATTCTGCCCAGGGATCTTCCTCAAACTTGTTACTTCGCAGGCTCACAACCAGAACCCTCTGGGCTGAGGCATCTTCCGCCTTCTTCAAACCTGGACCACTCTACTCTAATCCGATCATTTGAGCCCTAGTACTTTAGACTGCTATGGTATTCGTGGCAATGATCACCTTGGACTTTGTGATGAAGAAGAGCTGTAAAGAGGTCGGAATCCCGTAAGTCGTGGTTACAGTCTAGGTCAAGGCCCAGAATCCCCAGCAGGGCATATTCAAGCTCGAGCTAATTCCAGACGCGACCTGGTGCTTTACAATGGTCATATAATGGTCGTATCTTTGGGTTCCTCTGCACAACATCATTAGCACAATGCTTTCATTCCTACCGATTGCTCGCCGCCCAATAGCTTTGACTGCGTATCGTCGTGGTTCGAGGGGCTACGGTGTGCTCCACGCTGCACCACCAAGACAATATCCCGGTCCAGGACCTATAACATCCTCTTTGATGAGCATTGCAGGGGCGGCAATAGTTACTTGGGTAGGTCGATCTATGTCAATACATTTTATATGTTTCTTAAGGTTAGAGCAGACGTTCTACAAAGTAATATGGGACTATAGACCAACTGCAAAAGCAGTGGAACCGCAGGTTAGCGACGAAGGCTTTCTATCCGATGCTCTCCGACGATGTATTCTTGCACCTACAGCTACGCATGCTAGCTGTGAGAATACATCGGCGGACATGTACTTGGTGCTTGAACAAAGTAGTTGTTGACAATTTTGAAGCTTCTGCCAAATCCCACACAGGAGTTAGATGAAGATTATCTCCAGAGTTTGGAATGGTGTATAATGTATGACTAAAATCCAGAAGATCGCTGTACAATCATCGAAGGATTCAAGGAACGTTTGTAGTATGTGAGAAATTATTCTATAGTGTAATCAATATCCGGGATAAACTATCTGGATCCGTCGCGTGTTGAACGATGGCTCTGTTACTTTCAACCAGCTACTGAAACTCCTCTTCGGCTGAGTACCACCGTTTGAAACGAATAACTGGGCTGCCCGAGTGGCTGGGGTTGCGGAGAAAGAGATGAATTCCCTGAAATACCTTTCTCGCCAGTTCGATGTATTGGCTTCCCCAAAGACACTTCAATCAACCCCAACGAAAGAAGAATTTCGACAGCTCGCTTCCTCCTCTGAACCACCTTTAAAGCGAGTCAAGACGTGGTCCTCTAGATCCTTCCTCGTCCAGGGCGCGAGCTCATCGGCACATCCGAAGCGCTCTCGCTCATCGCCCACAGTCTCTACTCTCGCAACGACGGCCATTTCTGTGACCGAAAACAAACGCCGGAAACATGCAGAATCCCTGATCAGCAGAATATTCTACCTCAGGGTGTTGGTATTAGCATGGGATTCATTTCGTGCAGCGTGGACTTCATTAATACACGGAGGACTGCGACAAAGCATTAATAAAGTTCCCGTCCCGGAGGAGAAATCTCTGTTGTCAGAAGAAAGCTCTGAGAGCTCTGACGACGACTCACCCCCACCGACTGCTCGCAGTTCCACTTCATTGACATCCTCCACCAGTTCCGATTCCGACCCAATACCGCTCGAACCGAAGCTACGCAACCCATCTATCACAGTCCATCCTCCTTCCGATTCAGTTTCCAGCACTCGGTCAGCTACACCAACACTTGGAACGCGGAAAACGCCCTTTCATGCGCAGAAAACGCTTGTTCTTGATCTCGACGAAACTCTCATTCATTCTACGACTCGACCCATTAGCACTGCCAGCAACTCTGGTCTTTTCGGTTTCGGTGCTCGGAAAGGTGGTCCGGGCCATGTTGTTGAGGTCATGTTGGGCGGAAGGAGTACTCTCTACCACGTATACAAACGGCCATTTGTCGATTTCTTTCTCAGAACAGTGCGCATATCTTTGACTACAACCTTGATTCATCGCTAATCATTTCGTTCCAAGGTTTCTGGCTGGTATACACTGGTGATCTTCACCGCGTCTATGCAAGAATATGCAGATCCAGTCATTGACTGGTTAGATGCTGGTCGAGGCATTCTTGATCATCGATTGTTTAGAGACGTAAGTTCCGTCATGTTTAATGTCTTATTGCGTCCCTTTTGAACACTATGTAGTCATGTACCCAATTACCGAATGGCTCCTACACTAAAGACCTTGCGGTCGTTGAGCCCGACCTTGCGCGTGTTTGCCTCATCGACAATTCACCGATTAGTTACAGAGTTAATGAAGGTAAGTAGATAATGTAATTCCTTGAGCTACGCAGACTCTAATCAATTCCACAGCTAATGGTATTCCTATAGAGGGATGGACTCATGATCCATCTGACGAGGCTTTGCTAGATTTGCTTCCTGTCTTGGACTCTTTACGCTTTACTTCGGATGTACGTCGAGTGCTTGGACTGCGCAATGCTACTGGAAGTCGTGGTCGCTCATAGCATTTGCCTCGCTGTTCTTTAAGTAGAATTTTTCTTGGGCTTTACTCTTCATACTGCATTACAGATACCATCGCATGTTACGATTAATCTAAAGTGTCTTGTATATTTACTCCTCGCTATCATTGACCTGCTTGCTCTCGATATTACCTCACAAGTGACTCACATTTCATGTAGTGCGTGTGTCGAATTCAATATTGAGATACATTATAACAGCAACTGAAACATTCTCAGTGATCATTCGTAAGTAGATAACGAAAATCAAAAAGGTACCATGCGAAATACAGATGAAGGGAAAAGGGTAGTTGAACGAAAGAGCTACATAGCCATTGAAGCTTGCAATTGTCTGAGTTCCTCCTCCTCGTCGATGGATTCTAAGAAGAGCTGAGTTTATCAAGAGATACAACGATATTATGGTGCAGATACACACCCGGTTCCTCAGTGATATGAGGTCGATGTAACGGGACATGATCCGCTCCCCGTAATCGTTCGTCCAGTTGTTCTTGTTCCAGGTCGTTAAGCTCCTGCAATAGCTCATCCTGTGCCAAGCATATAAACCCAAATTTGATAATTGACAGTCAAGGAACGGACCTCATCCAAGTCAACCAAGGCGGAAGGATTTGATATTATTTCTGCAATCTCTTGAGCAACCTCCCGTTGCGCGGTGACCTCGTTCATCGTTGCATCCACTTGGTCGACCGTCCTGAACAGTGCAGCACATCATTAGTAATAGTAGCAACAAGACATATAGAAGGAAGTTTTGCTTACATGTTTCCGTGTATCACTTTGAGTGCATCCGCTGCTTTCTTCATTGCAGCCATCGTCTCCGCGTTCATATTAGCAGACTCCAATGTGTTGACTTGCATCTCCAGCTGTAGCCGTGTTCCAGCCAGCCTATCAAGCTCCGCCTCGCTCGCCTTCTTGCGCTTCAGGGCTGCTGTAGCAGCTGTTTATTCACAAGCTGAGTCGACAATCGTCAATGATATTCAATGATCACAGCTCCACACCTGCTTTGTTCGTTACAGCATTCGCTTTTGCCTTCCTCAATTCTTCTTCAATCTTCTTCTGTAGGTATTCCTCCTTCTTCTCTATCATTTGAAGTTGTTGTCGTAGGCCAACGATAGCATCTCGAGCAGACTGCTTGGGGTCTCTGCGGGCACCGAACCAGCTCATAAAAGACATGATGGTGAAGGCAAAGAGATGGTTGGGGTCGTAGCGTTCGTAGGGAAGTGGTCGCTGCGGAGTATGCCCGTAAGTAAATAGAATCAGCGTGAGGTGTTATAGCAAGATGTTCTTGATAAGGAAATAACGTAGTCAGGTCATACAATTAGCATGTGACGCTAACACTTCACGCGCGCGTCTTTGCATAAAGCTTTACTACTTACAAGTTGGGGTATTGAACGACGATTACAGAATACTTAGACCTGATGACATATCCTGAGCCCTTCCTCGAGCATCGTACCAAGGTCTCAACACAGGAGTAAGTATAGATCAACGGTAGACAATCGATACTGCTATGCTTGACCAGAAATACAGACAAATCTAATAAGGGATCATCGGTGATTTCGGTCCTGCAGCTGCAACGACACGTAGGAAAGACTGCTTCGGTGGTATCAGTTGGACGTGGCCAAATATAATTAGCAAGTATTCATCTAAGGTATCGCAAGCAAGAACGGCTTCGAGTAATAAACCCTAGCCGTAGTTCACTAGGATTCATTACTCTTCCTTATTTTTAATGTCGTCTGAATCGTCTTCATCTTCCCTGCACAATATCATAATATCCGTCAGTATGATACGCATGTGATGGAGGACACAACTCGGCTCGTACCCTTCTTCGTCACTCCGAACATCAGTTGCGCCTTCGCCAGTTACAACTTTCCAGGCAACGCGGACTATCATTGTGAACCAGATCATTTGCATAACCTGTACGGGACACATCGATACTCAGCAACTACAATGAGAATCGGCTCACCTCTAAGACAAGCAAACAAAGGTAAAACATGGTATGAGAACCCAATGTATGATAATAACCGCGTTCTGGGTCCCAGTCGAAAGGGATTAGACGCCGCATATCGAAGATAGTGGACTTGATGGCGATAGGGAATAATACGTGTCGTGTAACGAACCATGTAAGCATGAACGTGCCAAAAGTCAAGTCAGGATAAATTTGAGGTAAGTTCAGATACCGCAGCATTTTGGCCAGCTTCAAGCACAAACATGAGAAAATAAGTTGAAGTAACGAAAGATGGACGCACTGGTAAGAATATATCGCACAGATCCATGAGGAGCATAATGAGGCACCCGATACGGGTGAGGTTGTAGTAATAGCTTGCCCACATGAGGAAAACGGTGATAACATGATGGGTCATCATCTGGACATGATCTTTTCGTCGAGCCTCGGCATTGAGAATTAACATTTGGTGTAGATAGAAAGCAAGTTGAGTGAGGTAGTATATTTTGACAGGAGCGGCGAGAGCGACATGAGGGTAGCCGATCCAGGCGTCAACAGGGTCGAGCACTCTGGTGGGGAGATTCCTATAAACATACTAGAAAGAAGGATGTTAGTGCCGAAAAAGAACGCATCGAGCAGCCTACCAGTCCGAACCCCCATTGCAGGGTATAGTACACCACGGACCAGCCCTGCTCTGCAAATCTAAGCACACTGCGGTGTAGTTTACGGCGTTCAGCCTTTGTGGGGATAAGCTTTGACTTGGAATAACCGTTCCCGTTTGTGGACACGCTGGTATTGCCATTTGGTTTGCCAGTATGTTTGCGCTGCAACTGGATATCTCTGGATAGCTTCCATCTCGCGAACGGCTCAAAGATTCCGAGACGAAGAGCATCACGAAGGATAGCATATACAGCAATGATGGTTATGACGAGACACAGATCTTTCGGGTCCGTCCTGTAATGCTGCGAGTTTGGAAAAGAGTCGGGATTTGCTGGTGTGTCTGTCGGAGAGGACAATGAAAAAAAGGGAAGGAGGTATTGCGGAAGCCTTTGAGACAAGTCCATCATAGAGTTGTGACTCGTAGAGAGATTGCTGACGGCGACGTTCCACACAGGCCACGAACCAAGCAGAGTTATGTACCCAACAAAAATTTTGTTGAGAAACCACGACGCGTCCAGTTTTTCCCAGGGTCTACATACCTATCGCGAATTGGTTCATCTTTGTTCATTTTCGTCTATCACTAATTGTAATAATGGCGTCGAATCAACCAAACAGCACCCTTTATATCAACAATCTCAACGACAAAGTACACAAGGATGAGTTGCGTCTTCAGCTTCTTGCACTGTTCACCACATATGGTAAGGTCATCGACGTTGTCGCCTCTAAAGGTCCAAAGAAGAAGGGCCAGGCTTTTCTCGTTTTTAACGATCTTGCTGGTGCAACTACAGCTATGCGCGCTTGCGAGGGGATGCTCTTCTATGATAAGCCCATGGTATTTCATGTAGTTTATATCTTGAGGATCTATTTACTAAACTTGATCGTGTAGCACATTGACTACGCGAAAACTAAGTCATACGCGACTTCGCGTAAAGATGATCCAAATTTTGTACCTCCAAATGCCGCCAATGCAAGTTCTTTAATCAGGAATGGTGCTCTGGAAAAAGACAAGAAGCGCCAGCGGGAAGCAGACGATGATATTGGGAGGCAAACAAAACGAGAGAAGGCAGAATCGGATGATGAAATGGAGATTGACGATGATGAAGATGATGATGACAATGATTCTCGATTGAACAGTGTAGTAGCTCCAGGTATGCTCTTGCTGTGATATGCGGATATGCCTGCTGAACGTACTCACTATTTCACAGGTGTAATTCCTGCACTGGTGGATTATCCTACGCCCCGACTTTTCTGTACGAATCTGCCGCTTGAAGTTACAGACAGTGTTCTTTCCGTTCTTTTTCAACAGTATGTCTATCCTCTATCTCGTTCATGTACCTTCCGCTTTTAAGCATGGCTTGCAGGTATCAAGGATACCAATCTACACATGTGTCCATGTCGCCGACACCAAATGCTGTCGGATCTCCGGTCAAAATGGCCCAAGTAATATTCGAGTCAGCAGAGCTTGCGACTGTGGCAAAGGAAGCATTGGATGGGTATACGCTGAAAAAGGACTGGAAAATGTCCGTTCAATATGTGTAGCAGAAAACTTTCTTTTTTCGATACTACAGATCGCATTACATTAGTCGTCAATGCTCTACACGAGTTCAGCACGCCCATCAGCTTTCCGTTCTTGACCTTCCCAGCCTCTAACGGTTCCGTTCGAGACGTTTACCAGAACGAGTTCCGGGTGAAGGTT
The DNA here is from genome assembly GCA_028011325.1 of Lentinula lateritia. NCBI lineage: Eukaryota > Fungi > Basidiomycota > Agaricomycetes > Agaricales > Omphalotaceae > Lentinula > Lentinula lateritia. The sequence continues at coordinate 238,639 of JANVFT010000057.1, forward strand.
GGGGTTTCACCGACACATCGCCTCCTCTCGAAGGCAGAAGCATCTCCGGAGTTATCATCATTTGCATCATTTGGGCTATTGCTTCTCGAACAATGTGCACTAGAATAGAGACTAAACCTCTGAGAGCACGTACACGACCAACAATTAGATAAGACACTTAAGACACAGATAAGGCCACCACAATGCCGTGATAGGGGCGATAGAGAGAAATATTACACTGTTTATGAGCCTCTCTCCTCTAATTCTTCTAAGCGAGCAACTTGTCTATAAAGTTCCAGACCAGTCAAAAAGTAGTAGTTAGCAAAACTCAGAACTTACCGATCCCTGACAGCCTCCTGCCACCTCTGAAGTTTTGCAGTCTCGTTGAGCTGGAACCCATAGATTCGTGGTTTATACCTCTCAGCCTTCATAGCAACGCTTGCAGTGGTGATGTTTTCTCCCCCGCCTTCAGCGATAGCGGGATCCATGTCCTCGCGTAAGCGTCGCCTGATTCTGTTCTCTCCCTCTCTATTTCCACTTCCAGACGTAGAGCTAGCGCCAATGTCAGTCTGGCCAGTCTTCGGGGGTATCAATGTGGGGTAAACGAGGAAAAGTAGGTGAGGAAAGGTAGTGCCGAAATAAGCTCCGTCGATGGATCCATGCCGAGACGATTTGGGAGAGTAAAGATCCTCGCAGCGCCCACAGTAAAGTTTCACTGATTTTTCGTAGGGGATATCGGTTAAGCCAACGGGGAGAAGAGGTTGAAGTTGGCACATCACGCGTGGGCATCGACCAAATTCTGCACGTTTATACTTTTCAATCTGTATGGATTGAGATAAACAACCTTGGGTAATACGTTTAGGACACGCACCATCTTGGTCAGCCCTCGAGCAGTCACAATCCATCGTGCATGGATGAGACCGTATAGAAGTCTAGCCTGAACATCCAAATTTCCGCGCGATTCATCCTGGATATCATCATCTGTTTGTTGGGTCAGTGTTTTCATTGACCTGGAGCATAATGACGCACATACCAAGCTGGTCTGTGATCAAATCGAGAGCCTGTGTGTAATTTGTAACCTCGTTGTTCAAGCCAGTCAGGTTAAATCTATCCAGGATAAAGTCTTCATCAACTTCACAGAAGTATTCATTCCCTTTCGAAGATAGAAACCATGAGATCCACTGCATATAGGATTAAGTTGTGTACATCTGTCAAAAAGGGTGTTTTGAGCGCGTACCGAGCTGCAATGAAAGAAAGTCAATCCAATGGCTGAACTTGCGGTAATAGTCGCACGAACCTGGAATAGTCGGAATCAGAGCCCGTAGATACGTCTTCAACAGCTCGGTGGAGCATTGTAATTTTATGGTGAAAGGCAGGAAAGGTAGTTGGTGCACGTTACCATAGGTGACACGGTGTGACAGTCGCAACATCTGCATCAGCACTATAGTGAGTGAGTGACTCATAATCAAGTCTCATAAGTGTAACCATATTTAGCTATTTTTCATACGATATATCTAAAGCCTTCCTCTGTGATGCCTTTCTCCTTCTCCTCTCTCTCCATCTTTTCATTCAAACGGGTCAAGCTCATTTTAAAGACCCAACACATGATAATGCCCACCCCGGCGCATGCGATACAGATACCATAAGAGTTGCGATATGTCGGTCCCCACATCGTAGGAAATACATACGACCCAGCGACGTTTCCCAGTTGCGAAAAGGCATTCATCAAGGCTAAAGCGACAGCCCGTTTGGAGGGGGGTCGAGGGAAAGAATTGCTAATCCATGCATAAACCACCACGAATCCCGCGTAAGATTGAGCCATTAAGAAACTGGAAGACAGGTCACCACAAGAAGACATGAAATGCAATTGTCCTTACAGTGAAACATAACGAGCCGCTGTGTTCATGGTGCCGATTGCAATGATAAACCCTACTATGCCTAAGCCAAATGAAGATGCGACATGCCAAAATCGTTCCTTCGTTTGGTCCGAATGCCTTATTTCGGTTGTATTTTAACAACGGTACAGTCACTACGGAAGAAACGCACCGTGATAAGAAGAATGCGGCCAGCGAAGCGAACGCAAACGGAGGGGCACACAACAAAAGCGTCACAGTGTCGTTGAAGCCCAATGTTGCACTGCGCTGAAAAGTTAAATTTCCCTTGGATATCGAACCAAAAAGTTTCTCCGACCTTAAAGTAGGGAAATAGGCGTTGAAACTCAGCGAGACAACCTGCGTTACAACAGGTTCATAAGAATTAATGATAGAAATAATATTACATACCTGCGCAGTCATAGCAAGAGACATCCACCATACTCTCCAGTCACTGAGGGCCTGTACTAAACCCGAGCTTTGCCCGCCGACCTCAGTTTCTCCCTGATCTCCGACACCGGCATCTTCTTTCATTCGTTGCACAGCTAGTGTTCGTTCCGAAGGTGTTAACCATTTCGTCGTAGTAGGAAAGTCCGGTAATATGAACATAGCGCAGATGGCAACGAATACTGTGAGAGATCCTTCAATGTAGAACAACCATCTACAAAAGAATGCACTAAGCATTTCAAAAAACAATGATGGAGGGTTTTCTACCTCCAAGCTGCATGTCCAAGGGTACCTTGCATCCCACTTAGGATACCCGATGCCATGAGAGAGCCTACCGGGAGAGGTATTTCAGTGATGGTCTCGGGCCATAATACAGATAAACTTATACCAAACGCGTTCGATATCAGATTTCCACAATATAAGATAGCAGTTCGTCGACCAATCTCCTCGCGCTTGTACCACTGAGCGAAGATTAATGATCCGGTATAAGTCGAAGTCGGAGCAAGAAATATATACTTTGGATAGAAGAAACAGGGCTCCAGGGAAGAATGCAGCTTCCACGAACCCGAGAAAAAACCGCGTTAACAAAGCGCCGACAAAGCTGCAGTAAGATTTATCAGGCAAACATGGTCATTGAACAAAAGCGATACATACTTGTTCGTGATACCTGGAAATTTTACTCCGTCAACAATTGAATTGTAAGGCGTTTTCTTTTGTCTTCACCTGTCAGACACGATATCATCTTGTAGAATATGTCACTGGAAGTTCACGATATCTGTTTAAGATAGACTGACCCCCCACACTGCCTAAGAATGACTGTGAATGCAAATCGATTTTTTGATGAACTGCTACTTACCATGCAACCTGGTAGATACAGAGATGGTTTGCCGATATAGTTAAGGAACATGTTTGAAGGTATCTGCATGATGATATACCCGACGTAAAGGATTGAAAGCTACTTGTACAGTATGATCAGCCAATTATTCAACAAAAACAGAATATGCGGTTTACCAATGTAGCGAATTCCTGACCTTTGAGATGCAGATCAGTCTCGAAACCTCGCAGGCGAGCGGCTCTATGGTCTACGAGTAAGAATAACTAATGACAGTATCATTGCTGGGTACATACCCAGCGTTGTTCCTGTCCACCTATGCTGCTCATTAGAAAACGGCTGCAGTACATATTGATCCGCACATACATAGTTGAGGATATAGATTGGGACGAGCACGCCGAGTATTCTCAAATCGATCTTCCATAACAACTTGCGTTCCAGGGCTAATCGCGCCTCCCGACCTCCAAATTTCGCATCGGGGTCGCTCTCGTCGACGGAAGCCGTTGTTTCAGTGATTTCAGCTTTTTCCTCGTCAGCGCCAGTGTAATCGCTCATGGTGGGTAGGAAGGAGAGTAGGTCCCCAGGGGAAAAAGGGGAATCTTCGGTTCCATTGCGTCTTCTTTTAAGTTCTTTTGAGTATATTGGAGTCAATTGGAGTGTCAGGCGGCTAAACCCAGTGGCACTGGCCCACTGGGCAGTTGAGTATAACAGTTGTAGCAAGCACGTGTCAGCGCGTGATCCTACTCGACGCGTCTTGCGGATCAACGATCAATCGAACGACGTTCAACCCAGTCCGTTCAGGACGTGGACCCGGCTTTCTGGAACAACTCAGCCTCTGTGCACCCTATAGCACTACGTCGCTCAAGTAGACTGTAGGCTCTATTGGGTGTCCTCAATTCCACCTTACTTAACAGCATAATACCAGATAATACCACATTTCATACTATGGATCACCTCGACTTAATCAATGACTTCATTGAATCCCTTCCTTCTCTCGTCAAAGACAGTGTTCCAGAGGATCTTTGCTGCCCAATATGCCTCGTATCCTTCGAAGATATCTTCAAAGACATGTCAACTGAAATACCTTTAGGAGGGGTTACGATGCTGCCATCTTGTCGGCATATCTTTTGTCGAAATGAGTCTGTGGTTTCTCAGATCTTCAGCCGCTACTGCTTATACATCGTTGTAGCTTGACTCAGTGGATACGGAACATGGTGCATAACGCCTTCTGCTTATCCTTTTTCCCTGACACAATAATTGACCCCTGTCCTATCTACCTCAGCATGGAAGTTGCCCATCTTGCCGGCGTGTTTTCCTCGATATCCGACCGCCTTCAGACTCGGATGGAGAGTCTTCCGACGGTGGTGAATATCTTCCAAATGAAGAGGACGAAGAGGACGAAGATTTGTATCTGCTCGATACCGATGACATGGTCGAAGCGGACGAATTTGACTTCGAAATGGAAGAGGTGGACCTGGATATATATCAAAACTGGGAGCCTAGTGATGTCGAAGACAATATCGAGGATGTATCTTCGGAATGGGGTCTGACCGATGGAGATTCCCTCTCGAATTCAGACGGTGATATCAGCTTCGAAAGTGACTCGGCTCCTATTCACAGTGGTAAGTCTTTCTTCGTTCTCTGGAGAATGTTGGCTTAGTTTACCCTTGATTCCATGGTCATAGACGATAATGTCATTATTTTTAAGAGCTCTACAGTCATCTACCACCATTTGGGATGATCAAATCTTTCCGACCAAATTTCATCATGTATACCTGTATTTATGAGCATTTTTCCATGCGAGGCATTTTTTAGATCAGTAATACAAAGTTTCTGCTACCTTAAATACATTATCGAGGAAGGGATAGTTGCGCCAGACTCTAATCAGTATGAAAATCTGTTATCAAGCAAAAACTAGCATTTGGGATGCACTGATAAGATGTTTGATAAACTAATTTAGGAAATGATTTATATTCATCTGATATTGATCAAGCCGTAATTCAACTGCTTCTCCGCCTGCTCAACTCTTTCCACCTCACCTGAATGTTGCCGTACCATGATACATAGTATTGTAAGGTTGAAAAATGTGCTGTATGATAATATGATCATGTTTCCCAAGCTATGATACCAGAACTGGCAGTTTGAAAGTCGAGGTAAGGAGACGTAACAAACTTGAGTCTTCGAACGGACACGTGATGCGGTACTTCCTGCTCTCGCTGGTACCGCATCGACACGCGTACGTCGAAGTCTCGCAGTACTTGTCCCTAGTAGCTCCATTAGTTCTTCTTTATCTCACTACTTCATTTAACCTTTTGACAAAACCTCACGAAATGGCCGAACGACTAGAAGTTGACCCCACCAAAATACCTGCACCCGACTTCGCGAGTGGAGCTTATGCGTTCATGCGAATTGCTCTAATCGCAGATGCGAACACCCCCGAGATCACCACAGAAGAGCTCGCCGCCCAACGCCTCAAAGCTCAGTGGGAGGCTCACATTGAGGGACTGAAAGTCCAGTACGAGGCACAACTGCAAGAAGCAGAGGCTTTGAGAGAACAGAGAAGACAAGAGGCAGCGGACGCTGAGAGACTCGCCGCAGCGGAACAGCAGGAGAAAGAGAGAGAGTTAGCGAAAGAGTCAGAGAAGAAACGCCTACCTATATACAGCTTCCAGAAAGGAGTCGGGGTGGACTATATCCCACTGCAGCTTCACCCATACGCTAAGAAAATGATGACTGCCAGAAAGTACGTGCCTCTATGGTACTTCCTCCCCGACGCTGCGACAGAAGCAAAGGAGCGCAGCAAGGATTCTCTAGACACCAATCACCTCCAGTTCGCAGTGGAAGATGGCGACACCCTCTCAGGATCAACCGTCTCCCTAGTGGGATCCCACACTGTTCGTGCCTCACCAAACGCCATCCCCGACTCCCGACTATCCTGGTCCCAGGTCATGCGAGCAAAAAGCGCTTTCCTTGACGCTTTAGGATTAGGAACATGGCCAGACAATTACGTATCAATGTTCGCGTCCTTCTACATCAACATGGACATGCACCGCGAGCTACAGGAACAAGACGGAGACCGGGTAATGGCTCATTACCACGCAGAAATGCGTCAGGCGTGGTACGATGCAATGGAAAGGAAAGAGCCTTTTGACCTTTCGGTAATTTCGGACAGAGTGGTTGGAGAAAGCCGCCGGGAGATTGTCAAGCAAAGGCAGGAGAAAAGCCTAAAAGGTAAGCAGCTTGTATTGGAACAAACCGAAGCATCCTCTGACGATCACTCCTCCTCCCCACAATCACACACATCCGGCGCCCACCTTACAACACAAACTCAAATCCCTCGTTTTCCAACACGGGCCACTGCTAACGCTACAACCGCTACTAACACCATTGCTACTCCCACTGCCAATGCCACTCCTGCCACTATGCTACCCTTGCTGCCGGTGACTACGTTACCCTCGCCGCCGACGCTAATCGCTACGATGACTACCAATAATAATAATGCTAATATCTATGTAAATGACTGCTACATAATTCAACAATAACTACCAACGCCAACATTAACGGGAATCCCTGCATCATTACTTACCCCGAACCGATAGACATCGAAGCCGCTACAGCACAAATGGAGGCCAGGGTTGAAGCCAAACTCCAAAAACTTTCTCAGGCATCCTCATCCTCCCCGTCTCCCAGCCGCCAATCCCCTAACAAATCCCGCCAAGCCCCTTACCCTTCCACTTCTCCCCGCAAAGCCAACAGGCATCCGGACAACCCTAACTTTCAACGTTCCTTTCGGGACTCAAATCAACCTCCACTCACACGCTGTCACCGATGCCTCGGACGTGACAGGCATGATATTCGACATTGCTCACGGACCTCCCTCTGGAACGGGAAACGCGGTGTTACCTGCAACTGGAACAAGCAAGGATTCCTTGAGATTGCGAATGGTACCAATGCCGGACAGGAACTTTGCGCTGACTGGCAACGTCCGAACGGTTGCACAAGTCGAGCCCACCCAGAGAAGCACCACTGTTCAGGATGTGCAGGCAGCAACCATGGAGCTAGCGGCTGCCCTGAAGGCGAGTAAAACTCGAGCCAACACCCCTCTACAAGTCGAAGTCTGGAAACTTGCTATTGCTGAACTAAACCTAACCACTAAATATCCTACACTCGTCGAATCTATACAACACGGCTTTAATGTCGGAATTCCAAGAATATACCATACCTTCTCTCCTCCTAATAGACTCAATGAACCGGAATCGCAAGCTGCCTTCGAGAGTGTGATGAGAAACGAAATTAGCACAGGCCGATGGCTCGGCCCATATACTCAAGAAACCATCGAGAGGGTCCTAGGGCCATTCCAGACGTCTCCTATCTCAATGATCCCAAAATCCGACAAACCAGGAAAATACAGATTACTCGAAAATTTGTCATACCCATATCATCCGACATATGTCCCTTCACTACGCACAACAATCTCCTCCATCAACTCACACATCGACTCTACCCTGTACCCATGTCTCTGGGGCACATTTGCAACCACATGTCGATTAATCTGGACTTTACCACCAGGTTCACAAGGTGCAGTAAGGGACATCTCGGAAGCATACCGCCTAATCCCACTACACCCCTCCCAATGGCCCGGAGTAGTCATCCGAACATCAGAAAAAGAATATTGCGTAGATACCAGAGACATGTTTGGTCTCACCTCGGCAGGAGGCACCTTTGGTCATCTAGCCGATGGAGGGGTTGACATTTGTCGGGGATACGGCCTAGGCCCGCTCACCAAATGGGTTGATGATCACTTGTGGCTAAGAATCCTGAAACAACATCTTAGCAAATACAACTCACTACGGGAGCAGCTCCGTGAACGAGTAGCCCCTTCAGGAGGCGCCATACACAGCAAAGGTCGACTCCTATACTTAGGTCATACCCTTCCGAATGGACAACAGGAGGAATTTGACGACGACTTCATATTCCCTATCAGGGACCTCTCTCATCTCTCCTCTCGCTCCAGGGAGGACTCCAAGTTTTGCTATGCTTTCAGTGACATCGACCGTATCACCATTCCTCTCGGATATACATGGGCGGCGGACAAAGACATCCCTTTCTGCAATGAACCAACATACTTCGGCTTTCAATGGAACCTTAGCGAGAAAATTGTATCGGTCCCGGCTAAGAAACGGAGAAAATACCTAGAGGCGATTGCAGATTGGGAGCAAAGAAAGTCACACAATGCTGAACAGGTCGCCAAGATGTACGGGAAACTCCTCCATGTTAGTTTAATTCTGCCAATAGGGCGTACATACTTAATCGAGCTCGAAAAGTTTGCAGCAGAGCTCAGCCACGAAGCACCGCTGACAAAGCACCGGGCACCCCGCCGATGGCCGGCTGACCTCCTTTGGTGGAAATCCACCTTATCCTCACCCATTTCCTCACCCATTCCAGGACCCGCAGATCTCATTGACGTCCATGGGTACTCTGACGCCAGCAGCGGCTATGGTATTGGCCTGTATATCAAAGGTTTCTGGCGAGCATACCGCCTCCTCCCAGGATGGAAAGGAAAAGATGGAGAACGGGACATTGGTTGGGCCGAGGCAGTCGGATTCTACCTCCTTGTCCTCATTATCGCCAGAGAGGCAACTGCAGGAGAACAGTATAAGCTCTGGGGTGACAACGAAGGTGTGGTCGAAGGCTGGTGGAATGGGCGGAGCAGGAACCGACATACGAACAACATATTCAGACTTGTTCACGAAATCACTTCGACACTCAATTTCAAAGTCCACACCCGCTATATCCCCAGCGCTCATAATCCAGCCGACCCTTTCTCTCGAGGCATCTACGGCGAACCAAGGTTCCTCCTACCCAAAATCTCCATCCCACTCCACCTCGCACACCTCATCATCGACTACGATGCCCCATACACCACAGCAGAGCGCCGTGAATACGGCACTTCTACAGACCTTGCTTACAAGACTAAACCACACCGACCTCACCCGCGAACATCGTTTGGACAGTGGCAATCCGAAGAGGAAGGAAAATTACTCTCTGCCTTTGAGAACTCCTGGTAGTCGCCCTGCCACCTCCAAATACCCCTCTGCTACTTTCCCTCCTGTCAATATTGTAAATACAAATAATGTCCGCCCATATCCTGCTAATTTGACTCCACAATTGTCCATACTACGCCCTCATGTGGCCGCTCGTAACCGTTTAGTCTCCTGGAAGCCAGCCTGTAAGCGAACTTTCGAAGATGCAGCTGGGCATCCACTCATACTCTCAGACGAATTTGTCAACCGAGTCCAACAGGTACTCGTCAACGGATATGCAGACAGTACTCTCGAAACTTACGCATCAGGCCTACTTGCTTTCCACGTCTTTTGTGACTCGCGTGACATACCCGAGGACCAACGCGCACCATGCAGCAGCGACCTGCTCAACGTCTGGATAGCAACCATGGCCGGAAATTTTGCAGGCGCGTCAGTTAAAAACTATGTGCATGGACTACGGGCCTGGCACATCATCCATGGAGTCGAATGGAACATCGACAAAGCATCTTTTGACACCATTATCCACGGCGCCGAACGCCTCCAGCCAGACCGAGCTCGCAGGAAAAAGCGGGTACCTTTCACCCCAGACCATATTGCCAAACTACTGCAAGATCTTGATCCAACGAACCCTTTCGATGCGGCGTGTGGCGCCTGCCTTACAACATCCTTCTACTGCGCAGCAAGAGTAGGTGAACTCACGGTCCCCAATCTAAACGACTTCTCCCCTAATGTCCACGTCACACCAGCAAATGTTAGCACGGCCACCGACCGCAATGGTTTCCAAACCACCATCATTCACATCCCACGCACCAAAAGCAATCAGCTTGAAGGCGAGGACCTCTATTTCTCCAAACAGCTTGGCTCCACAGACCCAGACTCGTGGTTCCGAAACCACCACGAAATCAACATACCTGGACCCTCAGACCACCTCTTTTCCTACCGATACAGAGCCACCCGAAGGCCCCTTACAAAATCCGCCTTTCTGCAACGTGTCAACAAGGCGGCCAAAAACCAAGGCCTTCCCGTCCTCCAAGGCCACGGTATCCGTATTGGAGCCACACTCGAGTACCTACTCAGAGGCGTCCCGTTCGATGCAGTGCGTGTGATAGGCCGATGGAAAAGCGACGCCTTCATACTATACCTCCGAAAGCATACAGAGATTATGGCACCTTACATGCAACCCGAACTCCACCAAAACTTCGTTCGCTACACAATGCCCCCGGTTCGATGTGAGTGCTCTCCTCCCACTAGGGTATCCACGGTCGCTAGATGCGTCGTGCACTCCTACTTGCTGGGAATCGCAGCTGACCGTGCATACCTTCTCAGAATCTCATTGTCTGCTGGGACCCGAAGGCCTTCGGCCTCCTCCCAACGTGCAGAACTCGCAGTCAAACACACATAAGTCTTCAGCTGTATTGTACATACTCAATACATATTCCTAGTGACAATCTATACGCATTACCAGAGTTCAAAGATGGCAGTTTGAAAGTCGAGGTAAGGAGACGTAACAAACTTGAGTCTTCGAACGGACACGTGATGCGGTACTTCCTGCTCTCGCTGGTACCGCATCGACACGCGTACGTCGAAGTCTCGCAGTACTTGTCCCTAGTAGCTCCATTAGTTCTTCTTTCCACACCCTCCCACCCTTTTGTCACTCACCCTTCCCTCTCCCATCTCGGGTGCTCATCCAAAATGCACACCCTGCGGAACTCAAGTCAAGGTTCGAGACAAGTCGCAGTCCGAGCGCAATGAGAACACTCAGCTGCTGGTCGCCCTCCCGCCCATCGCAGCTGACCGTGCATACCTTCTCAGAATCTCATTGTCTGCTGGGACCCGAAGGCCTTCGGCCTCCTCCCAACGTGCAGAACTCGCAGTCAAACACACATAAGTCTTCAGCTGTATTGTACATACTCAATACATATTCCTAGTGACAATCTATACGCATTACCAGAGTTCAAAGATTGAGTTTAGCAATGTCAATCATCGAAACATTTTTTGTTTTCATCCCGAAATGACATTTTTCAAGTGTTACAATGGGAGTGTGCAAGAATATGCTCATCTGAGTAGCTGATGTTTTGAAGGGGTCATCCTAATGCATGCCTGAAAAAAGTCCGAAGCCAGAATAGCTATAGATCATGGTAAAACATTGTTTGTCCCATTTGATGGTGGTGTCCCAAATGATGGTAAATGACTGTAGATAAAGCATATTAAATCTTGTATACTGAATCAAGACCAACTTTATGTATCGCAGCTAAAGTTACTCTATTAAACATTCTTGAGTACGTGGTTCACCCTCTCGCCTTCGTTCTTCTCTTTCCAGACCCCGGTATATTTACCACTCCACTTTAGTCCCTTTCCCCCGCCTTTCACCCCCAATTGTGATTTAAGATATTCTCCAATCGTTTTGACCTCCTTATCATCGGAACCTACAACCATGACCACCGTAGTACTGCCTGTTATCTGCGCTGAAGGAGTTGAGGTAAACAAGAGTAAGTAGGGAATTTGAGAATGTGCCATTTGCTCAGAGAAAGCAACCGAGATGGCTGATAAAAACCCGAGAACATTACCACCATCGTCAGTGCGATGAAGATGTTTTCTGAAAATGTAGCCGTCATTTCCAGATCCAACTGTAGCTTCAGATGATAATTCGGTGCTGATACGTTTCGCTAACTCCAATTCCAAATCCGTGACGCGCTTTTCAGATTTCTTTCGCTCATCCACTACTTGAGATACACGCTCCGGTACCAACGGTGCACCACAGCTTAAAATAGAGGCGGTACTGGTCAGCAGGTCGTGTGCGGAAGTCAAATAGTTAATCAGGCGAGGGCCAGATAAAAAATATAGTCGAGCGGATGTAGTGTTGGAGCGCGACATGGTATCGGTATGCGGAAGGAGGAAGAGCTGAAGGTTATGGATAGTTGGCAGATGAGTTCCACAGCATCTGGAGTAAATATTCAGATATACATGGTATAGAAATCCCCGAATGAAGATTGCTTACGGATTTCGGTCCACACCATCAATAACGACAACTCGATTCACTCCACCCGTATAATCTGAGGGCAAACCTTTTCCAACAGATCTACCACCTATTACAACTGGAGTGGCTTTCTTATCCCGATCAAGCTCTTCCACTTCGGTATGGACTTGTCTGCCTTCAAATACTAGACGATTGGCTTCTGACTGGATTAACCTAATTTCTTCGACAGTCATCCCACGAGGAACTTCGATATAACAGGGAGATGGGGCGTTTGTTAGAGACCAGGACAGAGTAGGAAGATTCAATCGAGTTTCTAGGAGAGCAGAAAGAAGATGCTGAGAGGTATGCATAGACATCTGCAAAGTATTTGAATACACTCTTAAATCTGCAGGTCTCAACAAAACGTACATGATCATATCTTCTATCATAATCATCTTGTCCCAAGGCTGCAGTGACCGTAGACCCAGGAGTGAAGACTGACAAAGCCGATTCCAAATCTCCCTCCTTGACCATGACATAGTGCACGGCATGCCCTCCATTTCGCTTGGCTTGCAAGACAGACCACGTCTTGCCGTCTGAGGTAGTGATAACACCAGTATCAGTAGGTTGACCACCTCCTTCCGGAAAGATTACTGTATCATGCAGAATGACCTCTAAGATCGGTTCATTGGGAAGAGTTGGAGCAGATACTGCCTTCTTGGTTTTCTTGCCTGCGGGAGTTGATGGCGGCTGAGATACAGTACAAGCAATCACAATCGTTTCTATCTTTTTTAAGAAAGGATCACCTAGGACAAATCGATTAGTTCAAGACGAATATGTATAAAAACGTGGAAGCACGTTGACAGGCCAAAATTCCAAGAGGGACACTGATACCAGTACCAGGCGATGGAATTCGGAGAGTTGGAGAAACTATTCTGAAATATTCTGCAGGAGTAGAGGGAGGAGACCGAACTACAGTGCCCATACTGATTACTATTAACGGTATACCACAGGGAGGAATGCGATTATGTATGTAAATATGGCATGGGAAAGCCATCAACCTTTTGCCTTACTTCTAAATTCCACTGCAGATATTCTAGACCTTCCACTGATATGTATCATGCTTCATCTGCTATTGAGACTCGGACAACTGGCGAAATCAGCCCTCTCTTACCCCACCACTCCGCCGGTCAGCTCTGGAATTTCATCGAGGCAGCCCTATAATCACTGATTGTTTGCCGACAGAAGAAGCCTTTGTACTTCAAGATTCAGATGATACTAGAGCATCTTTCGGCGATGAGGAGCTCAGGGAAAAACTGGAACGTAATTTGCTGCGAAAGCTGGATGCTAAACTCTCGATTCTCATACTAATTTATGTGCTGAATTGTGAGTTGTGTCCTGTTAACGCGAGCGAGTACTTTTCACTCAATTTGACCAGACATTGATAGAAATAATGTGGCGTATGTCCTCTTTGGTCATGCACAAGGACTTTCATGATTCAACTAATCTCAGCGCTGCCCGTCTGCGCGGTTTCGAGGAAGACCTCCATCTCAATGGGTCACAATTTGCTACCGTTTTGTCCATTTTATACATAGGCTATATCATTCTCCAAATCCCCAGCAATATGGCCCTGAATTACATTGGTAGACCTTCGCTGTATCTACCCGGATGTATGGTATACACGTCTTTCGAACACTCATGGCATGTGTTGACACTCCTGTGCAGGCTATATGGGGAATAATGTCATGCCTTACTGGTGCTGCTACCACGTATGTTGAAATATACTGATAAAGCCAGGATTGCAACTCAGTATTCGTAGTTACTTCGGTGTACTTTGTACGCGGTTCTTTCTTGGATTCGTGGAGGCCGCGTTCTTCCCAGGAGCGTTAGTAAGTTTTCAATTTTTGCTACGATCTTCCTCCGTCGCTGACGCGTCTTTCGGCTCAAGTTCCTTATTTCAAAGTGGTACAAACGCAATGAACTGTCTCAAAGAACTGCTTATCTTTCTTCGGGCAGCTTGATTGCCAGCGCAACTGGGTCACTGATCGCTTCGGGAATTCTTGGTATTATGGACAATAACCTCGGTGTCGCAACTTGGAGGTGGTTGTTTTTCATAGAAGGGGGTCTCACGGTCTTCGTCGCGCTATGTGCGGCCTTTATTCTTCCCGATTTTCCGGAAACATCCTCAGGATGGCTCAGTCCTGCCGAACGAACACTTGCGATACAACGGATGCAAGAAGAGAATCATTCTTCAACCACATCTAGTGATCACAATCAACTGAAAACACAGCTGGATGGATTGCGATCCGCTGTAAGTGACCCTAAGGTGTGGTGGCTCGCAGCCACTTTAGCTAGTTTGACCTTCTCTCTATCATGGAATGCATATTTTCCAAGTATAATGGCTACCATCGGATATAGTCCCACCGTCACCCTTCTGCTTTGCGCCCCTCCGTGGTTCGTAGCCACTGCAATCGCCATCACTGTTTCTCGGTCAAATAATTTCTTCTATCTCTGATGATCTTGACTGATATCAGTGACAGACATTCAGATCACGCTGGAGAAAGATGCTGGCACATAACATTTTCTATGGTAATCGGAATCGCGGGCTTCACTCTAGCCCGTTCCACGATGAATGCAACTATCCGGTACATATCTCTGTGAGAGAGTTTCCTCCCTGAGCCCCCTCGAAAAAATTCTAATTGTTCCCCTCTTTCATAGGTTTTTTATAGCACAATCGTACACGGGCCATATCTGCTTTCTGGCATGGGCTAGTGGTACTGTCTCCCAGACTCCAGCCAAACGAGCAGTCGCTTTGGCCTTGATGAATAGTGTTTCATCGGTGGGCAATGTGTTTGGATCGTAGGCTGTTATACGTTCTTTCGAAACAGAGGATGCAATACTAATACCAATCTTTAGTTACATATGGCCAACCAGATGGGGTCCTGAATATAATCATTCATTTCTTATCTGCACGTTCGCGAATGCGCTGAGCATAGCGATGTGTTGGGCGTTCCGGAAACATTTGGCGAACTTGAACAAAGCAGCCGCAAAGAAAGAAGCTCTCGATAACCGGGTAGAAGGCTATAGATATATCCTTTAATAATTATTGTATGTACCTACTTAGATAGTTTCTCTGGACTGTCAATAGAACTTCGCGAACAGTTCGCTAACGTCCGGGGTAAAGCTCGGGACTTCGTCGGACTAATTCGGCCCGAGATTGTAGTAGGAATCGTCACCGGACGCTCCAAGTTCAACTGAACTTCATTTCGTTCAGAGCTATGTATTGAATTTGAACGTATCTTTCTTCCCAATCGTCATCAGGATGAAGAAAATTCCCCTTGATAATTGGGTGTTCACGCAAGCTGGGGGTGGCAAAGGAACTAAGAAGGATGAATATCTACCAGCAACGGGACCCACAACTGTTCACGTCGAGCTCCTGAGAGCGAAACGAATTCCCGACCCAGTACGCACTTTGATTTGATAATTATTTTGTGGCTCAGTTCCCCGCATTAGTTCGTTGGTCTTCATGAGCATGACGTGCAATGTTAGCGAACATGAAATTCTACTAGTCGTTGTACAAATTTACATATTCATGGTCATTCTACAGGGATCGGTGAAAGTGATTGGATTTTCAAGCAAATATTTATACTCTCAGAGGATGACGCTAAATTCTCGAACATCGATCTGGTCTTCGACGGCCTTGACACTTTTGCAACAATTGCCTTAGTGAGCCCATTCCCGCTTCTGAGTTTTTAATTCAATGAACCACACAGAATGGAGAGCAAATCCTTGAGTAAGAATGAGTTTCATGTTCTTCCTCGTCATATTCAATCGTTCACTTTCCCAGAACTGCCAATCAGTTCGTTGGCCATCGTCTCAACGTTAAGTCAACTCTCAAGACTGGAGAGAACGAGCTCGTGCTGAACTTTGGCAGTGCTTTCAAGAAGGTTGCATCAATTACTGTATGCTGAATACATCTCATCCTTCCAACAGGGACGTGATATCGAAAAGGAGTACGGAAAGCTCAATCTATGGAATGGTGATAGCAGTCGGCTTCACGTACGTTTCATTACTGAAATGAATCTGCGATAACCGAATCCTTCTGCAGGTCCGCAAAGCACAATATAAGTACGTTCACCACTTGAATAGTATTGCATCTCCCAAATTGACAACTTGTCAGCTACGGATGGGACTGGGGACCAATCTTAATGAGTACGATCCATCTTTACTTCAACGGTCACCGTAGGGCGATATCAACGAGTCATATTTAGCTGTTGGACCTTGGAAGCCAGTCTACCTTGAATTGTACAAGAATCGGATCTCCGACCTCGACATACGAAACGACGTCTCCAAAGATCTGAATGTAAAAATGACCGTCGAAATGTCTTTCGCCAAGAACACGCCTGGGCAAGCGTCTCTTGCTCTCAAAGCTCCCGATGGCACAATTGTCGCCTCAGATAGGAACATCCGGCCTAACAAAGGTCAGACACGGACTACATTCTCATTTAGCCAAGGAGAATTACAGCTCTGGTATCCTGTGGGATATGGTACGCAGCCCATCTACAGCGTGGAAGCTGACCTCTTCGACGAAGTGAGTACTTGAAATGTCATTGATGTAATCATATAGACCGGGTCGTTAGGATGGCACACTCTTGGATTCAAGAACACAAACAATCGGCTTTAGGCGAACAGTCGTAGTCCAGGAAAAGCTACTTGATCAGCCGGGATTATCCTTTTTTTTCGAGGTCAATAACGTCCCAATTTTTGCTGGAGGGTCCAACTGGATTCCCAGTGATTCATTTGTACGTGTACTGAGTTTCGATAAAACTCGATATACGATATATTGATTTTCCTGCAGCTCACAACGTGAATAAGTCACTTGTCTAGTTTGTTTGATAGAAAGTCATTCGTATGGATCGTAGGATGACTCCAGATAGGTATAGAGACTGGCTCAAACTCCTGGTAGACGGAAATCAGGTTGGTCGGCGAGCGACTTCCAGACACATTTATACTGAGCGTATTCAGAACATGATACGTGTATGGGGAGGAGGGATCTATGAGGCCGATTCCTTTTACGATATTTGCGATGGTGAGTCCCGGTTTCGTGAGCATCGTCACAACCTAAAAGTCTCTTTTTTTGATAATGCAGAACTCGGCATACTTGTGTGGTAGGTCCTTCGAACGTTCACTGTAGTAATCTCATGTAGGCCTAAATCCGAGTCGTGACAGGCAAGATTTCATGTTTGGCTGTGGCCAGGTCCGTCCTAGTGTGTATTAAGATACCCTCTTTTGCACTAATCACTGCAGTTAGTATCCTGCATACGACTCTTTTCTGGCTCTTGTGAAAGATGAAGCAGAATACAATGTGAAACGACTGCGTCACCATCCATCCCTTTCCATCTTTGCCGGGAACAATGAAGGTATAAATTGTCTGCTTCCTTTCGGGCTGTGTACTCACCTAACGAATGTTTCAGACTACCAAGTTGCTGAATCCATGCACCTTGAGCTAGATTACTCTGACGAGACTTCAGATTTCCGCAAAACAAATTTCCCTGCACGATATATATATGAACGAGTACTACCCGAAATTGTGGGACGCCTATCCGATATACATTACCATAGGTCTTCTCCTTACAGTGGACAAGGGAAGGCCTCAACTGATCGCACCTTGGGTGGTGGGTATTACTGCCTTTATTAAAAGTTATCGCATCTTTTGCAGCTTGAATATAGATTTACACCAATGGAATGTCTGGCATGGAAGCCAAGAGCCATGGACCAACTGGGACATTCTAGCGGGTAAGATGCAGACGTTGTTGTTTTCGTCTAGTGTTGCTCATTACACCTGTTAGGACGCTTTGTATCGGAGTTTGGGATGGAAGGGTATCCCAACATACGCACCGTTGACTACTGGCTTGGGGGTGAAACAAAAGAGCGTTTTCCCCAATCACGAATCAATAACAGTCACAATAAAGGTATTTCCGAGTTACGTAGATTCAGCCATGCGATGAACAGAACAACCTTCAGCGGATGGGTTTGAAAGGCGATTGGAGTTGTATCTCGTGGAGAATTTCAAGGTACATGCGCAGTGAATTCGGCACTGAGCACAACTAAACTTTTCCTGAAAGCATTCCTTTGAAATGGAAAGGTATGTATTCTAAATCTTCTCTCTGACATGTCGCGCTTGATAATCATGTGCTGTAGCTACGTTTATGCGACACAGATAATGCAAGCCGAGTGTCTCGCTAGTGCATACCGTCTTTGGCGACGAAACTGGGCTGGGAGAGGCAAAGAATACACTGCGGGTGCGTTAGTATGGCAAGTCAAATCAATCATTTTTCTTCCTTGAATCCATGATGTCTTTATGCATAGGCAGCTAAATGACTGCTGGCCGACAACCAGTTGGAGCATTGCAGATTACTTTCTTCGCCCCAAGCCGGCCTACTTCTCTATTGCGCGTGAACTTCGCCTTTACACCGTGGGTATCACAAGGAAAGAGGTTACCACATTTGCAGACGAGAGATCAGCGGCGGATTTCACGATTGATACTTTGTTCGAAGTATGGGGCACCAATAGCACTTTGGCCGCGAAGAATGTCACTGTGGAAGTCTTAAATCATGACCTTCATGATCCTACATTCAAAGACGGATGGACCAAGTACGCGCTTCATTGTTATCGCTGATACGTGCTGAACCTTCTGTAGAGCTGTCACCCTTTCTCCGAATTCCAGCACTGAGATATTCAAAGGGTCAGTGAATGCATTACCACCAAGGACTACGAAGAGTCAAGTCCCGAAGATTATTGTGGTATCTGCCCGTTTATTGGACGAAGATGGCACGGTTCTGGCACGCTACTCGAATTGGTGAGAACATGCATGATCCCCAAGGAGGAGGACTTACTGCGACATACAGGCCAGAACCCTATAAATTCATCAACTTTCCCAAGGACGTCGGATTTAGCGCTGAAATATCCACGGATGGCGAATCCGTCAAGCTGTCTTCGAAGCGACCCATGAAAGGAATCGTTCTTGATGTAGAAGGCGAGGATGTGAAATGGAGTGATCAAGCGATAGACTTGATACCGGGAGATGACCAAGTCATTCATGCTGTCGGACTTAAAGGTCGCGGCGTTCAGGTCAGGTACGTGGGAGATGGAGCAGCATGAAGAGGCAGTCTATTGTGTGTACAATATGAGTGTCGACGTCTATGGTTAGTGCAGGCATGTAAATTAGGATGACAAGTACAGTAAACAGATACCAGGAATAAGGATACGTGATACAAGTGGAAGGAGAGCATAATCGGGCGAGAGATTGTCGGCATGTGGGGGTGTGGATAGTGCTAGCGAAACCACGAGTAATGGCACATGGGATGGCGAAAAATGAGGAAGGTTGCAAAAGTCCAGTGCTGATATTACATGACGACACAACGATTGGTCTGTGGAGCTTCGCCGGTCTGTGGAGCTTGTTTCTCTATTTCTGCTAAGCAGAGCTAGAAACAAATTCATCAAAATCAAGGCTCAAGACATGGACGAGGTAGCACGTACTTCAAACACTTTGCCTATAACAAAAATACGTACATCAGAACTGATTCCAACAGAAAGAAAGTATATACTGCTGCGTACCAACGTTAACGTTCGTCTTGGCGCTAGTCTCTACCCATGCGGCGTTTATTTCTTGTGCCAACTTCTCGCCGTCTTGAGGGCTCACTTGTCTGCTACAAAGGGTAGATGTATATATTTTCAACGGGTCAATGCGAGGCCATGTACTGCCGTACCTCGAATCCAAGTCCACTTTTGAACCAACAACAACACATGGAATGTCTGTGACGCCACAAAATGCAATGATTTTGTCGTATACGATTTGTATCATGTCAAATGATGCCTTGGAGGTAACAGAGTAGACGAGGACATATCCATGAATTCCAATGGCATGCTTCGAGTTCAAGATTGAGAATTCGTCCTGTGCAAGGGCTCAAAATTACATTCAACGACAGTGCTGAGTGGTAACCTCACCTGACCGGCGGTATCAATGACCTCGCAGTCATATTCTGCGCCTTTGTATTTGACACTCTTGGCGAAGGTAGCTTCAATAGTGGGATAATATGATTCAACGAATTCATTATTTATGAATTGAATAACCAGAGACGATTTGCCTAAGAAAGAGAAGAATTAAGAATATTATGACGTAGAAATGAGCAGACGACAATTACCAACTGAACGAGAACCAAGAACTGCGATTTTTCTCTTCTTCAGGTTTTCGGCTGGGGCCATAATGATATTGTACAGAATGTGATGAGAGCGCTAAGTGAAAATCAACCGGGGCGGAACTGCTGGTCTGGCTTGCGACGTGAGGTGCCTTTTGTAAGGAAGTGGTGACGATAGTGAATTGGTGTTTCGTTTCCAATTTCGCCGAGCAGAGTTGGCTTCAGGAAAAAATAGACGTTAAAGGTTAGGACTGGAGCTGAAGCCTGACCGGATAAAAAGAGACGAGAGTATAAATAATATCGCTGTGCACTGCAAACCGAGCGTAAATTGCGTAGGTAACTCTCCCCACGGCCCTTGATGCACTCGATCTTTACGCTCGACTGCCAACGGAAGGGGCTTTGAAGGACTTGTTCGATGTCGCGTGATAACTCTTTCTGAGAGAAATTTCATGGCCAGAAGAACTCTTAAATCGTGTTACGAAGCTGACCGAATGACATTTGCACGTAAACACACTGGGGATACACTAACAAGAATTATTAACCGGAAACTCTGAGTTCGTATGATACTATTGCGCTTCTGAATTGCTGGTAAGATCCTACCGATGTCAAACTTCGGTCTCTGGTCTCTGCGGAACTTTTGCGTACGACTGTATTACATTTAGGCACACAAGTACACAGCAGACGACCTCAGACGACGGGATAGGCTCAACTCGCGCAAATACTCCCTATGTATCCATGGTCATCCTGAAACAGTACATAGAATGGTGCGCCGCACAAGATCGCACCCTGTCGCATTCCCCTTCCCCTTCATTTCGGTTAGGCCAAAAAGATCCGGTGGTGAGTTTCACGAGGGGGAAGTACAGCAAAATACCATGTCCCTGATCCGAGTACTGTGTCCGTGGTCGATGTTTGTACTTCCCAATTAAGACGGCGGCCAGTTATGGAAAAGTGAGGTGCAGTCTTAGAGATATGTAGAGCAATGACCTTCAAGCTTCAAGCTTCATCGATCATTATCCTAGGGATGTACATATCCTGCCCAGATCCCTGAAATTTGACGGATTCAAGTACCTGATCATATCACGAGGAGAAGAACTCCAGTTCGATTAGCATGATCAAGTAGAAGAGATGCTGAGGGACACTGGAACATGATTTTTTTCCTGTGAGCGAAGATCTTTCGAGCTCGAATGTACATACGATCTTCGAAGAAAGTAGCATGGCGGTTGAGGAGTGGCTGAAAGCTTCCCGAAAATATTCCGAGATCAAAGAGGTTGAGACTCTGGTTCGCGGTTAAGGCGAAAGACTTATTGAGGCCTACCGTCTCTGCGGCTGGTCTTCGGGTGGGTCGAAACTAGAGTAACCGGATCACTCGTCACGACTCTAGGAAAGCGCTGAGCGATCACGTGTTTGCGGTTGAAATCTCGTGGCGTCGGAATCTGGCCATCTACTTATCCTTTCGACCTTCAACTGCTCGGCCTTTTCACCATCGAACTTATACTGCCGAAATCCATCACCTCTAGAAAATCTACTATGTCTGCTACCACATCCCCCAGCGAGTCTCCCATCGCTACACCCATTCAGCCTCTTCACAACCCGGCTAACGCAGCCCATGTTGTGGTGCCGCAAGCACCATTAGGAAATGTCGTAAATCAAGTGCCAGGTATGGGGGCGAAGGCATTACTCGCAAAAAAGATGGCCAAGAGCCAGTAAGCGATAGTCTTGGGACACTGATATGCGATGAGGAACTGACAATGATTCAACAGAAGTGCTGCCTACCATTCACCAACAGACAACCTCATGACTCCCGTTACGCAGAAACTGAATGCTGTGAAGAAGAAACATTTTGCCAAGCAAGCACATATCTATTTCAGATGTTACGATCACTCACAAATTATATAGGCCCTCAAAACCCGTCCAGTTGTTTGCACAGAAGGAGGAAAACAGCAGCGATGTTGAAGTAGAAGAAACCGAGACCCAAGTGTCCCCGTTGGAATCAACAGAAGACAAAATGGAGATCGACAACGACGATGAGAACCCATTCTAGGTCGTACATTTCTTATTGTCCTTTCATCGGGATAGGCGGGCTCCTGTTCATTGTTGTTTTCACCATCTTCCTCGCACATTTGGAAATCCATATGTGCATATTCGACGTTCCTTGACATTGATTTCGCTGTTGTGTATATCGTCTCTGTATTCTGTACAATCTTTAACGAACCATATGAATAGAACCCAACTGACCGTGGTCAAAAGTTGCCAAATTCGCGACTACAAATAACACACAAGCATTCTCCTGAACGCGCGGCTTTACCTCCTTTACTTCCACAGACATGACCACCCTGCCCAATGTCGCTGCAATTCCAGATCTCAGCACCGATGATATTAGAGAAAGGATCCTTGGATACCTATCTGGACAAGGTCTTGGACAATTGTCACACGAGTAAGGTCCTTTCTGAATCTCAGGTTAAATTTCGCCGCGTCGTTCTGTAACAACATCGTGTTTTAACTAGGGAGATGGACAAAATTATCAGCAAGTTTCCCAGACTTAATGAGAAGCAAATCATCGCACTGGGTCATGAAGGTAATCATTCAGAACAATCCACATTCCCCTGTATGTGCGCTCTAAAACCGCACTTATTGCAGACTTGGTCTGCCCAATATGTTTTGTACCTCTTACGACTTTACTGGCAGAAGAAAAAACGGGGCTTGCGATGGATTCGCCCGCTTATCCAATAGAGGAACTGGGGATTACCAAACTCGCAGAACCATTCCAATGCAATCATATATTTTGTCGAAGGGAGTTGAGTTTTTTGATCAAGCCAGGATAATCAGTGTTCTCGCTGATCACATCTGTGTAGTATTTCACGCTGGGTCAAAGAAGGAGTAAGTATTTGGCCGTTTACGCTAATCGATTGACCCCCTGACGTTGGCTGTCAGCATGATTCATGTCCAACATGCCGTCGACCGTTACTGGCACGAATTGGGGATGCGGATGCTTCAGCTAATTCCACCTCCGCATCTCCGGCGGAGAATGCTTACGACCCCTCCCAACTTGCAAATATATTGCAACACCTCCAAGGATTTGGGATTGATTCCTTTCCTGCGTTCCCAGAAACCCAGTCGGATGCATCCGAATTTTTTGCATTCCTTTCACGTCCTGATGCCCATCTTAGACGCACATCGCATAATGACGACCGGAATGAGTATAGTGCGATGTATTCCTAAATTTTGTCACACCAAAGAATAATTACTTTACACATCGATTGGTATAACTAGCCTCCTGAAGAGATGGCCTATGATGAAATAGATCTTGTGAAGCAAGCGTTTGCGGACAAAAATGAGAAAGACTAAAGGACTGCTATTCGTATTTATTTAGTAAGACGTGAAGAGTGAGAAAATTGAAACGAAAGGAATTAGGAATAGTTAAAAGATGCAAGTCCTACAAGAATTAAATGTCCATCCGAATCATTCGTGCACAAGATTGAGAAATTTAGAACGAGAGTGGTAAACCACTTTAATTCCTGCGACACCACCTGAACAGGTTCCTCCTGAAAAAGTAGAAGAGACACTATGTCGCAATCGCGTTAGAAGGTTCCCTGACCATCAAAGATAAACTCACCCCGCAGAACCGCACAAAGGCCAGGACGAATGTGGAGTACAAAATGACCTGGAAATAAATGTTTTGCTTCTTCTCCAACTCCTGTTCATTGGTGGCAACGCTGTCCGAGTCTGGTAGACCATTCAGAGTTTCGATAGCGATAGCCAACCCAGCATTGGACAGCATCCAGAAAGAAACCAAACGTGTACGGAAAGTTTTGTTTTCATCGTCCATGGTTGGTTTCTCAATCACCTCCTTGACCTCGATCTTCGTGATGGCACGAGTAACAGTCTCTTTGAAAGCCGCATCAACATCTTCCTGTACTTTCGTTGTGTCCTCAACGACGGGGGAGTCTGCATCTTTGGTTTTCGATGATGAAACCGAGGGAAGCGCTTCGGCTTTGTCGCTTCCTTTGGTACCCCAAGAAACCTTGCAAATGTATCGGCGACGAGATTCATATGAAAAAAGATGGTATGACTTACATCATGCAGATTGCAGAAAGCATACACGTTGAGCACGTTAGTGAAACTAGGAGCGAGACACAGATATTGGCCGAACGAAGAGAACATATGCCAGGGGTCCCGCTTGGTAAAGCGCTCTCAGTATCAGAAACGACAAGGTGACGTAGCACGTACGTAGAGGAAGGACGCGAAGAAGTAGATACCTATGTAGCGTTCAGTCAATATCTTCAATTTTTTGACACAATAGTGGAGACGTCTGCTTACCAAAGGTTGAGAGCATGGCTGCTGCCAAAGCACCGACAGGCCCTTTGAAGAGGGTGACCAGACTGCCGTTATCAGAAGCGATTAGTTGAGGAATGTTCTGAAATAGAAAGATGAATTTCTGTGCAGTATACAATGGAATGGACACTCACTATGAAGGCTTTGATTGTCAGCCAGAAAGAGCAAACCAAGAGATAAAGGGCAAGAATGGCATATACCCTAAAGGTAATGCTTAGATGAAATTATACCAAGATGTATCATAGATCGTTACCAGAGTGTGATAGTGTACGCTGCACGCTCGCCTTTGGGCCGATTCCCCAGTGCAAGAATGAACTGCAACGCTAGAAAGGCCAGATAGATCCATTTCAGTCCGAGATTGACCCAATGTGTCTATACGAAGCTCAATAAAGGCTGCGAAAAGGGTAGTGGTTCAACTTACTATCTCCGCAGTACCGAAGATGATTATAGGGTCTGAAGGAAGGTCCGGAAGCAAGTCGATGATGATACTGAATGTTAGCCACATGTTGGCTAAAGCGAACCACGAAAATACGAGGGAGAATATGTTGTACTGTGATCAAGATTAATAAACAGATGCGAGGTATTAGGAAGGTACAGCGCTCACTAATGCCTGAACATGGAAGAAGAACATACGAAGAATTCCGTGACCTGATTGATAGAATCGGAAGAAGTTGACCAAGGCGTACTGCATGTAGTCATGAGCAGAAAATAAGAGAATATCGGAGGTCGAATATAATTACCACTGAGGCGGCGAATGAGCCATTCAACCAACGACGGCGTTGGCCAATCAACTCGACAGCAGATTCCGGGACATCAGTCTCAGCCTTACTAGGCTTGACATAGGTCAACACCCATCTGTCACCTTTCTTTGCTACCAGTTCAAAGCACAAGATACGATCTTCAGCCAAGAACATGTTCTTGGTGAAGATATTCATTCCATAGATACCCTTCGGGCCCAAACGATCAGCCAAAGAATGATCACCGTGAAAGTACTGCTCGAGCGGCCGGCCGAGAATTGCCCGATAACGATAGGCAGAGAAAGCACCGGGAAGCACAGAAACATATCCGAAACTGCTTTCGAGAGGCTTGTCTAGATAGAACAGACTTAAGTATGGATAACACATCTGAAAAGGATGAAAAACAAACCGAGGATATTTGACATTTTGTACTCAAAATTTTGAGCAGCTACCAACGGATTTAACAACTTTTTGCCGCCCTTGATCATGGCATGAATTTCGCCTGTAAAATTTGGTACTTGAGAAATGCAGATGATAAACGAAAGTCATAACCAAGCGTACCACAGCAGCCGCCAAGGTGTGGGTCGTTATAGAATGCCTCCCATAGATAATAGATGGACTTGTGTCCAGGTTTCGTACCCGCGTCAATGAGAACACAAATTTCGGGCTATGCAAATAAGTCAACCGGTTGATTTTTTGAAAGCTCGATAGACAGCTTACGTTCAGCATCTTCCCTATGGCGTTGAACAGCCAGCGGTGAGAATTGATCTTCTTCTGGTTCTTCGCTTTCAGGACAAAGATAATTTGAACTGGTACCAGATTAGTGGGGTCATTGGCTTGAGGCAGTACAAGTTGAGGTGAAGCATCAACCGAAAGTTGAGTAGTGTACTAAATGAAATGTTTGTATCAGGTTCAGAAGATGATAATTCGATCTTACCTCGAAAATATGAGCGACAGTGTCTTTACCATCAAGTTGTTTTTTCATGACACCATCTTGATAAACACCGACAGTGGCGAGAAGGTCCAACACGCTCTTGTCCATAGCATCAAGGCCATCAACAATCAAAGCGACAGTGATTTTCTGCCAACCTGGCATACCCTCTTCAGCTTGACGACGCCAGTACTTGGATTGCTTCGTTTTACAGATATCACGGATGTTCAACATGACACCATGCAAAGTACGTGCGTATAGAGTCTTGTCCTCGTTATATGAGGTGACAGCAATCAAAAGTTCCGTTTCGCGCCCATATATTTTGGTTCTTAGGGAGTAACCATTGGCCTCCGAGAACTCATCGGGATCGCAAGTAGCAGCTGTATACCTCATGTGTCTGCAAAAGATAATCAGGAAAATTGTTGAACATGATCAATAAAGAACCCACGAAAATTCAGTAGTGTTTGTTGAGGCATACTGCGCTTCAATAGCGCTGTGAACTGGGGTGGGAACAGGATATTCTGTAATGAAATTTCCCTTCGTGAGTTTGACCTTGCGAGTGACACCACGTTTGATGGTTTGTCGTCGGCGCCAGGCGCTATCTACACCGTTTGTGGAGGTAGACGCGACGGAAACAGGGCGGCCGTAAGGATCCCCGTATGCATTGGGATCCAAAGTCCTGATTGAGAAGGTGAGCGTAAGAAAATAGAGAGCTGGACCCGAACATACGGAGGATAAAATCCGCCTGGGTAAGTCTGACCAGCAGTCAACGGTTGTTTCTCCATGTAGTCTTCTTCGTCATTGTAGTCACGACCACCAAATTCCTGAGGGATAGAAGCACTGCTCTGAAAGGCCTGTGGGTTGTTGTTGCGGTATGGGCGCTCAGGCTCTACGAATTGCGCCTGACGAGGACGATCTGCGAAAGGGTCCCCGTATGCTGTTGAGTCGCTACCATGAGAAGACACAGAGTCAAGAGGGGGGCGGTTGGCCATCGGAGTAACCGTGTGCAAGATGAAGAAGTGCAAAGAAGGTGGTTACGAGGCGAAGACGGAGGACAACAAATGAAAGAGCTAAACAACAGAATTTGAGGCAACGAGGCTCCACTGCCTTTATTGCTTACGTATGCAGATAGCACTGCATATAAATAATAGTATAGATACTAGTATGTTGGCAGTGAAGTTTATTTCTTATAACCCGAGGCCACATTCGTGAAATGCTTTCGATAGCAAGATAGAATCTGACACTGTAAAAGGTTGGTGCTCGGGCTTCGTACTTCGGATTCAGAACGCTTTTGAATCTTTCACATGGCCATTGCTCTTTCCTCTTCTTTCCTTTCCATTCCATCGTCATGTCCCCTTGTAATCCTGGGGTCATCCTGTATCGGCAAGTCGGAGCTCTGCTGTCTTTGCGCTAAGCGTTTCAATAACCTCTGCACACAGCTATAATGCATCCCCGTTTTCTGTGAAGATCGATAATGTTCTAATGTTAAAAAATGTTCCATATGCGACTGTGACCGTAGGTCTCATGTTACGCATCGATTCGGCGACTACGCACACACACAATGTATCTTTCTAGGTGGCGAATGTTCTCCCTCGCCCTGAAATCACAGAATTATTAGGTCTCACATATCGCCGCATTCCCATTCTGGCAATTGGTAACGACATCTACTGCGATACCAGGTTAAATATAGACGCCCTCTGCCACGACCCCCGCTCATACTGATCTTACGTCCCTCAGCTTGATTGCTGCTGCGATCGAAAGACGGTTTCCCACCTCACAGGGTTTTGGGACCATCTTTCCGCCAAAAAAGCACGGAGGTTCACCAGACACTGGCCTTCTGAAGGCATTTACTCAACATTACGCTGACACTGTGTTGTTCAACTTGGGACCAATCCTTTTACCATGGGATCGCTTTCCCGATTTTTTTCTGAAAGATCGTCAAACAGTAAGTGGTAGGCTGTTCGTCAATGCTGTTCCCGACGTCTCCCGTAGATTGCGCCCAATCTCAATGTCGAAGTCATGATGAATTCCCAAGGAAAGGCGATGAATGCATTTTCCGCTCATCTGGTAAATAGCTATGTATGATGTTCTCATGATTGACGAGTCTGCTCACCTCTTTCTAGGCCCTCGTGAATGAACAATTGAAAGATGGTCGTGAATGGTTGTTCGACACCGAGCTTCCAAGTCTCGCAGACATCGGCATTCATTTCACTTACAACTGGGTTTGTGGGTTTCCCAACACTAAATCTTTGTTTGATGAGGCGAAATTTCCTTACGCCTTAAGAGCGAGTGTTTTCTTCGACTCTGCCCTGCATATTTTTTCAACTTGATGCTAGTGGTTGGATCGCTTGAACAAATTCATCAAAACTACACGAAACGACTTTCCTACATCAGTGTCACTCACAGGCCCCGAAGCTGCTGATTCGATTGCCAAATCTTCCTATGAACCCTATAATATCATTGGGTTCGATGCATTCGAAGCGGCTAGGCTTAACCTTGTTAAAAATCAAATGGTTAATGTTGTTCCGGACGATACTGGTCAGTACATAGATCCAGTGATTCCAATATCGTAACCAGATTTTCCTCCATAGGTCCTCAGTTCGCGACGTCTGGTAAATTGGTTGCATTCAACCACGAAGAGATTGTTATCGAAACCAAGGGTACGATGAATGCTATCTTTCGTTGTCATTTCCCAAGGATTGGTTTCACGCCGAAGGGTGTGCAGCATCATAGACTCTGAATAGCTCTAAATGTCAGTTTGAGGTACTATTAATCCTTGTGATAGTGTAATTTACAAATGAATATTGGTCAAGAGCCCGCTTCGATTAATAATTGTTATCTGAAAGTCCAAATAATTCTGCGTTGGATGGGCGCTGATGGGCGTAGACTCGAACCAGTCCGCTGTTGAGAAGTGCAGAGAAGTGATATATGCGGAATTTCGCTGACAATTTTGAGCGCCAGTTTCCAAAGTGAGCTACGCTTGAGTCTATGAAGGGCGCTTCTTTGACCTTATTAGTCCTTCCACGTTCCGAATCCCCACTATGCGAATTCATTGCGCTCTTCGTGAAGCAGCTAAGGCCAAGACCTTCATTCGATTCGGCTCAGAGAAGAGCAGAGATTTGGTTCGCGCAGTTTTGGAACCCCATCCGCTACTTGGCCTCCGTACACAGGATATTTATCACACAATACATGAACGCTTTCCCGACAAGGAAGAGGAAGACAGTTTCCTTCCCCCAGACGGATCCCCTGCAAACCGTATACTTCCACCAAAACCCAAACACCCTATAAGGTCTATGTCGTGAGTACGGACTCGCATCGCTCAGACAACGTTTAACTAGCTACAGGCATCTAAAATGCACAGTGCTGCCAGAAATGGTGGGGCTTGGTGAGATCGATAGAGTATTTATCAAGCAAGGAGCTTCACGAAGAGACGAACCACGTCTGGATCGTGTAGCATATAGAATGGGTGGAGTGAGCTGGGTTCCCACAGATATCAAGAAACCTCAAGAATGGCGATGGAGGTTGAATCCGAATTATGAGCCCAAAGAGTTGCCGGACCCTGACATCGCGACAGTAGTGAAGGCGCAGACACCACCGAGGGTGGCGGGGTTGGGTCGTAAAGCGAAGTTCCGAGTAAAAGAAGAAAGGTCGACTTCTCAAAAGAGAACTTATGGAAGGACTGTATGATGACTGTCTGTACTCTGATACACTTTCGAACATCTATCTTCAAATGCTTGCACCATCTGCTTTGACACCTGTCCGAAAAATGCTGAAGAAACTGCAGCATGAACTGGGCTTGCAAAGGCAAACGAAAGGTCCAATGTAACCAGAGTACTGTTGGAATAATCTTTTCTGCTGCTTCCTTTGGGACAAGGCTCAAACCGCCAAATGGTCGACAAGGTTTTGAATAAGGGTGTTGAGGAAGATGCGACCGCCTACTAGCAATCAGTCTAGGATAATAAGAAGCTATAGCGACGGACGGACCTCCACTGAGCTGTATGGAACACAAGTCACCTTGCTAATGTAGCTCTCGTTAAAAGAGAGAAACCCAACCGTCAGTTCCGCATCCATCGTGAAGGGCTCCATCTCGTTTCGCGTGGATGCATTCAGTATGCGCGACCCGGTGCAGAAGGGCACGAATCGAGAGTAAGTTGACACATTCGAGACAACATCAAAAAGCTCTTCTTTCTTATAGCTGTTCAAGAAAACAGTTAAGACCATGGAAGCTGATAAAAGTGGTAGATCTGAGCTGCGACGTACGGAAACACTTTGCTTTCACGAAACGTTTGAAGTGTTGAATTAAAGGAAGGCAATGTAAAGAATGTCCTTGCATATCCATGAGATAGTGAGGGTGCATGGCGAAAGAGAATCATCACGGATAACTTCATTCAACGCGCACGCTGCAGTACATAAAATCTCAAACTAACTCAGTTCTTTTCATGCACTCCCTTCGACGGAAATATTATTCTTTCATTGACTACAGGTTCTCGAACATACAAAGTTGATATAGAAAAGTATCACGATGACAAGTAATTCTGAAGAAGTCACTGAGCAAATTCGGCATTCTCAGGGCAATCTCTCGCAATCTAGGATATTGGAATAAGTGCTGAAAACAGATGACAAGGGAGCGAAAGTACATGGCCTTCATTCTGGCAGCGATAGCAAGTCTTGTTTTTGTTCATTGCTGCAGGACCAGTCGGAACATCACCAACGCTAGGCCCAGGAGCCAGACAGTCCCTGTGTAAACAGGATGAGTGAAAAGGAACTGGGAAAGTAATTTGATAAGGACAGACTTGGCTCGATGATTTAGAAGACCACACTTGAAGCATTGAATAGGAGGCAGAGTCGAGGTATTGAGTGTGCGACCGTGAGGAGGGCGAGAAGTAAATGCTCCTTCGCTTTTCACGGCTCCGTTCGGACAGACACGAGCAATATGACCAAACCGCCCACAATTCTACCATGAGGGGTCTACATTTGAATTCCGATTCATGAAAGAAGCACTCACATAACATTTCTGATTATGACCTTGCTGAACTCTCAAGCTCGGACACTCGGCTGGGAACAACGATGAGTGAAGCCTTGATGACGAATGATAATTTACTTTACCAACGATATGGCCTACGCCGCCGCAGTTATAACATTGCTTGGCGGAAGCGGTCCTAGGAGAGGGGCAAGCAGAGGATTCATCTAGTACTTATCAAGTATGTTTGAAAAGATAGTTCTGGAATTGGGTCGTACGTCCAGGCTGCCTGCAGTTATAACATAGCCGCTGCTCCGAAGAGCAGTTCTCAGCAATGTGTCCCACTTGGAAATGGGAGTCGTCAAGGAAAACGAGATCAATGGAATAAATGAAAACACACAATTGCCACATTTGAAGCAACCCTTTCTGGAGAATTGGTATGCCATTCTGCTTAACTTCTTCGTGTCTAGAATTCGAGAGTGAGCGAATATACACCCTGGAAAAGTTTAACCAAAGCACCTCGCGTGTCTAAAAGATAATGAATAAATCTACGCAGTGCGTCGGAGAAAACCAGGCAATTCACCTCACTAAAGCTCGCTTCACCCACTTCCTGTCCACTGAACGTCTCTGCCTCCTCCTCGAAGAAAGAGCCGTTGACCGAGGGTGTAATCGTGAATGGAAGAGTTCAAATGCGTCGACATCGGGATTCGGGTCACGGCAGGCTGATCACCTGACCCGATTCTATCCGATCCAATCAAGTTTCAACTTCAAGTCTTCTAATACTATCCATTCAATGTCCATTTGCCATTTGGAACGCGAATTTCTCCTATCGATCGAACTTTGCCCCACCCAACATTTTTAGCTAGTACTTTGCACCTGTCCGACAAAATAGGCAATCTGTTTAGCCATATAAAATGGTCGCAAATCATTAAATTCCCTTGTCTTTGGACCCCACTCCAAACTTCAACAAGTGTCGTACGTTACAGTCTTCACAATTTGCTGTTATCCTTCTGACTGCTCTTGTTACAGACTTTGCTCAGGCCTCTCAGCGTTTAGGCAACCTTCGGACGTTCGCCTTCAATCGCGCTTCTTATTTGGGGGATCAGCGACTTCACTTGAGGTTCGTTTGCTATTTCTTAAGGTTTTTCCTTAATCTCATTCATGCTGCTATGAAAGAATTCTGCTCTTGTGAAGCCATTTGTCATCCGAACAAGACGCGATGAAACGAGTGTACAAAGCATGGCTTGACGAGTGAGAGGGAAGTCGCTCTCAGTGCGGTGGTGGTGATTGTTGGAATATATGCCTAGATCATTTACACCTTGTATTATTCTCCAATAATCTGAACTTCATAGTATTCGTGTTTCCTTCGAGAACTTGTTATCATGTAGAATGACACCCCCTTTGAGCCAGAGATAAGCGACTGCTAACTTAAATCAGGTACCGGCATCTCCCCCGGCTATCCAACATTCACTCTGTCAAGCTCTGTCATCGACAAGTCGTTCTCTACAGCGAATCTACACCACTCATCAACAAGCTTCAACAAGTCTCGAACCATAGAAGAATAAAACACTGTATCTTCACGCGGAAAATCTCACTGTACTTTTTTTTCATATTCTTTGGGAATACGCTATCTGGTTATCAGATTGTGTCAAAGCGGCTTACTGGCCGATTTTGATTTCCTACCGATGGGGAAATTATAAACACGTATATTTCCGGTCTTCAAGTCGCACTCCTCCTGACGCATCTTCTTACCGTATCTTCCACCTCACGATGTTGTCGAACGAGAAATCAAGTGACGCTCTCGACCTGTCGCACCATCTTTCCAAGGTTGGGAAGGCGCGCCACACTTCTCCCTTGAAAGGATTGCAAAAATATATGGGCAAACCTGGATTGATAAGCCTTGCGGGAGGTAAGTGTGCTTGCTTTTCCAAAAGCCGTTCCATAATAATTCTCTGGTGCACCAGGTCTACCTAATGCTGCATATTTCCCATTTTCATCTGTGTCCGGCGAGATTCTGGCTCCAGACTCGTTTCCCCTGAAGACTGACTCCGAGGAATCGTCTCTGTCATGGTTCTGGAGACTGTTTTCTCGGTCAGACAAAGAAAGAACATTAACCTTTACTGTTGGGAAATATTCTAAACGCCCAGGCGACCTTGACTTGGAAAATGGGCTACAGTACGGTAAGTATGATACGACCCTTTCGCATGGGCTGGTACTACATTATTTGTGTAGGCTTGGCTACTGGCCAACCGAAGCTTAATGAAGTTATTCGCGAATTTGTGGGCAAAGTTTTCCAGCCCGCTTACAAGAACTGGACAACGTTGGTCCATACCGGCAACACAGATGCATGGTTCAAAACTGTCCAGACGATCCTTAACCCAGGAGAGGGACTCATTGTCAGTGAATGGACATATCCGAGTGCCATGGCGGTGAGTATCATGAACGACGATTTATTGTATTGTGTTAAAATCTTTCCCACAGAGTGCCCAACCTTTCGGTATAATCCCTGTTCCAGTTGGCATGGATAGCGAGGGAATGAGTAGTATCTCCTTGCGTCAAACACTTGCTGAATGGGATGAATCAGCCCGTGGAATGCCACGGTTGGTGGTTATTTCTTTCCGGTGTTTCCGCTTTGACTCATTAAACTACATAGACCCCATGTTATGTACACTGTTCCCGTTGGGCAGAACCCCACAGGCACGGTAATGCAGCGTTTTCCCTCGCTATCGTTCAACCTCTCATCTTAGTGTTTATATTAGACCATGGGTATCCAAAGGAAGAAGGAAATTTATGATATCTGTGTTGAATATGGTCAGCCGTCTTTGTTATATGTTCATTTTGTGCCTTATGAAGCAATTGTCCAGATATCATCATCGTGGAAGACGACCCTTACTATTTCCTCCAGCAAGGGAAATATGTCCCTAAATCTGACCGTGTGGCGGAACCGGACACTGACGATGAAGTATTCATCGCAAGCCTCGCTCCTAGCTATCTCAAGTTAGTTCGCCTTGTAGCCGGCAATGTTCGGCACTTACTCAATATTGACTGTCCTCAGGTTAGATTATCAAGGTCGAGTCATCCGTTTGGACACGTTTTCAAAGGTACAGTCTCCTGATATTGGTGGCTGTATTTCACTTCACTCATCAGTATGGAAATGTAGACTGTTTGCCCTGGCTCTCGTCTCGGGTGGTTCACATGTAACCCAATGTTTGCTGAACGTTTAGAGAGAACCGCAGAGACATCGTCGCAAGCTCCTTCTGGTTTCACTCAGGTGACAAACTCAGCAGTAGTAATTGGTGAACGTATAGCTGACAGAATGTCAGATTTACGTCGCATCCTTACTCTTGAAATGGCATTACGAAGGTTATATGAGGTGGTTGAAAGGTATAGCCATTTTCCTTAGAAGAACGAGTACAGTATATCTCAATCGAGTGGTGTACTAGCGTTACGTCTCCAGTACAAGCAACGGAGAGACTATTTCCTCGACTGCTTTGCGGACGAGTTCCATCTCAAGGCAACATTGTCTACCGAGGGTTATACGGCTGGGGCACATATATACCATGCATCGCTAAAACCCAAACGCTCGTTTGTTCTCTTGAGCGAGAAAGACGCTGCCTACTCCAAGCCTCTCTTTTCTTTTGTGCCTCCAAGTTCTGGTATGTTCCTCTGGGTGAGATGTCCTGCTCCTCGCACAATAAACTCATTCTTACGTCTTTGGTGTCAGCTTGAACTTCACCTCGATGATCACCCTTCATTCTCTTCTCTGGGTTACAAGGCGTTGGAGATGAAGCTATGGACTGAAATTGCAGACGCTGGTGTTCTCTTTGCGCCAGGTGATTATTTTGTGATTTTCGGTCTCCCAAGCCAATGTTAAATGCTAACTCGATCTAGGTGCCATGTTCTTCGCTACCCCGGTTGAAGATGATACTCCAGGATACGGCCACTTCCGGATTAGTTTCAGCAACTCTACTGTGAGTTCTATTCTGTGATCTGTCTTATGCCCTTTCACCGACTCGGACTATCCCAAAGCCTGAAGAAATGAAGACGGCTGTTTCTACGTTCAGCACAGTGCTCAGAAATTTCATGAAAATTTGAAATAGTTTCTTGTGGAGTTAGTATATGGTACCTGTAGAGTTTATGTTATGTACTATATGACCTTCAAGGTTTAGACGTCGTGCTTTTTCTTCTTGGTGATTTGAGTGATTCACGTGCGATATGATATCAGATACGTAGATGAGAATAACTGGGTGACAGCAGAAGTTTCAACTTTGTACTACTGACCTCGCGCGCGGCTCTGCTTATTTGTCTCTATTGAGTTATTTCACTATTCCCACAATCATGACCTCCGTTAGCTGATTTTTTTTCATTGTGCCCTTTGCCCGGCCAGAAAACAAGAGATGGTTTGCACCGCGTGCATCCAGTGTGTTCGACACTCCACTAGTTACCTCGTTCTCCGATCGTCCTAGGAAAGAGCTCCCTTTCTGTAATACTTCCACCATGAGCCCCCCAAGAGCGGAATCTCTATTGGTTGCTGAACTAGCCGCGGAAGCAGAGCGATACGATGGTGAGTTCTTTTTCCACCACCTAGTCCCGGCCGAGGTTCACCTTCACTAGACGTGATCTCCCAAATCAAGACCATTGCCACTCAATTCGATGGGCGGCTGACTAACGATGAGCGGAATCTACTCTCCATCGCGTACAAGAATAAGACGAATACCCTTCGGAATAGTTGGCGTATAGTGGATACCTTGGAAAAGATGCAAGCTTCCCGAACTGCGCCCGGAACGAGCACTAGACAACTCACACTGATCCGGCAGCAGCGCAAGAAGATCGAGCGTGAACTTGCCAATGTGTGCAAAGATATCGTCAAGCTGCTTGAGAAGCAGCTTTTGCCAGCTGCGAGGCAAGGCGAAGAGCGCGTGTTCTACTCTAAAATGTGCGTCTCTCGCAGTTTGGGCTTGGCTTAGAATTACTGACGCCCTCGCGCTAAAAGGAAGGGTGACTACTATCGATATCTGGCCGAGTTCGCACACGAGGTTGAAAGGGAATGGTACGCTGATGAATCCTTAAACGCATACAAACATGCGTATAGACATGCAATGTCTACTTTGGAGTCTGTGCATCCTACCAGATTGGGATTGGCATTAAATTTCGCTGTTTTCTATCACGGTGAGAAGTTAATAACAGGGTGTTCGGCCGGAGCTAATTATTAGTTTTAGATGTTCGAAAAAGTCCCGAAAGAGCGTGTCATTTGGCCAAGAGCGCGTTCGACGACGCAGTCATGTCGTTGGACTCGGAATCTGCAGACGCCTCGATGGCACAGACGATTCGTGATTCCCTCCAGATTCTGCAGCTATTGAGAGATGATTTAGTATTATGGTCTAAAGAGATACAGTAGGCGGTAGCAATGTCTGTCGATGTGTATGCGGCCTAATGTTTCGGCTAGACGTCGAAGAGATCGCCTCTCAACTTTGTATTTTTTTTCACTTCTTGTATTGCTTTTTAAATGCTATGATGTTTGATAATCCTTTGCAAATGTTGCTGCTACGAGCATGGGAAACACCAGCGTTGCGTCTGCAAACACCTATTTTTTGCATGAGTAACGAGAATAAGTCAGGCAAAAGAGAGAGAGAGAGACCTTGACAGCTTCCGCCCCAGCGCGAATTTTGCCCCATGAGACTGCCTCGTCAGGTCTTGCGCCTGAGTCGGATCCATCGAATTCTTGGCCAGTGTTCTGGAATCAGATCATCAATTGCGAAAATACTGCGACGAGACATATGTGACTTACGATGAATACAGAATAGTCCGCCCCGTTGCGCTAAATCAAGCATCGTAAATAGAGCAGCTACCGACGACACATATATGATAGTCACTATGAGCATTGCGTTTGCGATTTGATGTTTGCACACCCCTCCTCCCAAAACAATCATGCCAGCTTTACGGGATTTGCGTGATTTCTCGTTCAGTTCCCGGATATCCTGGACAATATCGAGAACGAGACCAGGATTCTTAAAAGAATGAAAATAGATCATGTCTCCAATTGAGCCGTCTGTTAAAGCAGGGCAAAACACAGGGATATCATTCTGAGAAACGCAGCTCAGATCTCATAGAAATTGCGAAATTTGTAGTGCTTCACTTTGTATGCCCAATAATACACCGACTCTTCGTTATTGATCTCCTTGCCTAACCTGTGGATGAAACGCCTTGGAGTCCAGACTTCACCAGTTTCCTTCTGTTCAGCCAACATAGCATCGAGGATTGGAGTGAGCCAGTCTTCAAATTTGCAGTAGTTGTCATTGGGTATGATGAGATTCCCGATACGATTCATGCCTCTCCTACGTAGATCAGCACCATCCAAGTTGAAATCAGCGAGATATGTGTTCCCAAGACATTTTATGAAATCTTCTTCGATTCCTCCTGCGGTAGTGACTACCGCGGCGACGTGCTTGTGTTTCACGAGAAATAGAATGACCTCACGAAGGCCTGAGGATATGAGGTTGGAAGTATAACCAAGGAAAATGTTGCACTTGGTTTCTGAGCGAATCTCAGGAGATCGATATTTTTCATCTTCATCTTCAGCCAAGGGTTCATCAGATAGACGCCATTTACGCTGGTATTGTGATCGTGAGACGGGGAAACACATAGATGTCTCCATGACTTGCCATACGATCCACAATATCTATTGCCCTGCCAAAACTAGTCGCCTGAAAACCAATGCGCGTATAACTTTGCAAAAAGTCGAAAAGTGACAGCGATTTTTCAAGATTAGGACCCTTTACAGAAATATGATCGTTGGATATTGGCTCGGAAGGCAACAGGACAGCAGCAGAAGCGCCAGATGGAACCGCCATGGAAGGAAATCGGACTCTGTGGAATTGAGTAGAAAGTCAAAGAACTCATTACGTCAGATCACGGAGTCTAGTCGAGATAGTCGAGAGCGCCTCTCTCAGACCGCGATTCGACTGCGACTTTCACTGCAGTTGACTCTCACTACAGTTGGCTTTCACTCACATATCTTTTTTCCTTGACAGTAGGCCAAGTGCCACATACAAAGTACGGGCCACTGTTTGCCACGGTTCATAACTCGCGAATAAAGAACTTGAACGTGTACAAATTTTACAGCGTTTGCCAGATAATTCATTCTCTCTTAGGTCAGATTTCTTGTTAAGCCCTGTATGCTAGGGAACGCCGTGCTCGATAAAGTGCTAATTGTCTGATAGACTGTCTTCCAAATAATTTGGTGATGTCCAACAACAGCAATCTCCTAAGCGGTTTACTTCGTTCGATCTCCAGACGAAGCCAGCGTCGCGATGCTGACGTGGAAGAGAGCGAACAAACTGTACGCGCAGATGTTGATATGGAGTCTGAGTCTCAGCAAAGCCGTACTGCGGATCCACAAACGGCCATTACCGCTGTCGCCAATAATGCTGTAAACGCGAATGATGGGAATCACTCCGACTCTTCCATGCCTGCCTTGCAAGACGTCAGTGATTCGGAAGATTCCGAAGTGGACTCTGAAGACGAAGACGAAGCGAGGCGAGATCAGTTCATGAACACTTCTCAGGTCTCCCATTCAGGAGGTATTGTGAATGCCAATTCCGAGTTCAGCCAACATACTTTCGGTCGTTCCGGCTTACACACAGATGATGATGAAGATATGCCCTCGCTGGAGTCGACTCATGCTACCCGTTCCTCCAACACTCGGCCGCAAGGCACCCGTCGTGCTCGGGTTGAGGATGACGTTGACGGTGACTCTGAGCGGGATAGGAGGCATCCGTCTCAGCGTGCTTCGAACAATCAATCCGAAACTTCTTCCCCCTCGCCTATCCACCCTGCTCATTCAGGACACGCAAACAATCACGTTCACCGGCATATTGTTTTTTCCAATATGCCAGGCGGTGTGCCAGGTGTTGGGGTAGATGCAGCAGGCCCTCTTCCTCCATTCCCCGATCTTCCTGGTCACCAGCATCACCCTCTCCCTTTAAATATGATGGCCCAAATGGGCTTCGATATCCGTACTAACGCAACTCAAGCCGGGAATGCAGATGTTTCTGATAATGGAGCACCAGGAAATAACACAGATAGCGGAACACCTGAAGGCAACAGCAACTCACAGCCCGGTGGTGCTATACCTAATACCCCTAATGGCTTCGCTGCAATCCTTCAAAGTTTTCTCCAGGCTGCAGGAGGTCATCCCGGAGCCACATTTACCACAGCTTTCAATGGTGTTCCCGTTGGTGATAATCTGCCAAATGCAAATGCTGGCGCTGAAAATGGTGGTGGTAATAGTGGTTTCTTGGGGAACTTATTCACTGTGATGAGCGGTATGGAAGGAGGTACGATTGTTGCTAGTAGTTACATTGACCTTCTAATTTTTTTCTGAGTATAGGTGCTTTTACGTTCAATACAGACCTGCCTGGAGGGATTCCTTTCTTTAATTTCCGACCGGCTCAGGAACGCGAGAATCCGGAGCGTGCAAAAGTTTTGGTGGATGGTTTAGAAGAAGTTCCCGTTGGGCTGATCCGCAGACTGGAGCGAGTTTCACCAGAGAGTAGCGGCTGTGCAATATGTTGGGAAAAGTTGCTTGAACAAGATTCTGAGTACCTGAGGAGGGAAGAGCAAGAGCAAAAGAAATTTGAAGATGCGTCCAAGACCGGTGGGAACACAGCTCCGGATGCCTCATCCACCATTACACAGAATGACTTGCAGACGACTAATCCCTCCTCATCTATTCCCTCATCCACACCATCCCCATCTTCATCGGCTTCAAAGGGAACTTCAATCAACAACAAAGTCCCCACATATCCCCGAATCGTTTCACTTCCATGTAGTCATGTCTTTCACTCCGAATGCCTCCTACCTTGGTTTACACGACCTCGCCAAACGACATGTCCAACTTGCAGATTCAATATTGATCCTGACGACCTCACACGAGGCGTTGGTATTCGACGAAGGGCAGCTGCTTCTACAGCCGCGGGCGGAAGAGGAGGCACAGAGACAGTATCAGGAGAAGATGCTATGCCTAGCGCCTCGGCGACAACGGATCGGTTCGGAGCTGTTGACCCTGCTACTGGCCTCCCTGCACCTTTGAGTGTCAATGTTCAAGGGATGCCGTTCATCGGCTCGGTTAATGGTAGAAGTAATGGCATGCCGGTTCAACCTCCTTTCCCTGGTATGACTGGTTCAGGTGCTCGTGCGTCGTGACCATCTATTCCCAATCGTGCTGAACTAATATCTTCATCGCAGCAGGTGTGATCCGTAGTGGCTTTTTCTCTCATTTCCCGCCTGGTATGACCCCTACACCTCGTACCGCTTCAAATGGGAATACCAACAACTCTCAAGGTTAGTGAATGCCTCTACCTCAATTTGTGCAGTTATGAACGTTCTTTTGCTGTTCGTTTGTCTTTTACAATCATAGGCCATCCTCCCCGTGTCAATCATGGTAAGTGCTTCATAATCATATATTCAACCTGGACATCAGCCACTCACACAATGCTCTTTCCGGGACCTTTAGCTCCCTCTACTGGCCGAAGCGAGGACAGGGTACATGGTAAGATCACTGTTCACTGACTGTGAGTATTTGGATTAATCAATATTTAAGGTATGACCTCCTCAAATCCCAACGCTTCTGTTACCGCATCGACCGCCAATGCTGCTGATATCCATCCTTCAACTCCTATACCTCCTGGTGCTCCTCGACTTCCGACTCGCCAACCCTGGTCCAATGAAGATCAGCTTTCGAGTGAAGTTTCTCAGTCTGTCTTCAGTCGAATGTTTTCCTACGGTATGTCCCCTTGGCTTATTTTCGGTGGCGCTTATGGATGCTTATGAATATTTTGGTAGGTGGGCTACCCGGTCTGAATCCGGGGGTAACAGGTATTCTGTGTATTGGTTGTCATTCTACTGTCATCGCTGATTTTTTTTTAGTCAATGATCCTTTTGTGCAATCAAATTATCCACTCAATAATGCTTCTCAACCTCATGTCCATCCGCATCCTATCCCCCATATGCACCCCCAAGGCAACATGCAACATCACCATCACCATGCAGGAGATAGTTATGTCACCATTGGATTCGACTTCGTTCTCAGCCCCAATGCACCTCCATCGGGTCCGGTTCCACCTCAAGCCGGGGCAACAGGAAATACACCACAGAATGCGCCTTCGAATCATAGTGATAACCATGGTACCCATAGTCGCGACGCCGACAATTCATATACTGCGCAAGATGGTGTACCTCACCAAACCGACCCTAGAGGACTGACTTCCGGAAATTCTGACGCGGAACTTTCTAACGAAGTGGAATTTCATACAATCGGGGTCGATATCGGAATAGACCATTTGGGTTCTATGGATCCCGGCTCTTTCGACGAAGGTACGTGTTTTCGGTGTGCATCCCGTGTCGTGCTGGTTTTCATTGTCACCGTTGCAGAAGAAGACTTTATGTCATTTCCGGATATACTCAACGCCCATCCTCAACGCCCAGAGGGACCTCTTATGTCATCTGGAGCTCGAACACCCAGTGATCTCTCCAATTCGACTGTCCCAGTTGCAGCCCCGCCCTTGCAATCATCAGACCCACGGACTGCGTATAATAATTCCGCAGCCAACCAACGTCGGGTTGCTAGTAGTGATGCTACAACCAGTAACAACGCACAACCGAATCATAATACGTCTCCACGGATACCAGATATAACTGGTTACCTCGACTCTATGTTCGGTTCCGCCGTTCCTAGCACAGCAGGTCCCCGCCGACCACAGTATGCGACTCGTGGATCTCGACCTCGTTCTACTGCTCGGGGAGGTTACCGTACCCAAGAGCGGAGATCATGGGCGCCCCCGCCCCCGCCTGGACTGACGCTGCGGCAAACTATTGAAAAGAGAGAGCGGGAGGCTGGGCTTAGGTGTTGGGACGTGTCCTGCGGGCTAGCTCCTGACGATGATTGTCCTTTGAGGGAAATTCCTGAGGGGCAGAAAAGGCAAGTGAGGATTAGGCAGGGATCTGCTGCTTCTACGTCGAGTCCAGAGGAAGGAGCCGAGGAC
This sequence comes from Lentinula lateritia, assembly GCA_028011325.1. Lineage (NCBI taxonomy): Eukaryota > Fungi > Basidiomycota > Agaricomycetes > Agaricales > Omphalotaceae > Lentinula > Lentinula lateritia. Next base: position 280,968 of record JANVFT010000057.1, read on the forward strand.
TCAAAAGGCAAAGGAAAGGAGAAGGCAGACCATGACCCGGAGCCGAAGTATGTTTGTGAACACACATTTCATACTCCGTGTATTGTTTCTGCTCAAAGAGTAGCATTGAACGGGGCAGAGGAAGTCATTCTTGAAGAAGGAAAATCTGTCGAGGTATCATGCCCAATTTGCCGCACGATCGGAGTAGTGCCTAGAGATGATTGGGAAGATGGCGTCCGAGCGTTGGAGTCTGATCTCGATTAAAGGTCAAAAGCCTGCGGAGAAGTCCATTCTCTTCATTGCAACAAATTTCCTCTTTCTTTGATTTTTACATATCTCTGCGTATTCATCGCACTCTACTTGTCCTGTTCATCTAATTTCTTTTTTTTTTTCTCTCTTTTTTGCATTTCATTCTCCATGCATTACTCATGATTGCCTGTCCTCTCATTGTAAACTCGCAGCGTCGGATAATTATTCGTGGTACTGACATACCTAGTCACCTATATTTACAAACAACAAATCTAGTTCATCAGGGTCAAGTACATGTAGCTTTAGGCCTTCCACGGCAACGGCTTAGATTGATACCAGAATGGTTTTATGATTGTTAGTCCAAATGATAGAGATCACATTTTTCTATCACCAGTCGTTCTTGTGTCTATCTATGTAAACTCATGGACTGCGAGATGGTCTGGCATCCAATCCCACTGGTGCGCGAGCACCACATGACAATTGAACCCCAATTTTTTGACATCAGAAATTCTATTTAAGCGTATCTCCTTCCTTTTTTTCCCTCCCTCTTCCTTCAACCTCCATTTAAAAAGTGCATTGGTATAGAATTTGGAAAGAAAAACAGAGCAAAGTCAGATTCTGGCTAGATCTAGAATATAACCTGACCTACCATGCAAAAGATTTAGATCGAAGGATTTGGAAGGAAATAAAAAATGGATGCACTGCAGTGCATAATGTGGAATTTGAACAGAGAACACCACTTGACCTTTTTAGAATCCTATTCAGCATCGTTTAGGGATCATATTTTCTCAGAAGATTATTTGATGGATTTCACTCCTGACTGTATAATCATCCGTGATTTTAGGCTGAAAACATTGCGTAGTTCGAAGTGTTTGCCCGGACAGGGTTCTGGGTAGAGCTTTCGGGAGCCTCTCTGAATATCACATCAAAGCGTCGATCCTTGTTTGCCTCAATGTATGCCAAATTGTTTCCTGAAGGTGGTCCTCTGGGACATGTCAGCTTGGCAAGGTGGCTGGCAGCCGGAACACTGTCAGCGTTACAGTGTGGTCACTATAGTCTGAATCATCACTGGTCAATGGAATTTGTTAGTTTGGTGCAGACTCAGTAAGCAACGTGAATGTGAATTCATGCTTTTCCCTATGATACTTTCGGAGAAAAGGTTCAAGACGGCGCGTCGCTGATAAGGGCTGGATGAGGATTTAAGGAAAATACATATAGTTTCTATGTAACAATTCGCGGGCGTTCCTGCCTGTTCTTGCCGGTGAACGTGACACGTCTTTTAACTCTCCGTTTTTCTACTCAGATTGGGCTCTCAGGCCCTGTCGTTCAGTATGGATGACCAGCATTCTGCTGCTGAAATCCCACTTCCTTCTTCCCCTCCACATACACCCGCCCAGAATGGACACGCAAATCCGTCTATATCCGTTGCCCACAAGCCAGATGCAGATGCATTCCACCGGTCAGGTCCTTCTCCACAGCCAGATTTGAAGCAGCAAAAAATTGAGGATTCGCTGAAGCATGAATCAGCCGCAGCAGAGAACGTAGATGGAAATATAGATGTTGTCGATGAAGTTTCGGTCGGAGTATCCATTCCGCAAATCCATGCACCAATCCTCGGCGTGCAAGAGCAAGAATTATCGGTCTTGAAGTCAACAGCACCAACGACAGAAGAGCAGATGGTCGGAAATACAGGCGCTGTCGATGAAGCCGTCATTGCAGTGTCGGATTCACGAATTCCTGCGCCGAATTCTGACACGCAGGAGAGGGAGCTGCCAGTTCCAGAGCCAGAGTCTTCCCTAGAGCTTACGCCGACAATGAAATCGGCAGAGCCGTCTTCCTTCACTGTCCAGGAAATTCCCCCAGTGCCTTCTCCCCCCGTATTCAACCCTAACACGTTCAAAGAATCACATCATCCGAAGACACCTGGCTCTCCGCTTTCGTCGAATTCAATTACTCACCGACGCTCATTGACCATCAGTAGAGGCAATAACTCGGTTTCCGCTGTACTTATATCTTCTGCCCTCGAAACCATTGCTTCCTCTAAGGATGCGAAGCGTTCTGCTCCTCTGAAAGAGAGCACCCAAAAGGCTCTGGACCTCATTCGTAGCAACCAGGGCGGTGACCATCCCAAAGAAATCTTTGAACCGCTTCGATTGGCTTGCGAAACGAGGAACGAGAAGCTTATGATCGCCAGCTTGGATTGTATTTCCAAATTAATTTCGTATTCTTTTTTTGCGGAATCACCTTTGTCTGCGAATTCGGATTACAATTCCCCTCCGAACTCACCAGGTCCATCCCTCGAAGATAACCTGCCATCCCTGGTTGACCTCGTTGCTCACACAATCACCGCTTGTCATACAGAGAATACTCCCGATGCGGTATCCCTACAAATCGTGAAAGCTCTACTATCACTGGTTCTCTCTCCTACCGTCCTGGTGCACCATTCTTCCTTATTGAAGGCGGTCCGAACTGTGTATAACGTCTTCCTCCTGAGTACGGATCCTGTTAATCAGATGGTTGCACAAGGTGGTCTTACTCAGATGGTGCATCACGTCTTCACGCGTTGTAAGATTGGAGATTATCCCCTATCGATCGACAGCGCGACCTTATCCCGAAGTCCAAGTCAAACCAGTTTTGCTTCTCCAAAACACCTTCCGTTCACTATCCCATCCCCAAGAACGCCGACAACAATCAATGGGCGTAATACGCCCGAGTCATACACCAAGGACAATGCTTCTGCTTCGACAGCGTCACTGCCACAGGAGAACGCGAGCCCGCTACCTGTGAATACTGAAAGTGAGTCAGTCAATGGATCCCATCCCGAAGAGGACGATGAATCTGGGCCGCGTACACCCAAAGCATTCGTGTAAGTCATATCGCAGACCTTCCCAGAGTTATTTTCTCATGATAAGTACAGAAACGTTCCTGAAGCGATGGAGAGTCACGAACAATTTGGACACAGTGGTTTTGGTCGGAAGGGATTGAGTACGAAGGATATGTTCGTTAAAGACGCGTTTTTAGTGCTCCGTGCACTGTGCAAACTCACGATGAAACCCCTGAATAACGAAAGGTGCGCATATCTAAACTTGACGAGTTAGGTCCTAACTCATTTGTTCCAGTGAACGCGATGTAAAATCCCATGCTATGCGCTCAAAACTACTTTCGTTGCATTTGGTGTTAACCGTCCTTAATACTCATATGCCATTATTCATTGACCCATCCGCCATCATCTACTCCAACTCTTCCAACGAGGCAACTACTTTTGTGCAAGCTATCAACCAGTATCTCTGTCTGACTGTCAGTCGCAATGCGATCAGTCCTGTACCCCAAGTTTTCGACATCAGTGTGGAAATCTTCTGGAGGATGCTGTCAGGCATGCGAACAAAATTGAAGGTACGCGTAAGTTCAATAATTCATCGAAGTACTTTCTGATCCGTCTCCCAGAAAGAGATTGAAGTTCTTTTGCACGAAATATATATCCCAATACTGGAAATGCGTACATCAACCTTGAAACAAAAAGCGGTTATCTTAGGGATGTTTTCGCGTTTATGTCAAGATCCTCAAGCTTTGGTAGATATTTATCTCAACTATGACTGTGATAGCGAAGCTGTCGATAACATTTATGAACAGTGGGTTTTTTCTGGACAGCTAATTACCATCCGCTAAACAGGCTTCGATATCTAGCCTGATTAACGTTATCTCCAAAATCGCAACGTCCCCGTCCATCAATCAACATAACAAAACCAATGAGCCTCCAAGCCCCGCTGTCACCCCCAATTCCAGCAAACAGTCAGGCAAGAGTTCCACTATTCCCCCATCTCTCAGTACGACTGCTATGTCAGTTTCTGGCTCAATGGATACCTCAACCATGGGCCTTTCAGAAGCTCAACTTCGAAGACAAGGCCTGGAGTGTCTAGTCGCGATCCTGAGATCGCTGGTAGCTTGGGGCACTGCTGCCGGCAGGAGCACTGAAGATGGCAACACTCTCGTTGGATCCGAGTCCGGAACTGTCTCGCAAAATGGTGAAGAGGCTCCGAGAGATTCGATGGTTGCCGATTCGTCATTGGATAGGTTGGCTACAGAACCAAGCTCTGAACAGTTGCGACAACCGACACCGGAGCTCGCTGATGATCCAAGTAGATTCGAGAGCGCGAAGCAAAAGAAGACCACTTTGTTGGAAGGCATTAGAAGATTCAATTTCAAACCTAAACGGGTGGGTGCCTCCTATATTGCGATGTCCGAAAGACGCTGATCCTTTCTGAACAGGGTATTTCTTTCTTGATCGAAAACGGCTTCATTCTAAGCAAAACCCCCCAAGCCATTGCCAACTTCCTATTACACATTGATGGCCTGAGTAAATCCATGATTGGTGAATATCTTGGTGAAGGGTTAGTTTTGTGTAATACATTTACATTTTTCGATGTAGCAATTGAACTTTTTTTTCCAGAGGCGAAGAGAACATTGCCATCATGCATGCCTTTGTCGATCAGTTGGACTTCAACAACCTCGCTTTTGTGGATGCGCTCCGCCTCTTCTTGCAATCCTTCCGTCTACCTGGAGAAGCGCAGAAGATTGACCGATTTATGTTGAAATTCGCTGAACGTTATGTCGCTGGGAATACTCAAACGGCTTTTGCAAACGCAGGTAGATCATTCATGCTGTATAATTGAACATGTGCTGACAATCATTTTAGATACTGCATACGTTCTAGCATATTCCGTCGTCTTGCTGAATACCGATGCTCACAACCCACAGGTCAAAAAACGAATGACAAAGCAAGACTTCATCAAGAACAACCGTGGAATTAACGACGGCGCAGATTTACCTGAAGACCTCCTGGGTCCTATCTTCGACGAAATCACCAGTAATGAAATCAAGATGAAGGACGAAGTCGAAGCAATCACTGTCAGTGCGACTGGTCCTGGTATCGCAAGTGCCTTGGCAAATGTGGGACGAGATCTTCAGAGGGAGGCATATGTAATGCAGTCTAGTGGAATGTTGAACAAAACCGAAGTTTGTCATGTTGGCGACCGAGTCATTATATGATCTGATTCGCTCATGATTGTAGGCCATGTTCAAGACATTGATGCGCACGCAACGAAAGGGTTCGAACGCTGGAAACCAGTTCTTCAGCGCGTCCCATTTCGTGCATGTGCGACCCATGTTCGAGGTGGCTTGGATTCCGTTCCTAGCAGGCCTTTCTGGGCCACTGCAAGAGACCGACGACCTGGAAATAGTAGCGCTTTGTCTCGATGGATTCAAGAGTGCTATCAAGATAGTCTGTTTCTTCGACCTTGAACTGGAGAGAAATGCGTTTGTCACTACCCTTGCTAAGTTCACCTTCTTGAATAATCTAGGAGAGATGAAGACGAAGAATATGGAGGCGATCAAGGCTCTTCTCGATGTTGCTGTTACCGAAGGCAATCATTTGAGAGGATCTTGGCACGAAGTGTTAACTTGTGTCAGCCAACTCGAACATATGCAGCTCATTAGCAGTGGTGTCGATGTTCCAGAAAAGAAAGGGTATGTGGTATCGGCTCGAATACATTTGTCCTATTAATGACTTGACAGCCGACCGCGCAAATTGCCAGCAGAAGAGCTTGCGAATGAAAGTAGATCTACACACATAACGGTAGCGGCAGATATGGTCTTTTCGTTGAGTCATTTTCTATCTGGGGTATGTCCTTCTTCTGTCAAAGTATCACACTTTTTAACCCCGAAACTAGACTGCCATAGTCGATTTCGTTCAAGCCCTGAGTGACGTTTCATGGGAGGAAATACAATCTTCTGGCTTGTCACAGCACCCTCGAATGTTCAGTCTGCAAAAACTTGTCGAGATCTCGTACTACAACATGAATCGTATTCGGCTCGAGTGGTTAAATCTCTGGGATATAATAGGGGAGCATTTCAATCAGGTAAGGTCGTAGAAACTAAACTGTTGCCTGGGCTGACGCTGCCACAGGTCTGCTGCCACAATAACCCTCATGTCGGCTTCTTTGCTCTGGATTCCCTACGACAGCTCGCAATGCGATTTCTGGAGAAGGAAGAATTGCCGCTCTTTAAATTCCAGAAAGATTTCTTGAAGCCCTTCGAACATACGATGATTCATAATACCAACCCAGAGATTCGTGACATGGTGAGGAATCTATTTATTGACCACCAGAAGGTTGTACCGATTCGTGTTTTCAGGTGCTACAATGTTTACAACAAATGATACAAGCTCGGGTTCAAAACATGCGGTCAGGGTGGCGGACAATGTTCGGCGTGTTCCAAGCAGCGTCCAAAGTGCTCACTGGTAAGTGGTGATCTCCACATCGCCGAAGTATAGTGTTGAGTTCGTCTCAGAACGAATTCCGAACTCCGCCTTTGAAATCGTCACTAAACTAAATCGGGATCATTTTTCTGACATCGTTCGTAACGGAGCGTTCAGTGACCTGGTAGTGTGCATCACCGACTTCTGCAAAGTGAGCAAGTATCAGAAGATAAGTCTGCTGGCGATAGGAATGCTCAGAGGAGTCATTCCCGTTATGTTAGATTGTGCGGAGTGCGGTTGGAGCACAGGACCTTCATCTGAGACGAATTCTACCATGGATGATGGCATGGTAAAGTATTGGTACCCCATATTGTTCGCTTTCTACGATATAATCATGAACGGAGAGGACCTAGAAGTTCGACGACTGTAAGCGAATTTTTTCACCCCGACGTTCAGTCAACTAACATCACGTAGCGCCCTCGATTCCCTATTCACAACACTCAAAACTTATGGAGACACTTATCCTTTGGAGTTTTGGGATACTGTGTGCAAGAAGACTCTCTTCCCCATCTTTGCTGTCTTGAAGTCTAGTCAAGATCTCTCAAGGTTCAGCACGCAAGAGGACATGAGCGTTTGGTTATCCACTACAATGATACAAGCTCTGCGCGATCTTATAGACCTTTACACTTATCATTTTACTATTCTGGAACGTTTCCTTGATGGGCTTCTGGATCTCTTGTGCGTCTGTATATGTCAAGGTCAGTTGAACCAATATCACAGTAAACTGAGCTAAAGCGGCGTAGAAAACGATACCTTGGCTCGAATCGGAACATCGTGTCTTCAGCAATTGCTAGAAAACAATGTTTCGAAGCTAAGCCCTGCTCGATGGGAACGTGTCGCAACTACGTTTGTCAGATTGTTCAAGACCACGACACCTCATCAATTATTTGACGAGACTCTACGAGAAGAAATTGCTGACAGTAGCTCGGAGATCACGGAAGGTAAGATTGAACCCATTTACTGGACTTCGAAATGTCCTCAACTTTCTTAGAAAGCAATGGCCAAACAATCCTTCCTGCGCCTTTGTCAGAGCCAGCGAGAACTAGCTCGCTGCCTTCATTGGCAGAACGTCGCCGTATCTTCAAGCAGATTATTGTGAAATGCGTGCTGCAACTCTTGCTTATTGAAACTACAAATGATCTACTCCGGAATGAGAACGTTTATAACACCATACCTCCAGAGCAGCTGCTTAAACTCATGGGTGTCCTTGACCATAGCTATCAATTTGCTCGAATGTTCAACGAAGACAAGGATTTACGCACTGGGCTATGGAAAGTTGGTCAGTCGAAATTCCCTCGCGTTAAGATACTATGCCTCATGGAATGAAATGCTTAATAGGCTTCATGAAACATTTGCCAAATCTCTTGAAGCAGGAGTCGAGCAGTGCTTCAACGCTCGTTCATGTTCTATTACGCATGTACTACGATCCTCGGCCAGCTCATCAAACAGCCCGTTCCCAAATTGCAGATCGTTTCCTCCCGTGAGTACCTTTGTAGCTAGTCTTGATTTCCTTTTCCTGATGCTTTCTGTACATACAGGCTTAGTCTGGGTGTCGTCGAAGATTACAACAAACTACGATCAGACAGTCAAGCCAAAAACATCATTGCATGGACTCCTGTAGTTGAAGAAATTCTGGACGGATTTTGTCGCTTTGATGATAAAGCCGTCAGTCTCTTCCAGCCTGTGTACACAATTATGTCACTAATACTGTCACAGTTTGCAAGGTATCTTCCAGCGATATATCCTTTAGCTGCTGATCTAGTAGCAAGGGAGTTACCAACATCGGTACGGCAATACCTCAGAACATATTTTATACGGGTTGGACATACTCAGGGTATCATAGACAAGCATTCATCGTAATTGTGTATAGTATTTATTTGTATATTCTCGCGTAATTCACACGCTCCGTTGGATAAAGTACGGGCGTCGGTATCCGCCCTTACGGCAGCTCAGATTAAAGGTAAAAAATCCACAAAATTAATAAGCTTTTCTATCGCAATCATCATCAAAATACAGGAGGAATATTCATTGATATCCAACATAAGACGTTCCTTGGAATCCTCCCCAACCGGTGGGTTGTGGCCGTAGGGCATCATAATCTGTGAATGAGAAAATGAGAAATACATAACTAAGAATCAAGACAAAACCACTTACTCGGGTTTGGTAGTGAGCTTTCGTTGTCATTGGCGAAGGTCCCAGACTTCATTTGTGCAAAGATATTGGCTGGGTTAGTGCTGTTGTGATTTGAAGTGGCCGATGGGAGCGGAGGAACAGGCGGAGGCGAAGACATGCCAGCGTTGAAGTTCGGGCCCATTGCAGGATTAAAACCTGTTGGATCTAGACAGATAAAAATGAGACGAGTGATAACAAAAGAAGACCGAGGACATACTCGTCATGACACCTCCAGCGCCGAAAGGATTCACAGCGTTCATACCACTATTGAGACCTGTCATACCACCATTCATACCACCAAACGGCATTCCCGTGGGTTGTGCCGTCATCGGGAATCCGTTTGGATAAGAAATCATAGGTTGAGTGGTTGGGAACCCAGTTGGCTGCGATTGCAAAAATGACGGTTGCGAAAGGTTTACATTATTAGCTCGTGTGGGTACAAAACCGTTGAAACCTGTCTGTGTGGGAACCAAGGGCTGCAGAAGATTCTGGTTTGAAGGGACAGGGGCGTAAGGTCCCCGTGGTCCGGGGCCGTATATGCCTGTTTGTTGCGCTTGGAGATGTTGACCCATAGGAATGGGCGAGTTGCTCATTCCCATGCCGCTTTGATATCCTGTAGGAGCTATAGGGGGAGTTGGCGCGTGAGGTATTGGAGAGGGAGTACCCATTTGAACGAGGTTAGTTATAGGAGAAGGAGAAGGTGCCGGTGCCGGTACGGTGCTCTTTCGCAGCTCGCTTAAACGAGCGAGTTGCTGAAATACATCGTCCTCTGTTGTATTTGCTAGACTTGGGGGACCTCTGACTGAAGCTGCGACAGGAGGGTTTGGAGGAGTTGGAACAGGAACGGCTTGAGCGGGGACAGATGTAGGCGGAGCGGAGGGGGCACGAGACGCCGTAACAGGTGGAGCACGAGATGCAGGAGCCAGCGGTTCTGTAGAAATTGGTCGATTCGTCCATGCGTCGTCGTCGAATCCACTCGCGACCGGCGCAGCAGAGCTTGAACGAACTGGAGGTTGCACCGGTGTCCCTGCAGAGCCGGGGCTTAGGAGCGAAGGCGATTCTGTACGTTGTATCTTGTCGGAAACTTCGCTAATGGTGTTAAGATCAACGGCGCTGGATAGGCTTTTGGTCGGTTGAGGTCTTCCTCTCCTTCCAGGTTTGAGCACACCGTTCGGCCCGTTTGCAAATAGATTGGGAGGAGCAGTAACTTTTGGAGAATCGCCGCTCTCCTGCGCTTGGAGCTGCTTTGCAAGTGCCTCATCCCGAGCTAACTGACCATTGCTTTTATCAGCAGACTTGGACCTACGCTTCTCAATTGCCTTCGTGACACGGATAATATCACCCTCTCTGAGACCCAATGAACGCATGGTTGACTCCGTTATGTCGGGCAAAATTGATTCATCAATTTTATCCCGTTCAAATGACGCAGCATATCGAGTGCAGTCGTCTAAATCACATCCAGCAGTAAGAAAGAAATCGAACCAATCAATAGTTGGGCCTTTCTTTGGCTGAGGAGAAACTCGAGGAGGAGCAACCTTCCCTCCAGATGATTTTGAACGGTGCAGTGCGAGAGGGGTATCATCATCGGAAAGATTGTCATTTGTTGGAGGATGGGACTTTTTACTGAGAAGTTTGTCAACGTAGCGCATGTCTTCGACAGACATTTTCTCTGAGGGTACTTCCACAATGACGCCATTGATCTTGTGAAGCCTGAGCTTTCCGTCCTTGAAGCTAAGAAGAGCGGCTTCAACACGAAATTGCCCGCTACGATCATGCCAGATCCGGACACGATCTGCAGGAGGGACTGAAAACAGTCGTTAGGTTTTGAAACAGGCCAGGAAAAAAAGGCACATACAACGGTTTTCGGCGGAGGTTCGTCCTGACGAAGAGCTAGGGCGGTCTTTGTTAGGTGAAGAACGACTAGAAACTGTAATCAATCATGGCTTGGCGATCAGGGTACATATGACTGACCTGTTGTTGGCTGATGAAGGTGGAGGCGAAGGATGGCTGACGGCTGCAGCCTGCGTCCTCTTGGCCCGCTCGGCTTCAGCAGCCTTTGCTCGCGCTTGCGCCTCCTTCTTCTTTCTCTCTTTTTCCTTATCCCTTTCTCTACGTCCCTCTTCCTCTTTTCGCGCACGTTCGGCGGCCGCAGCAGCAGCAGCTTCCGCCTCAGCTCGTTCTCGGGCTTGTGCCTCTTTCGCCGCAATATCCTCCTTTTCCTCTTCCTCTTCTGGTTCCTCTTCGAGGGGAGTGGATCTTGGCGCAGTCTGGCGGTTAGAAGGCGCGAGCTCAATATATGACGCAGGGACCACTCCTTCCGCGCCTTCAGCATTCCGACATTTCCACCACTCGTCACCATCTTTTTCTAGCACCAATAGCTGTTCGCCCTCGATCACAGATAATTCATCGTCTCCATCGGCAGTAAACGGATAAAGCGCTACAGCCATTTCTCCCACCTCTTCTGGTTCTTCCTCTTCTTCTGGTTCGGGATCCTCTGCCTCAGGGGGAGACGGTATAATTGCGGGGGACTCGGGAGCAAAATGGACGGAGGCTTTGACTGCTCTTGCTGGAAGCGAACCTAACGAAGGTGGCGGAGGAGCTCTGGTGGGCGTCGGCGCAGGTGCATCCTCCGAAGATTGAAGAGCTAAGGCTTTCGAAGATTCTAGCTTCGCGACAATGGCTTCGCAGTTGTCCTTGGAGCCGACGTTGAAATGTAAACTGACTCCACCCTCAACATCAAAGTGGACATGTTTAGTCTTTTCAACATTAATATTACTGATTGAGCTTGTGGGCCATTTCTGCACCGCTGCCTGAGTCGAGGGTGAGTAGATGTAGAGGTGATAAGTGAGCTACATATGCACCTTGCTGGTTTCACTGGCGAAGAACACTGCCCCACTACCTATACCGAGTGTTCCCTTCATCTTCTTTCCTTTCTTGTCGACCTCTGATACGGACCAAGTCTTGATATCATCGGCGTTGAGTTTGGATGATGCGACTCTATCTGCAGGATCGACATATGAGGGTGGAGAAGGGGTGGGCTAGGACGGTGATCAAGATACAGCAGCTTTGTTGAGGGTGTTGAATACGCACTGAAGGTGGAACTATGATTCGTTGATTTGCTGGCTGCTCTTCCGTTGCCTCTTCTTCAGTGCCTTCTACATATGTCTCTACGTAGTTCGCCGGTATATAGCCAGCTTTACCGCCCTCCTTAGTGCTTTGAACCAGCAACCACTCATCATCAGGCTCAAAAGCAAGCAAGATTTCGCCCTCTATAATCGTGAGCTCTCCCGGAGCACTGGCCTCATAGTCATAGAGAGTTTTAACCAAAGACAGGTGGTCGGCCTGATGTGGCCCGTAAATCACTTGCAGACTAGAGTTATATAACGCACCTGTTCCACATAAGCAGCAGGAACAAGACCAGTGGGAGTGCTTTGATCTTGAGATTCACCCTTTACCTTGACCCTCCACCAGCTGTAGAATATGAGTGTTGGGAGGAAACACTGCAAGAAATCACTTACTCTTCGTCTAATCGTTCCTTGAGAAAGAGGATCTGGTTTTCTTTGATGGAAATCTCGTCGTCAGATTGTGGTTCATAGTCGTACGAAGCCTTGAGAACAGCCAAATACTCTTCAGGCTCAGCCATTGATTGGTGGAAGGTGAAGGTGGAGCTATGTAATTCAGGAAGCGCCGTTATCCAAATTAGGAAATAGTAGACGGTCGTTGTAATAAATAAGAATCAAATATAAGATCCAAAAAACAACCTTTTCTCTCTATAATACATAGCATTCATAACTAAAATGACTCAACTTGACCGGTAGATAACAGTATGAAATTATCCTATAAACCTGACTCTATATAGAGAGAAATTTACTTTGATTATCAATATCAATTCCGTGTTTCCTTTTACCTTTCGCCATGAGCAAACTCAACGCTGGGGCCTTCGAATTCGTGCCAGGAAAGAGCTTTGCTCTTCCTCCTCAGAGCTTCCAGCAGAGTCAAGCGCCTCTACCCCCGCCAATCGAGCGTCCAGAACAAACTGAAGCTCCTCGTCCGCCTCCAACAATATCTCTCAGCATCGGAGGCTCCAAGCCATCTGCTCCAACACCAGTTGTCCAATCCAACCCTGCTGCTGCTATAACTCCATCAAATGCCCCTACATCTTCCGCAGCTTCATCACAGACAAAATCTACACCTGTCCCTGCGAAAATATCGGTAAAAGTGAAATCAGACTCCCCTGCTCCCCCTACTGCTCCATCCAAAACCTTTTCATTAGAGAAAAGCAAAACAGATACGAATGCTATTGCAAAGGAAGTGCAGGCAGCGGCGGATAAGGCTGTACTGGACGACCTGTTTGGAAATGGTACGTTCTAATCCTTCTTGGGGTATGACAAACTACACATCTAATCTTTAACAGTCAAAGAACATCTGAACATCGTTTTCATTGGTCATGTAGACGCTGGAAAAAGTACACTAGGTGGTAATCTACTCTTCATCACCGGTGCCGTCGACAAGCGGACGATGGAAAAGTACGAAAAGGAAGCAAAGGAAGCTGGTCGGGAAACCTGGTATCTCAGTTGGGCCCTCGATTCGACTCCCCAGGAGCGACTGAAGGGAAAGACTGTTGAAGTAGGACGTGCCTACTTTGAGACAAGCTTTCGTCGTTACACCATACTCGACGCACCAGGGCACAAGACTTTCGTCCCATCCATGATTTCTGGAGCTGCACAAGCTGATATCGCGATCCTCGTCGTCTCAGCTCGTAAAGGTGAATTTGAAACCGGATTTGAGCGCGGTGGTCAAACTCGGGAGCATATCATGTTGGTCAAGACCGCTGGTGTATCCAAACTTGTGATCGTTATCAACAAGATGGACGATCCGACTGTTCTATGGGACAAAGGGAGATACGATGAGATTAAAGACAAGCTAACACCATTCGTAAGGGCTGCTGGATTCAACCCCAAGACCGACGTAACATTCATCCCCGTGTCCGCTTACACTGGTCTCAATTTGAAAGACCGTGTACCCAAAACGACATGCCCTTGGTGGGAGTAAGTCTCAGCTTATGCTTTGCCTACTTGCTCCGTCTAATCCCGACCTTCAGCGGTCCTTCTTTCCTCGAGCATATGGATCATATGCCTATGGTTGACCGAAAGATCAACGCACCTCTCATGATGCCCGTATCCGAAAAGTACAAAGATATGGGTACCATTATCGTTGGAAAGATCGAATCCGGACACATGCGCAAAGACGACAGGCTCGTCCTCATGCCTAACAAGGACCAAGTCGAAATCGCCGCCATTTACAATGAAATTGAAGATGAAGTCCCCGACGCCTTTTGCGGTGACAATGTTCGCATTCGTATTCGTGGTGTGGATGACGAAGATATCAACCCTGGTTTCGTGCTCACTAGCCCATTGAAGCCTATTCATGCCGTGCGTCAATTCGAGGCGCAGCTGGCTATCCTGGAACACAAGAGCATTATTTGTGCCGGATATTCGGCGGTGATGCACGTACACACTCTTGCGGAAGAGGTCACCCTGGTTGTAAGTATTATATATGTAAAATGGGAACGCGTTGCTGACCGGTCGTTAGTCTCTGTTACACTATTTTGACAAAGCAACTGGCCGCAAGTCAAAAAAACCTCCTCAATATGCCAAGAAAGGTACGAATCCAAGACAAGTACGAGGTCATGGTTTTTTAATCAGAATCCACATTCTCAGGCCAAAAAATTGTTGCTCTCATTGAAACCACTGCAGCTGTGTGCGTGGAGCGATTCACCGACTACCCTCAATTAGGCAGATTCACACTACGAGACGAAGGAAGAACGATAGCCATTGGAAAGGTTTGTCATGTTGCGTGGATCTGTTCTGTCACTACTGATCGAGAATCCTAATCGCAGATTACTAAACTTGTTGAGGGTACCGAGGAAATCACCGATGGAGTTGCCAACCTCGCCACTTGAACAATCCATACTTGTACACTCCAAACTGTGGCACCGTGACCCACAAGTCGAAGCCGTACATACGTACTATGGCGTACATGTTTCCTAGTATATATTTCTGCAAATAGCTTCATGCCATCTTTTCATCTGAGGATGCAGATTCAGGGCGTTGAGCTACATTGGTTAGTACAGGGCCCTTGTAATGAAAGCGGCCCCAGAAGATCCACGTCGTAGCAACAATCATTCCGATACCTCCTATAGAAACTACCGCGTAATTCATGTTGGTCTTGTTAACCGGAAATGCTGTTGGAAGGATGAAGAGTACGCATATGAAGGATGTAAACTAACAGAAAATGAGCTGGGCGAAAGGAAAATCAGGAAGAACAAACTGCGAGGCTTATGGCGTTGATTACCCATGACCATTTTCCAAGATGAAAGGGTCCACGGACTTGGAGACTAAGAGGACTGATTGATGAGAGATATTGGACTGGGAATAGAAATGAATTACGATGAGGGCCAGAATACGCGAATAGCTATTGGCTGCAGATAGCTGAGCATTACAGCAATGGCAGCAGAAGATAATATAGCATTGAACTGAAAGAGGAAGTAAGTCGGTCAAAGCCTTTTCAGTGATATGAGAACAACCGACCGCGATGACCGATCCAATGTAAGCACAGGAAACCACACACCCGATGAGAACCGACATCCAAATTCCAACGTAAGGTGCTTGAAATCTGTTCAATGCCATGAACGCACCCTTTGCAGGGAAAGCATTATCTCTAGCAAGCGCATAATACAATCTCGAGGATGCTGTAAATGCTGTAACAGCAGCCATGAACTGAGCTAAACAAATTACAGACAGACACATGAGGGTCAAGCGCGTTCCTATGGCGTCGTGATATAGCTGAGCGATAGGGATGGCATAAGAAGTGGTTTGAATGCTGGTGATACTCTGAACAGAGAACAGAAGCGCAAGCATGTACGCCAGTCCAATGATCCACGAGCCGATGATACTGCCAACCACGGCCATGGGTGCAAGGAAGTCTGCGCGTAGGGCCTCCTCTGCTACTTGGCCGGCTGTTTCGCTTCCTTCCAGGGAGTATACTGCCTGTGGATCACCGGTCAAATGTGATCATCAGACTGAGAGAAGTAGACCCGTTACTTACTTGGAGAAAACCAAGAAGTACTACAAAACCTTTCGAACCCCAACCTGTGAAGCTTAGGAACAATCAACGATCCATGTGCGACTCGGATGTATAGAAGAGAATTAGTGCACTTTTCAAAATCTGTGAAGACAAAATCTGCAGAATTCTACCTTTATTTTGTCAGATCTGGAGAATAGAATAAAGTATCTGGCATCCTATGGACGCATTACCTTCACTGGGGCCTTTACCAAAAGAGTTATGACAAGAACGAATGTTCCCCCAAGTGTCCACCAAATGTTGAATGTACTCATCCTCCCGATCGCCTTTGTGCCGATAGTATTTATTACGCCACTCAGGACGTTGATTCCCCAAGCAATAGCTGCTATTTGTACTCGGTTCAGAGTGCGTCCTGACCCTACTTCGACGAGGGAGGCTATAAAGAGCGCAACACTGTACAAACATCTTTAGAAATTTTGCCAAAAAGAGTTGCAACTGAACCATGTTATACGTAAGGTTCCCTGAAGTCCCTGTCAAATTCATAGCAATAGCGTATATCCAACCCGTGCAGTCTTTTGTAAGACCGGCATTAGCGAAATTGCGTCCAGATTTGGAGTGAACTTACAGGCAAGAACAGGAAAATCAGGCTTAAGTTTTGATACCCAAAAGTACAATCCACCCATCGTTGGACTGGACAACCTCCATCCTCATCAAAATCATCCTCGTATATAGAGATATCGATATCCACCCACTATGCGCTGCAGATTTCGGCTTGGCTCAAGGCAACGAGGAGCATGAAGAATGAACAAATCTGTAGAACTTGTTGAACCACGAAAATTGAACGCTATCAGGGTATCCTCACATTCCATCCCCAGAACAAACCTTTCATGGGAATTTCATTTTCCATATCCTTCACTGATTTACAAGCACGCAGAGCTTACCCAGTGGACCTCCAGAGAATAACCCTGCCTGAAATGCCGCGCTTGAGCCCGTAAGGATACCGATAGCACAGAACGAGATTCCAAGGACTCCGAAGAGAGACATTTCACGCCTGAATTCTGGCTTGTAACCCAGCTTCATGAGACGTTGGTCAGAATCTTCAATGTTTACATCTCCCGCTGGATGTTCCACGTCGAAAACTTGCTCTCCTTCTGGCTTCGACATTTCAGCGTACGAAGCAACCGATGTAGGACTACGACTTTAAGCTTCGCAGGAATCCTAAGAAAGTGTTCAAAGATAAGAAACCTTAGGAAGCCAATTAGTAGCATTTAGTATAATCATGTGCATTGGTTGCATCGAAAGTGGTAATATATATGATATCGTGCCGGAGAATTGGTGCGAAGGGTGAGATTGGCGGACCGACCCTCAACATTTAACTATCGGAGTGACTCATCCACGAATCGGACCAAAATTCGACCGTCATGTCCGTCCAAAGTGAACTTGCATCAGCTCTTCATGCTGGATCTTGTCTCATTGATACGCTTTCGACACCACAGACGCAATTAAAATCCGCTTTAATACAGCGCCTCCAAAACTATTACAGCTGCTTAGGCTCTTCGTCGACTTTGAATGATTCCGCAACTTTGGAAAATGTTCAAATAAGAACTGCAGATGAAGCTCTTGTTGTGGTCGAAAAAGTCCAGCGATTGTTGAGTACAAATGCTCCTGATGCCGGAGCTCCGCTTCTAGGTACTCGTGATTTGAACCAGCTGAGGGTCTTGCTTTCAATAACGTTCCGATGGGGTGTGGATCCTCTGCTTTCTCATGTCATATCCTCGTGGCCCAGCACGTCCTCTTCCACAGTCTCAGGGGCCAAAATAATTGATCTGACATCAGCGCCTGAGGATTATCACCATCTAGCCGATCTGGTCACCCGCCAATTAACCCTCGTCTTTCCTCTAGGCATTCATGGAAACATGTCGAGCACTCTAATCGCAGAAGTGATTCTTCAGCGACACCTCCCCGATATTCTCAAACCAGCCATCTCGCTGGGATGGCTTCCTAAATCATTAGCGGTGGATACAATGACACCACTGGATGATATTCGCCCTCTGATAATGCGACTCATAGCTATGTAGGCGCGTCCGTTATCCAGTAGCTAGTTAGGTCAACTCACGCATTTGCATTCATCAGGCTGCCCCCAGTCGAGTCAATCGTTGCCCTCGGTAGTGTGATATCTTCCACAAATTTAGTGCCACATATTCGCCGAACCTGTGGATACCTCATGAGCAAACAACTTCTTCGACCTGAAGGCGTCAAGGGTCTATGCGCAGCGGTCTTTGGAGACAGCGAGGATGCAGATGACATTCGACTCGATAAGTTACAACACATATCTCGCGTTTTGATCACCGTTCCTGCGGGCATGAAACCAAAAGTCAGTTCACGCCCGAACTCTCAAGCTGTTCATTAATGTCTAGTTTCACTAGGATTACTTTTCAATCCTACTACCACGCCTAATTGACCTCCTACAGGAGAACCGGAACCCTGCTTATAGGAGAGCAGCGGCTTTCGCATTGTCACAAATGCTTGCAGTCAAAAACGGTACCGCTGCACAAATCATCCGGCTTCAATTTCATGATCTGTTTCTATACACCTACCCGGACACAGAAGAAACGGATGTGACGATCGTTCTAGGCAACCTGACCACTTTGCTCACCAATTCTGATCCATCTCCCGAGCTCATCAGCACACTACTTTCACCGATAGTACGACCTTTATATGGTTTACTTTTCCACCTTGATTCAATTAGAACATCAGACCCTGAACTGAAGGAGATGGTGCGCGGACTGTTGATGACCTGGTCCAGAATCACTTCCAGTTCAGAGGCAATAGATATCCTATGGACAATCTTCGATGACGAGGGGGGTCAATGGCACACTGATTTAGAAGGGGGTGTACGACGAGGCCCAAGGTGAGATGCTTCAAATACCCTTGATAGGTTCTGTGCAGATGTCTCATACCATGCAGTGTTCCCGCTCTAGCTTCGACGAAATTGTCACTGTTCACTCCTGAAACTCTCAAAAAGGCAGATGAAGCCGGAGAACTTGACCCTACTGCAAACATACTGGATCTATATCCAGAGCCTCGTCATTTAGCAGTGTTCCTTCAGTCGATGAACCGGGATGACATCCTGTCTCAATTCTTGGTCAAACTTCTTGAAGGATACCGGGACAACAAGAACAGTGAGGATGGGAACCCAGTTCGGTTCGTGGTAAATTCACTTTTCTGAATTCTATCTTGTGCTCACATATTATTCGTAGCACTTTGCTGTACCTGCAGTTGATAATGCAATTGCAAATCACAATTTCTGATAGCTCCAAATCGGCTGGTCTATTCTCCAAACCTAGTCAAATATTGACTTTTATTAAACAGGCCCTTGAGGCGGCTGTTTCTGCGCGTCCCAAACCCAAACCCAATAACCAGAAGAACAAAGTTTCGCTTGCAGGAGAATTTCAAATATCTGACCTTCGATTGAGTCCACAGGACGAAGAGGATCCTGAAGTCAGCGACGGAGATAGCGACGACGATCTTTCCGATTCCGAAGCTTTCACAGCAGACAACGAGATGGAAGAGACGTCAATTACTTTGCTGCTGTCTGTTCTCGAAGGTAAGATCTCACTTTCCCCAATCACCATAACATCATTTACTGGTTAAATTCAGCCAACGAAAACTTGTCAGCCCGTACAGAGCCTATACTCAACGACATATTTGAGCTTCTTGAACCTCGTGTAAACCACAGTCCCTCCGCTGTGAGATCAGTCGCTCGAGAGGCCCGGATGGTCATGACTGCCCGTCTCGCACTCGGGGACGACAACGTTCCTCGCAATAATTATGTCGATACCCAAGCGGACAGCCCTCTCGAGATCTATCAAAAAGCTCTCAAGTTTCTTCAAGATCCCATCCTGCCCGTTCGTGCTCATGGGCTACTCCTCCTCCGCCAACTCGCGTCCGCTTCAACCGATTCTGCGAAAATGGATCCAGCGCTCGTTCCTGCGGTACTAGAAATATTCGTCCAAGCCATACAGGATGACGACTCATACATTTTTCTCAACGGAGTACAAGGACTCGCTGCCCTGGTTGATAACTATGACAGGAGTATCTTGAAGAGACTGGTGTATGACTATACGAAGCATCTGGACGGGTTGGAAGCGGGGAATATGACTCAACAGGATGTAGATACTCGAATCAGACTCGGTGAAGCGCTTTCGATGGTAATACGTAGATGTGGGGAAACATTAGGGGCAGCTGGTGAGCTTTTCTTGGATACTGTGTCATGGATACTCGCCCTCATGCTCTTTCATCAGGGAATGTCATTATCCCACCTCTGCTCCGTGTGGTACGCTCACGTACCGCGCCCACTACGCTGCGCACTTCATCTTTGTCTTTGCTAGCAGACTGTCAAAACACGTATGCACTTGCGGTCTTGCCGTATTTACTGGATCTGGCGGAAGGGATGATAGACCTTTTGCAAGTCGAAACGACATCTACTACGGATAATACTATTATTACCAATTCAGAAGGACGGAAATCGACCATGGATGATCATCCTACTTCCACAAACACCAAGTTTCCTCCACTCAGAAGGGCCGCTCTCCATTTCCTTACTCTGTTGATTCGCGGGACTACAAAGGAGATCCACGAGTCGTCTGCATCTGTCGGAGACAATGCTCGTTTGTCTGCGGGGTTAACGAAACGCATGCGAATCACGTTGGGTTATATTTCTAACACAGATGATGATATGTTGGTTAGAGTCATGGCACGAGAAGCCTTGGAAGATCTAGCACAACTCGAGTTGGCGAAACTTACGATATGATTTCATTTCATTTGTGCACGTACATATATTATACTGTCTACCCCGTATCTGTCTCAACCGTGGTGCGCTCTTATCAGCTGAGTCAATGAAGGATATGTTCGATTTAGGTTCGACCAACAACACCTTATGGTATGGTATGGTGGATTTGAGCCACCTGACCTGCTCGAGCCCGCATTGGATATTCCATGAAAGGATATGCGAGCTGAGAGGAAAAAGAACCGATGAGCTCAGGAATTCTCTCTTAAGGAACATCTTGTGGTTGATTTTGTGAAATTATCCTCCCGTCGACGTGTTAGATGAATTCCCTACTATCTTGGCTATTTCATCTATACGTCGTCGAAGGTGTTTCCATTTCGGACTTCCTGCCAACAAGGGCCTTGAACTATCATGTACAGCGGAAGCGGGATCTTGGAGTACCAGGAACGGATTCGAGATAGCAGAATAGTACGCCATATGCAGAGCTTTAAAAATCTAGAGGGATGGATAGGTCATGAAGTGGATAGAATGATTAGATTGTAATAATTTCTACGTGCCATATTGAGATCCACATCGCGAACTACTGCATCCGTAAGCGCTGCTGCAATTACTATCTTGACCTGACAGAAATCGACGATTTTTATTGAGTAGAAAGAATATAGGGTAGTGTAAGGACGTTCACTTTCAGCGGGGTTATGTATCCGTATACAGCGACATCTTCCATAGAATAGAGAAGACCAAGATAGCACTCCGACGACTTGGAGCTTGCTGAGGTTGTATTTGAGTCTTCAACGAATCTGAGCAATTGAGTATTGCGTCTCACCTCGTTCCTCTATCACATCCAAACTAGTGTGTGCAATGTAGTGGTATTTAATTGCATTTTCGTCCTGCTTTGAGAAAGTTCGAATCAAGATTGGATGATTCTGAGCGGAGATGAAGGCCACAGCGTTGAGGCGAAGATTTGGTGCCATCGCCGAAAGAAAGCCTTACCGTGAGAACTCGTGCCTGAGCTGAGTATTTCCGACTTCACAAATAACTCGAGAGGGGCGGTTGCAGGAGTGGATGACTTCCCGTAGGAATTATTTGCAAGACACCAGACAATTAATTTGTGCCACCAATATAAGCGAACCTAAGCGAAGATGGCCGGACAGCGGCTTCTCAAAAACTGCATCAAAACCAACTTACAACGGCCTCCCTACCCTGTTGTAAACTGGTTTTTGGTGTAAGCGAAGGTCCCATCAACAGTCCGTACGTCGCATCAAATACTGTTAATAGTTAACTGCAGGTTAACTGCAGAATAATTGCAGCGGGAAGTCACCCAGTAATACAGTAACAGACGGTACAATTTTGTTTGTTTCGATAGCTTTCACCACCCCCACCTACTAGCAGTGACATGTTAAGCACCTTAAGTCATTGCTTCTGTCTTCCCATACAGTGAGTATCATCAACGCTGGAAAGTCAAGTACAAAGGTGTTGTCACTGACAAGAACAAAGCAAGGTACTGGTACTGTCCACAACAGTGGAGCCTAGTGTCATACAAGATTACAATAGTAGGTCTATGAAGCTTATAGACATAAAAACTCCACGGGCATGATACTCGCGTTCACCATCTGCAAGTCTCCCGAAATATCTACTTTGGCGCAAGCGTAAGAGCCTACCGTGGACTCTTGAGCATTCAATACTCCCCAAAATTTTAGCAACTATCACTTACTGCTTTGGTAATAAGGAAAATCCTTCGTTGAAAGGCGAACAATATCGCCGCAGTGAGTACGCTTTGTAAGAGCTTGCTACGCATGCCTTTGTACAACCCTTCAATACCCTCATCTCTCAATATCGTCGCCAACGCATTCAGAGAAGATTTGTATTTGGTGGCGCCTGCTTGCAACCTAGCTTTGATAACGCTATGAAAATAATATAAGACTATTAGTTTGCGACACATCGAATCATGAATGAGGAAAGATAGGGAAATATGTAATCACATGTATGGATAGGTAATCGAGGTAGCAACTAGCAGGTCCTGTGAATAAGCATCGCGATTGCACGAAGGAATTTCTTAGAACTATTACCCAGTTTTGATATTGCACCAAGCACAAAGAAATCCCAATCGGTCAAACCTCCTTTGCGTCGCAGCTTCCGGCGAGATGCCAAAATATTTTTGAGTTGCTCAAATACGGAATATTGGATGACCGGATTGATAACAAGGACTGTTCGATGCAACGTTCTCGATAATGTACCATAGAGAAAGCTAAAAGAAACTGGCTCGCCTAAAGCAGGTCCAATTCCTCGGAAGAATCCCCTGAGGCCAAGGCCGACCATCAGCAAAGGATCTCGAGGCAATAAGAAGAAAAATAAAGCGCACTTCATCCCGAACTTGGCTAGAATATGTTGTACTGTCTGAAAAAAGCCCAGATTCTTACTCTGAGTATTCGGGTCCATTGTATGGACAGCTTGAGATGTTTGAACAACCCAAAGAGGATTGCTAATGATTGTTGTGGCAGATCCTATGTAGATGAGGTGTCGGAAAAGACAATTGACAAAACACCTAAGATGGTATGTACCAGCAATCAGGCCTGTGAGAATGGACTCTATCGTGGTCAAGCCTTTCTTCCTGCCAGTCAAAAAGATGCCTTTGGACCGTTCATAGAAGTAGTAGTATACTCTATAGTACCAAAGAAGTGAATGGTTCGCGATGATAATTAGAAAAGAGATTAGTCAATAACACACCCGTTGGTTACAGCTATTCCAAGTAAACTTGAACTCAACCCACTGTACAGGCCCAGCACCCCTTCACGCTCGAGTACTTCCATGACAGCTTGATACACAGACTTGTACGACAGGCTTGAGGACCACAAAACATTATCCCCGTGATCATTCCTGACGAACCTTATTCTCGCTTTGTGTTTTCACGGCTGCGCGCGTCGAAAGAAATACAAGAGGACTGGAGCGGAGGAAGAATGTCAGAAAACTTTATGTGCGTTGCTTTTACCAAAAAATGCTGGACATACTATGTAACCGTCATGGCCTTGGAACAGCAAATGATTGCATGTTATAAAATGATACTTGGGGAAAAGAATTTCTCAAACTCTCACTAAAACACCACCACCTATGTAATGTCGAAGTAATCGAAGTATTAAGCATTACGCGAAACAGTTGCATCGAAAGTCAAGCATACCGGCTCCAGCCATTGCATGCATGATAGAGTCGTTCATCAGGGTCAGGCCTTGTTATGGAATGAATAGGAGCTGGTGGTTGCGAACGAAGAATAATTCGAAGAACCATTTTACGTTTGGACGGACTCGGTGAACTGGAGATTATTCACATGTCATTGTCCCAGCGTTTCACGTGTCATTACCCATCTTTTCATGTTCGACCTGTCATTTGAAACTATGGTGCACATCGCTTACCTGCCACTACCTGCGCACTAGCGTGGGAATATTACATAAGCGGCAAAATCGCCAGCTCACTACCAGACACGATGTGATACACATAGAATTACATGTGGACTGAATGAAATACATGTAGAATTAATGTTGAAATTATTGTGCTATAACATCTGCTAACCATAATGCAAAGAAAGCCGCAGCAGCTCATGCTTGTGCAGGCTGGGCACGACAACACATGCAATTGTAGGCCACTGCACCACCGTGCATGGCAAAAACTCGGCTCCTTCCTTGTGGGTTATTAAATATTAATTGAATATTATGGAATCAAAAAACGGGGGCGCCTTTCAGGCGCCGACATTGATTTTTTGAGAAAAGCAGAATAAAAGTAAATTTACTTAAACTATCTATGGAGTAACGTTAACAGGGAGTAACCGAATGAGACGAAAAAAAGTAATCGTGACAGAGGGTGACAGTCCCGTGATATCCCGTTAACGAGCTTGCCTCGTTTTTGTGTGAAAGAGAAAGGAAGGAATCTAATGGGCACTCCAACCAACCAATCTAATACACAATATGTGTCAGCGACTGGTTCTAGTAACGGGTGTCACCAGGCGTCACACTCAAGAAAATCTCAGAGGGCGGAACGATAAGAGAGGCAAGCAAAGTTCTGGGCTAAACCAGGTAGAATAGACGAGATCAAAGCTAAGGAAATACAGCAAGTAACTACAGCTTATATACAAGTAAACAACCCTCCGCCCTACTAATGCCCAACGCCCTGGGTTAGTGGTAAACATGAGTAGAACATAAGTAAAGCAATGTGTAAGTAATGAAAGCGCGATCGTCATGCTGTATATGTGTTGTGAGACTGCTATGTTTAATATAAGTAAATGAAAAGCGCATGTTGTATCAGTAAGCATAAATAATAGGTCAGGTGACAAGATAAGACAAGATATAGGATAAGGGAGATAGAAGATAAGACAAAAGATAAAAGATAAGACAAGATAAGGAAAAGATAAGATGAAAAAGAAGTGATCGTAACATTACCCCCCTCTTAAGGCGCGAATTCCATGACGCGCAAGTCGATTGACAAGTGCTTCGGATGGCATGTTACTTGGGATTGGTTCTATGTCGGATGTAGGGATTGGTCGGAATAATTCAGTGGGAAACTGAGTAATCGGAATCTCGATCCGTTTAAGGACTCGAGGCCTGGGCTTGTTAGGATACTTCTTATGGAAGTCCTGAACAGCTTCCTTGGCATTCGTCATATTAGCTGCAGGTTCCCACGTCATTTCATGCGGTCCATAACCTTCCCATTTTACCTTGTATTGGATGCCATTCCGATACTTGCGTGAGTCAACTACTTCTTCTACCTCGTATTCCTCTTCTTCTCCTACTACTTCTGGAGGTGGTTCGGTGTTTCGGGGTTGTGTGGGGAACTGGGGTTCATGGTACGGGGATAGGTGTGTTTCATTGAAGACATTATGGATTCTTTTCCATGTGCGAGGGATGTTGAGTTTGTATGAGCCGGGTCCGATTTTTTCAAGAACTTTAAACGGTCCAAATCGTTTGTCACCGAGTTTCTTCATTGGACGATCTGTCGTTATGTTAGTTCCTTCGAGCCAAACTTTATCACCAGCATTATATTCTATCGCTTCGTTCCGGTGTTTGTCATATTGGCGCTTCATGTCCTCAGCGGCTTTTTTCAGTGCCGATCCTACTTCTTCTCTGATCTGTTTCATACTATCGGCAAACTCCTGGGCCGTCGGGTTTTTTGACGTCATCCTCGGCGTGGTTCCTTTGTATGGGTGTCTGCCGTTGTCTGCGTAGAAGGGTGAAACTTTTGTGGCTGAGTGTACTCGGTCGTTATACGCAAACTCCATCATAGGAAGCCATTCATGCCAGTCACTCTGATGATGGTTCACAAAAAGGCGGATGTAATGTTCAATTTCTTGATTTATCCGTTCCGTCTGGCCATTAGTCTGAGGGTGGTATGCAGTTGTATAGTTGCTTTCGATTCCCAGCAACTTGTACAGTTCCTTCATGAAGCGGGCGTGGTACTGAGGGCCTCGATCGTGGACAATCTTCCGGGGCATTCCATGGACTGGGAATACTTTGTCACGATAGACACGTGCCATCCCTTCAGATGTTATCGTAGTATGCGTGGCAAAGAGTCGTAATCTCTTCGTGAAGTGATCAACAAACACGCTGATGGCATTATACCCTCCAGACTCCGGTAACTCGCCGATCATATCCGTTCCGATGATCTCCCAAGGCTCAGATGGTACGTCATGTGGATGTAATGGTCCTACAGGCTTGGTACGATGTGTCTTTGTAGCTTGACATTTTTCGCAGCCTTCCACGTAGATCCTGACGTCCCGACTGATTCCTGGCCACCAGTAATTGCGTGTAATCAACTCAATGGTTTTATAGCGGCCGGGGTGTCCTGCTGTCTGGGCGTCATGATGTACCTGTATGATCCGTCCTCTGAGTTCTTTGTCCTTAGGGACATAGATACGTCCTTGCCAAACTGCTAGTCCATCCTCAGTCTCAAGCCATTCCTTGTCTTTAGATTCTAGGGCGACTTGTACAAGCTTGTCTCGCTGGTTTTTCTTTCTACGGATGAGATTAAGTAGATCATCTTCGGGGGCCGACGTCTGATCCGTTATCTGAGAAATGAAAAATTCTGGTTTTAGCAGCGTGACATTGGTATTGTCATTCTCCCCTTTCTCAAGGCCTGACATCCGTGACAGGGCATCAGCTTTTCCCATTGATTTCCCAGGCTTATGGAAGAGCTCGATATGGTACTCTGCAATTTCGACTACCCATCTGGCTTGTCGTCGGTTCAACTTCTGAGGTTTCCGGAAATACTGGAGATTTTGGTGATCTGTAAAGACTTCAACAGGTTCTTTCGCGCCCAGTAAGTACTGCCTCCAGTCCAAGAGGGAGTCCATGATGGCCATCATCTCCTTGTCGTAGATTTCATAGTTCCGTTCAACCTCATTGAGTGACCTGGACCTGAAAGCTACCGGTCTCCACTTTCCGTCAACGTTCTGTGACAAGACTGCACCATTAGCGTAGTCAGAGGAATCGGCTTCGACTCGGAACTTTCCAGCTTCTCTCGGGATAATGAGAGTGACGTCTTCGATGATCCGGTCTTTCAACCGATCGAACGCATCCTGTTCAAGAGATGTCCATTCCCAAGTCGCATTCCCTGTGAGCCGTGTTAGGGGTTTGGCAATTTTACTGAAATCTCGGATGAACCGGCGGAAGAAGTTGCAAAACCCTAAAAACGATTGTAGTTCACGTTTTTTCTCTGGTGGCTGCCAGGTTCGAACTGCTTCAACCTTTTTTGGGTCCATCCGGATTTGTCCATTGCCTACGATGATTCCGAGATATTCGACCTCCTTAGCCTCAAAGGTACACTTTTCGGGTTTCAAGTACAGCTTGTTGTCTTTTAGGATATCAAGAACCTTTCTGACGATGACTCGGTGTTCCTCAATGTTGTCCGTGAAGATAAGGATATCATCCATGTAGACAATGACATGTCCTTGATCAATTAACTCTCGAAGGATGTGATTCATGAACGCTTGGAACGTGGCGGGTGAGTTTGTGAGTCCGAAAAACATGACCGTAGGCTCAAACAAGCCTCTGTTTGTCCGGAACGCTGCTTTCCATTCGTCTCCTTCCTTGATCCGGATGTTATTGAATCCCCATCGGACGTCCATCTTGGTGAAGATTTTGGAATTCTTTAGCTTATCGATGAGTTCCTGAATCAATGGGAGTGGATACCGATTCTTGACAGTCATGTCATTCAGCTTTCGATAATCCTGTACGGGCCGTAGCGTTCCATCTTTCTTTTTGACGAAGAAGAAAGGTGAAGCCATGGGCGAACGTGATGGTCGTATTCGTCCCGATCTAAGGTTCTCTTCCAGGAATTCGTCTAAAGCCTTCTGTTCTGGTGGACTGAGGGGATAAACTTTGCAATCAACTGGCTTAGAGCCTGGCGTTAATTCTATAGCATGATCCCATGGACGTCTTTCCGGCATTTGGTCAAAATCCTTTTTACTAAATACATCAGCATACTCGGCAAGGTACGGAGTAGCGGCATCTGTAGTAGTGGTTTGTACTTTGATATGATCTTGGTCGGAGAGATACCCATTCCAATCGAACCAGAAGATCCTTTCACCGTCGACAAGCTTTTCCTCTGTACCATCATCCTCAGGTGATTCATAGTGTGGCAAATACCCGCATTTGTCAGGACAACGTTCGAACGTCAACGTAGATTCCTTCCAATCAATACTGGGATTATGATAACGTAGCCAGTCTATGCCTAGGAAGATATCCGTCTTGCCTAAATTGGTAACTGCCATATCTATTCGTTCGGCATGATCACCTATCACCATTCAGACTTGTACGTAACCTTCTATGGAACCATTTTTGTTCAGAGTGCCATCAGCGTTATAGACTGGCATTTTGACTGGTAACTCCTTAACAGTGAGCTGGTGCTGTTCTACAAAATCCTTATTGATACAGGATCCTGTGGCTCCGCTGTCTAGGAGGGCTTCCATTTCAATCTGTACACCATTGTCGATATTCTCAATAGTCGTTCGCAACTTTAGTTCACGTCCTCGGGTACCTCGGACGAATCTCTTACGACTTTTGAGATTGGTAACTGCTTCTGTTGCGGTTGCATGGTTCAGATTTCGTATAGCCAATACCGTTTCTTCCGATGCTTCTCTGACACGACTTTCAGGCATCCAGGCTCTAAGGATTCCTATAGCCATGGGAAGTTTGTCCATTTGTAACCGCTGCGCCACCCATTCAGGTGTGTTTGGTTCATATCTCACAGGTTTTTTCTCAGTTCGGTTCGTCATTGTAGATAAGTTATTTTCATTGGGTGTACCAGTACTACCGAATTCAAAACTAAATTGACTGTCTACATATGACGATGACGAAAAGTCCGATACTGATTCTGAGATTGGCCCCGGCAGACCTGCGTCTACTGCTGGGGCAGGACAAAACCCAATTCCTTGGCCATAGCCTCCTGATCCTCCTGTGTCATCCGGCTCCACATGCCTCTGACGAACTGCGGCTTCGGTGCTTTCTCTGGACAGAACTTCGCAATGTGGCCTTGCTTGCCACAATGGAAGCATTCCCTGTTGCGACGCGCAGCGTCGATGTCCATCGGTCTGCCTGCACCTTTGAAAGTCGTCCCAGTACCGTCTTTCCTATCCTGGGTAGGTACTGCAGGGGTTGGAGCCTTAGTTACGGGAGCCTGTGTCGTCTGTGGTTGCCATCTCTGATTACTAGGTCCCTGCCCAGCATTCCGCTGGTATCTGTTTGACCAGTTACGTCGCATTTCTTCACGACGCCACCACATGTCATCGATGCTGATAATCTTCTGTTTGAGCTCATCGAACTTCTCGATTCGCTCATTACTGGTGCCGTATACTTGGTCAATCAGCTTCAGTTTTACGTTCATTTCGATCAATCTGATGACATAAGGGGCATCCTTGGCATATCCAGCGTCTCACATGATAACTTCAAATTCCTTGAAGAAATCCTCTGCCCTCTCACTGGGGCCTTGACGGAGATGTTCTAGCTTCTCCTGTGCGTTCTCTGTGAGTCCTTTGTCTAGGAAGGAGGCATTCAATGCGTCCTTGAATCCTTTCCACGTGACTCGCCATTCTTCTTCGTCGTCATTGAAGTTATCGTCTGTATAATTCTGGACCCAGCTACTGACTTTGGGACCTCGCATGTACGAGACCGCAATGTCAATTCTCTCGCTGTCTGTAGTAATCCTGTTCCTTGGATCACGAATGTAGGCAAAGAGGGTACGGCACCACTCTTTGAACTGAGCCTTGTCACCATCAAAGATGCTAGGCTCTCTGAGCAACGACTTGCCATGGACATTGGAGGTAGTGGTAGGAGCGGGAGTAGGGTTAGACATGCTGTAGTCGGGTGGTATGTAAGTGGGGATGAATGAGGTGATGTTTCGTTCGATAGAGGATGAAGTGGATGGAGCAGATGAATCAGGGGTGCGGTAACGATCGGTTTGTACCGAAAGTCTAGGTCGTCCTAGTCTTGAGGTAAAATCCGTTGTAGGGAAGACGAGTTACTAATGCAACTCGGTGGTGATGATGGGAAAATGTATGATTGGATTTGTAGAAGTCGGGAGTAATATGGGGAAGATTTCGAAAAAGAGTACGATGATGTGGGAAGCAGCCTTCCACTCTCGTTTGATGAACAGATGCACCCTCCCTGTCTAGGAATGGAGCTCGATGTGCACGCGAAGACCCCTCTCCGAAGATTAGTGATCAGTCGACGCTTTCGTCTGCCAGTACGGTGTCGGACTCAACGTTACACCTTTGTACTATAGGCGACACTGCTCGAAGAGAGAGTAGAAGTCTGTGAGGGGTTGGTAAAAATGTGAGCGGGGATAATTGTAATAGGGATATGATCGCATAGCGTGTGACAGGTGGTAAGAGTAGCTTTGATCTTCTGTCAGCGACTGGTTCTAGTAACGGGTGTCACCAGGCGTCACACTCAAGAAAATCTCAGAGGGCGGAACGATAAGAGAGGCAAGCAAAGTTCTGGGCTAAACCAGGTAGAATAGACGAGATCAAAGCTAAGGAAATACAGCAAGTAACTACAGCTTATATACAAGTAAACAACCCTCCGCCCTACTAATGCCCAACGCCCTGGGTTAGTGGTAAACATGAGTAGAACATAAGTAAAGCAATGTGTAAGTAATGAAAGCTCGATCGTCATGCTGTATATGTGTTGTGAGACTGCTATGTTTAATATAAGTAAATGAAAAGCACATGTTGTATCAGTAAGCATAAATAATAGGTCAGGTGACAAGATAAGACAAGATATAGGATAAGGGAGATAGAAGATAAGACAAAAGATAAAAATAAGACAAGATAAGGAAAAGATAAGATGAAAAAGAAGTGATCGTAACAATATGCGAGTTCACTGCTATCAAATTTATTTAATAGCAAGGGGTAGCGTTGGCAAAGGTTCCGCAAAGCTTTGAGAGCTAAGTAAGAAGCTTTGATCAATCTATTTGAATCGTTCTAAGGATTCGATATATTCCTTTGATCAAGGTAGATTCAGCACGATTCGTGCTGTGGTTTGTATTGATTTGGGTATATCAAGAATTGGGGTTTTTGAATCAAAGTAAATTAAAACCGAAACACACAGACCCCTACGGAGGGCTAGAACTATGTGCTGGCACAACCACACAGCGTGATTTGCCCTTAAGACCAACGACTGATCTTAAGTTCGAAGAATACCCAACAACTGGATATACTTCTCGCAGTCACAAGGAGCAGAACACGACGTTCCTATACTCACAAGTGCCGGGCCCGAATGGCTGCTAGCGAAGAGGCTTCAGTCTGGCGGGAGTGTGTCTTTCCTTTTTACGGATTAGCACTGCAACGTCGTCCCAAAATCACTTGTATTCCAGATACATCGGATCGCTATTTATACATACAGAATATAGAGTCGCACAGTACAATTAATTTAATACAATAAACGTTCGGAACCGCAAGGAAACTTCTACACTCGGTCAGATACCATTTAATTTGAATCTACATGTCCTTATTTGGTCCATAACTGGTTCCAAGATTCAAGTATACCTCCAAACATAGGTAGGTACTTCGTTATTCATTTAATTTAATTGTTTTGGAGAATGACTCGAATGGTGCTCAACCGTTAATACGGTTCAACACTTACTTCGATCGTTTGTCACCTCGTCCGGAGGCAAATCAGCTCTCCTCGATTCTAATCCTATCAATCTGATTCATCTGGATTAAACTAATTGCTTCTCTCTTTCAATAGACACCCATTGTGCCTATACTCTATCAAGGGAGTTAAGCATAGTATTCATTTAATTGTATTCTTCATTATTTTCTAC
The DNA here is from genome assembly GCA_028011325.1 of Lentinula lateritia. NCBI lineage: Eukaryota > Fungi > Basidiomycota > Agaricomycetes > Agaricales > Omphalotaceae > Lentinula > Lentinula lateritia. Next base: position 312,854 of record JANVFT010000057.1, read on the forward strand.
GTCAGGACTCCTTTGACATTCATTTGATATGTCTTCGGAGCCTCGCAGTCTTCCGATCGTTCTTCTAGTCATTTTCCTCAACCATGCAACTTGATTGGTCTATTAGACTAAATCGCAGTCTTTTAGATTAATGCATGATCTCGTTCTAGAAGGAGTATTTGATGATTCCTGAGTTCTAGAAAGTCATT